>CM040438.1:59318059-59869794 GCA_022702705.1 Papilionanthe hookeriana x Papilionanthe teres | reverse complement strand
AGATGCTGCCCTTTTTGACTTGGGATTTTATGTATTGCTTACACTTGCAAAGAGGGAAAGTTTTTGAAAGATTGGATCGAATAATGGCCAACCGGGAGTGGCTATCCTCATTTCAGTTGTCTAAAGTCAAGCATTTATTCAAGACTGGTTCAGCCACCGTCCTCTACTGTTATATATCTTTTCCCTGCAGAGACCCATCAGAAGCCCCTTTAGATACTTTAATACTTGTTTGAATCATGAAGACATTCAAATTGCATCAGAAGAGCATGGAATAGAACTCAAAGAGGCAATGCTTGGAATACATTATGAAGTTTACACAAGAATGTTGCAAGAACTCTAGAAGTGGGAATTCGGAAAATTTTGGAGATCTCAAATTAAAGTTTAGAATGGCTGAGGAAAAATTCTTTCATTTGGAAAATAGAGTAACAAAGATGGGGGATGCTGAACACACTGTTAGCTGCTTGAAAGAAGTTACTAGAAGCTATTAAGTGGGAGGGGGATTTACTAATACAAAAGGCAGCAGCTGTTCGCTTCAATGACATGAACTATCATTTTTTCCATGCGTGTATCAAACAAAGACGGTGGACTAATGCTATACTTAAAATTAGAGAGGATGTTAGCTGGCTGAACAACAGCAACGTTTTGCACAAGAGGTTGATAAGGTGATACTTGTTTATCAGGATGTTTTTGAGGACTGCAGGAAAATTACTGAGGACCTCCACGTAACAGATATACCGAATGAGGTTGAGATATGGGATGCTGTCAATAGCATAGACGGTTGAGATACGGGATGCTGTCAATAGCTTAGACAGTAAAAGAAATCGCTGGACTAGACGGCTTCACAGCAGACATCTATAAAAAATATTGGGACATTGTTAAAGGGGAGATGGTTGAAGCTATACAAAGCTACTCTAGGGGTGAGGAATCTCTCAAATACTACTTCATTACATCCACTGACACACTTATTTCTAAAAGTGCAGTCAAAGAAAAGTGGGATCGCTTTCGACCTATCAACCTCACGACAATCTTTTCTAAGGTGATGAGCAAGATCATTTTAAAAGGATTTGACCAGATTTACCTCATTTAATCTCTAAAAATCGAGCAACATTTATCAAAGGTAGAAGCATTGTGGTTAACATCCTTTTCGCACATGAACTAATTGAGGATTTGAATAAAAAATGCAGAGGTGGCAATTTAATTATCAATCTTGATCCAAGAAAAGCCTATGATACAATCAATTGGAATTTTATACTTTTAGTTCTGAAGGCAAGGGGTTTTAATAATGAATTCTGCAATTTGATATGAAGATGGCTCAAAAGAACTACCATACAATTCCTCTAAAAGGCAAACACATGAACATTTTAAATCATTTAAAGGTATCACACAAGGTGATCCCCTCTCTCCCACTATTTTCGTCTTAGCTTTTGATTATTTCTCTGGAAGATAAGTGAGATGCAAATGAAGCATAGACACACCATATATACTCACAAATCTGATGTACTTGTTGCTCACTTAGCATGTGCAAATGATGCCATAATCTTTATTAATGCCACCAAGGGAGCTGTAAGAGAACATACAAGTTACTGATTTTCAGGATTTATCTGGGATGGAGTTCAACAAGGCCAATTGTCAATTCTTTACAGTTAGGAAGAAAACACAAAACTATACTAGTTTCACTCACTCTGAATTCCTACTAAAGTATCTTGGTGTTAAACTACGAAAGGGGGAGGCTCTCTAATCAATTTAATTAGGTGATTGGGAAAATCAAAGTTCTCATAGATTGCTGGTCTAACACTTTTCTGTCTTATGGAGGAAATATCAAATTTTTTATGAGTTTACTAAATTCAATTCCACTTTATACTTCACAAGTGACAAGAATGAATAAGGTTATCCAATTGAAGTTGGAAAGACTCTTCAACAGATTCTTGTGGTTGGGAGAGAACAGAAGAATTCTCTGGCCGGTTGTAAGAAAAGACTAATTAGGAATCTTAGTAACCTGGCCAACATAAACCTGATGAAACTATGGGTGAGATTCAGGAATGGTAACTCACTTTGGGCTGACTATATGAAATGCAAATATTGCAAGGGATTACATCCTGTCAACGCCATACTTAAACAAGGACATTCCAAGATTTGACGTTAAGCATGAGAGACAAAGCCGAAGAGTTCATCTACTGGGATATAAAGGAAGGAAAACTAAATTCCTTGTTGGATAACTGGACCTTAGAGGGAAAAGTGGCTAATTTGGTGGATATGAATATTGATAATCGCCAGCTGTTAGTTTTTGATTTATTGGATAGTAAGATCTGGAAGATTGAGGAAATTAAAACATCAGTAGGCAAGAAGTTTTCTACCAAGATAACTGTAATACCGGTGAAGAAAGATGTGATTACTAAAGCTCACTCTAACATTTCCATTGCTAAGAAGATGCATAAGCAAATGCATAACCGGTCAAAAGTGGATTGGGGAGATCACATTTGGCAATATTGTTTAACTCTTTCCATGTCTTTTTTATATGAAGATGCTTCCACAATTTGCTACCCACAGATGATGTTCTGAAGCTGAAAGGATTAATATTGCCTACATGTTGCCTGCCATGCAACTGGGAGAAAGAAATTGCTAACCTCTTATTTTTTTCTTGCAGGTTTTAAAAAGACATCTAGTGCAAGCTGTGTTATTTTCTACTTCCCGGATACTTATTATGGCGTCAACTTATTGGATCAATACAGTATTGGACAACACAACACTACTCCAATCACTTTATTAGAATGATCCCTTCATTGGTACGTGGTTCATCTGGATAGCTAGAAATTCTATTAATCAGGGAAGGTGATGTCTAACATATTAGCCTTCATTCACAAGATTCTCTTATGGGAAAGTTAAAGATAATTTTTTCTTGGGTTTGCAACAAGTACTTCAAACACTCACAATTCGGACTAGGAACATTGTGAGGAAGGAACCAAAATTAATTTTCTGGACAACCTCAACTCTACCTTGGATAAATGTCAATATGATGAGAACTTAATAAATGGGAAGGCCTGTGCAAGAGGTATCTTTAGGAACTGGAATGCCAATTTTCTGGTATACTTTCGTTCACCTTGGTATGCCCGCACTGCTATTGAAGCCGAAGCTACAACAATTCTATTAGCACCGAAAATTGCTGCCACAATTGGACTGGGATCATCTGATTATGGAGATGGATTCATCCTGAGGGGCCTAGGCACTACCTTTTAGTGCTTAGTTGCTAAGACAAACATTTTTGGCGTTGAGCCTAGCAGCCTAGGTGCCTAGCAGTAGACACCAGAACAAGAGTCATTCTTCTATGAACAATCTATAAAGACCGAAGCAGCAGTACAATGCCCAAGCGCTGCACCCATGTACCCAGACAAAGAGCTCAATGCCCAGGCCCTAGCAAAGCAATACAGGTCCTAGTCTCAGGCATTCAGGCACTCAGGCACAAATGCTAGTGTCCAAGTGCTCGATTTAGTAGTTCAAATTGAAAGCTTGATGCCTAGATGGCATTACGGGATGCTTAGATGCGAAGCCACCCTAAATGATTTTGAGTAAATTTGACCTGATTTCTTACCTTTCTCAGAGCAGATTATTGCTGCCTTATTTGAGGGATAACTTGGAGTAAATTAGAAGGATTCTTTGGGTAGGTTTAAGCGGGTTTGGCAGAGCTCTTTCTGATATTGTCTTTTAGGAAAGCATGAGGAGAAGCTTTGGAGATTTTCAGTAGAGTTGGGAAAGGATA
Organism: Papilionanthe hookeriana x Papilionanthe teres; assembly: GCA_022702705.1. NCBI lineage: Eukaryota > Viridiplantae > Streptophyta > Magnoliopsida > Asparagales > Orchidaceae > Papilionanthe > Papilionanthe hookeriana x Papilionanthe teres. Next base: position 59,866,040 of record CM040438.1, on the reverse strand, counting down.
ACGATTGACCATGAGATTGCGTGGGCCATTTACTCGAGTTTTCCTATTCCTGCTTATGCTATTATTTTGCTGTATCATGTTTAAGCAAATTCTACTTTGTGCTATTTTTCTCTTAGACATGAACTACTGTCATTTTTTAGGGTCGTAACATTTGTTTTGTTTTGCGTAGTTGATAAAGTAAGATATATGATGTTCCTATTTTCTATTTTCTCAGTGTATTTTGTTCCTACCTATAACGAACTACTAAATGCGTGGATATCTATTTGAAAGCATTGGCATTTGATATGTAGAAGTGGAGGATAGATTTTTCGTGAAAACAAACACTATAGTGGATGGATTGTCGTCAAACACGTGTGATCCTTGTTGAGATAAAAAAAAAAAAAAAAGAATGCTTTTCTCGCATTAAATCTATCATTGATAGGTAGAAAGGTTATGCGAGAATGCAAAAAACTAACCTTATCTCATTATAGGTATTTACAAGAGCAAGATAGCGATCATATTTTGATCGAACCATAATATCAGTAACCAAACACTTTTTTATATTGATTATTAACTAGCCTAACCTGCACACTTAAAATCCAACCTGTAGAGCTAATTTTGCACTAATTTCAATATAAGTGAACCTTCATTTTCTTTGCCGTTGTCCTTTCTTTTGATTAGTAGTTTAGTTTTAATTGTCGCTTTGCTACGATCTGCTCGTCTTAATAATAGTTAACAGATTTAGTTTTACTTCTTGCTAAATCCATTCCCATGAGATGATACACTTTATCATTTGTGCGACCACAGGATTTTACATGTATGTGAAATGGTGTACCAGCTACTGATGTTACTTAACTTGCCTATCCTAATAAATAACTTGTCATATCCTAGACAAGTAAAGCAATACTTAGCAAAATCAAGCCAGGACAAGGGAAAAAAAAAACTAATACAAGATAATTATAGGTAAACGAAGTTAAGGAAAACCCAACTATACTAGATTTTAGTCCCCTAACCTAGATAATTTAAGCAAAGCAAACCGAAGCCAAACCATGCCAAGCCTATTTAATTCATGCATAGCATAGTCAATTCATCCAAAGTCAAAAGCCATACCAAGTTAAGCTAATCCTAGCCAAATAATTTCTAACATTTTTTAAGCCTACATTTATCTTTTCTTTTTTATATTTATTAGGCGATTCAAAGATTAAAAAAAAAAAGCCTCACTATGTCTAGATATATGTATATTCTTTCAGATATCTAAGTATGGATTTTACATTCATCAACTAGTCTTTACTGGTCCTTCATGCTGACAAACATAAAACACATTTATTTTCTTAGATTTTGTTATCCAAAAAAGCTTTAATCCATCAACATAATTAGCATTAAAAGTTAGAGCATGTGCAAGTGATGAGCAATATAATTCTTCCCCATAGGAATATAAATGTATGTAGATGAAGCTTTAGTATAGATCTTTAAGTGAGTAAACATTTAATCGCTACCTGAGTTCTAAAATATGGGCAGAATATACGTGAATGATATTAAAGTTCTAATTTTTCTTTTAGAGATTGGTCAAACAAGCTTATGAGATTCACATCCGAGTAACATGAAGATTGTTTGCAAGAAACAGAAGAATCAAATGTAAAGCATGTGAGAACTAGGGCTGGTAGAAGATAATGATTTATAAAATAATAATAAATAAATAAAAGTATATAATTCATTTTTATATTCAAACTAGTTTATTTTTATACAGACAGATTTTATTATGTTCCAACAAATAAATTTTGCCAAACATGTGTCCTTAATAAATTTTGTCTAAAAGAACAAGCAATCGATTGATTTGCCATTATTAGATGGATTATAAAGTTTAGATTATTAGGACAGATTCAAGGTCCAAGCTTTGATACCAATTGCAGAAGGCATGCTAGGGGAAGGCAAGATGGATGTGAAATGTCATTGAAATTCTTTTTGATTCGACAATTAAAATTCTACATGAAAGCTAATTTCATCAACCTCTATAGTGATATTTCTTAAATTTCAATTTCAAAAATATGAAACATTGATTCTCAAAAATATGAATCTTTAACTTCAATAACATGCTTTTTTGAATGTTAACAATATATAATTATAAATTTTAATAATACAATATTTAGAATCTCAATAATATGAAAATTTAAATTGCAATAATATGATTTTTTAAATCTCAATGATAAGAAAAAAATATTTTAACATTATCAAGGTTAAAACACTCCAATATCAATTATTACATTTAAAAAATATAAAGAATTATATCACAATAAAGTTAGATTTCTAATGAAAATATTAAGTATTGAATCATGAAAACAAGAAATATTTAATCAAAATAACATGAAATAAATGATAATAATATGAAATTTTAGATCAGAGCTACAAGACATTTTTCTTAACGAGGTGGAGAAATAAATCCGTAATTTTGAATATGGACACCAATGAATAAATTTTAAGAAACAAAATGGAATTTAGGTAAAATTTGAGATGAACTTGCTTATAAAAATTGAAAAAATGTCCTTGGAAATGACAACTCTCAATTAAAATTGTGTCTATTCATTTTTGCATGATACAATTGTAGACATCATGACGCTATGAGGAATTTCAAGTTTGATAGCTCAAATTTAGAAAACTTATTATTGGAGGCCAACAGAGAAAAAGCAGGGAGCGCCGGATACTTGGAGACCCAATGGTTATTTCAATCTATTATATAGTTGGACTTTATAATTTTGAAAGTCAAACAATGCTTATTGTTTGATTTGCATAAATTTTAGAAAGTTTTGGCTTATATTCGTCTGGACGAGCCATCGAAAACTCAAGAGAGGTCAGTTTCATGGCAAGACTGACAAAACTACCTCATATCCCATGCCGAGTCTCATTGATAAGTTAAAGGCTCGAACCTAACTAAAAGGGTTGGACTTATGAGATGCATTCCTACTGAGGAATGAAACTCGACCCAATTCTCTTGGACTTATAACCCTCTTGGAATAGGCTACCAACTAACACCCTACATTTTAAAACTATGAGTCCAATCACTTTTAAGTTAATAGTGGTATGTTATTATTAAAAAAAGATGCATTGGGATTTATAACTCGATCTTGAAGACCAAGTGGCCGAGGTAATATATGCTGCTCACTTAAATATTTTGTTATTTTAAAGCTTTAAATTTTATTATTTATGCAAAAATATTGTTGGCTCAATAGAGCCAACTCGAAGATGATTAATTCGATCATTTGAGATATGATTAATTGAGGAAAATACATTTAATTATAATTTGTTATGTTATAAATGAGACATTGATTCATAGATATAAGCTGTGAAAATGGTTATGCAAGTCCTTTTATGATGCATGTTAGAAGAGTTATTAAGACTATCAATAGAAAGACATGTTCAATCCTTAAGGGTTGTGATCCTCACAGGATCGATACCCCTTCCGTGCAATGAGTAAAGGCCCGAAGAAATGAAGGGAAAGTCCAATATGTTGATTTTTATATGCAGATGGTTCAACTTAATTGTTAGTTTTCTAATTAACTTTATTTAAGCTTACTAGTATTAAATACATGCTAATGCAATATTTACTGGTGTGAAAAGTAAATGTTTGTGAAGTTATGAGCTTTATTATTTTAATTCTTGTTATAAGTTGTAGATTTTTTTATTTTTGAAAATTAAGCTAAAGTTGGAATTGTGTAGAAAATTTTACATCCTAAGAGTTCAACGTAATTAAAGCTTAACCAAGCATACAAGCACATAAAGAATCCTAAAAAAAAGAAATTTCTAACATGCATGCCAGCACACAAAGAATAGGTAAACTAAACCAAATCAATAATCAAAGAAGCCGTTAGATGCTTTGTGCATATATAGAAAAGAAAAGAAAATAAGGCGGCTGAGCATCTGCCTCTATAGTAGCTCAACAAAGACCTAGTTTGTTAGTGGCTTGGCTTTCCGGTGTCTTCGATTCATGTTTTAGTAAGTTGATCATCTTTTAGCCGTGTTGTCTTGTTAAGGTTCTTCTTTATCTTTGATTTTTATCCATCCTCGCTCCATCTTCTTATTGGATTCATTCTTGCTCCATCTTCAAATAATAATCCCCATCTTAGACACATCGAACATCCAAGCCAAGCAAACGTGGACAATCCTAACTCTATATTCAATGAGGAAAAAAAAATTATGCTTACTACGAAAATTGCAAAAAAGCATTAGTGCAATAAACATTATAAACATATTAACCTCACAAAATCATTTGAACCTAGCGACACGCTGTTGCACCACGCCCCCTGAATAAAACAATGTCAGTTGGGTAAATGTTATAAGATGCCATCTATGTAAATAATAATTGGCATAAATACCATCTATAATGATAAGAGGCATAACAACATCCACCCAATTCAAGAAGAAAATTAGTGCTCTTAGAAAAGGAAGGCTCACATAAGTACGATTGACCAAACCAAAATTTAGATTTGTGCACCGGTGAAGATTTCTAACAATGTGGCGTGTGGGATAGCCATCCTGATCATTATGTTAAAAGTTGTTGTTCACGTTTGAAATTTAATTCATGGCCATTTGGTAGTTCAAGTTCAAATAGCTTTTGCGTTGTGCATATATATACATTCTTATCCTTTAGTTGGGTTTTATTGTTACTTATTGTCTTTTTGGCACTGCATTTTTCGCTCGGCACGACATGAAAATGTAGATTAGCCCATTACGTTATCGCTTCATGATGGCATTGTTTAGAAAATTCATTAAAACATAGCTATAGGTTCGACCTTGCAGCTTGCGTTTCTCCTTTCACTCCCGCAACCCTTATCTCGCGCTACCCGTTCTCTCAACCCGCTCTCTCTCTTGCAAATCTTCTGCCATAGGTATCTCTCTCCCGTGAATCCATGGCTTCGGTGGCTATTTTTTCGGTTGTGAGTTGGTATTTCAGTGACCTATTCATTCTTCTCCCTCTCCCACTCTTTCCTTCCGCTTGAATTTTGGTGGTTTGTGCACTATGTGCTCTGTGTGGTGGAGGTAGTTCTTCGGTTTGGTTGATTATTTTGGTTGGTGGTTACTTTGGTTGATGCTTATTCCGTTAAATTGTGTATTCTCTCATCCCCGTCTGTTTACCTCTTCGATTCAGTTTGGTGGTTGTGCGGTGATCCTTCTTCTTCATGTCTTCTCTGTTCTTCACATCTTTTCTCTCTTCTTTGTGTGGCTTTGCGTATTATGCTGGTTGGTTTCATCTTTTAGCTTGGTTTAGTAATTCTTTGTAAGATCAACTGTCTTTTAGTAGTGGCAGATTCGTTGGTTGGTATATTGAATTCTTGGGGATCTCACACTTGCACAAAACTGTAATTAATTACTTCTTTTATCAAATTTTCTTGTGTTAAAACTAATGGACTGTCTTTTAAATCATTCAAAAAAGACAAGCTCAAGAATTTATGGTACCTCTCGAGGATTACTGTGCCACTGTGGACTTTAGAGTTCCTTACTGACGTCATGTCAGCCACATATGGGAGACGGTTCTACAGGTGTTCGCGGAGAATCACAGAGAGTTGTGATTTTTTTTGGTGGACATTTAGGCTGGAAGATTCCACCCCCGAGAGTGATCGGGCCTGGAGAGTATCCCTAGAGGACGGCCTAGCTCGTGACATACACCATCTATATTTTAAAAATAATATTATCATATTTTTAAATATTGTTTTAATAGTCTTTTTTTATTTTATTAATCATGAAACTTACTGTTAAGTGAGGTGTATTTCTTTTATTTTGTATTGTTTTGAAGTGGATTTTTGCTTCTAAAGTACAAATATATTAGTATGATAGTTTTGTTGTAAAAAACATTACTATATAGGGGCAGAATAGTAATTTGTCTAGAAATAGCTGCAACACAACTATTTTCAAACAGTCACCCAACTTATTCGCAACATTTCTGCGCAACAACTTTCTGTGACAACTGATATGCAATAACTTCTTACTAAGCTCCAACTGCCCCCAAATAGACCCTTAATGTTGCAAAGAGTGTTGTGAGAAGTGGGGCTCACGTGGTTGGAGGGCCCACTCCTCACAATTCCTTAGTCCTATCAATGATGAACTTCTCATTTAGTTTCTCTCTTCATTAAAATCAGGAAATGTTATATTCATATATCGGTAATGTGTTCATGTCCTTCATGAAATAGATTACCATTCTTCCGTTGACATACTTTACCCATTTCTTTCTTGGAAAAGTACGATCAACTCTCCTCGATTTCAGGACCATCTGTTTAACCATCCTTAAACAGAAGGGTTCAGGAATCTTTAGGATCCGTCCTGATTTTATGGAGTCGGACCCCCAATAGTTGTGTCAGTGAACAAGTTTCACCAGAGCAATGTATGTTGTGAAGGGGATCCTGGACGGGGTCCCAAACTTTACTTTCTCTTTGTGCCTCCCGGGGCTCGATTTTGCCACCGACAAATTGAACCATCCATACATAAAGATCAAAAGTGAAATAAAACATTAAGAATGAACTATACCTTTTTCGTAGTGTTAGCACTATGATCACAAGGTTTTGGCCTTTACTAACTTTCAGAATATTTTGTCGGCGTTCGTAGCCGTGTCGGAGATTTTCTCGGTGTCGATGTTGATGTCGTTTTGGAGTCGCCACTCTGTTTATCTATAATATTGCCCTAATCTTCAATAAATCTTATTTCTTTGGATTCCATAAAAGGATCCTCAGAGAGTAAGAAATTTGAAGAAAATAAGGGCTTATAAGATAGAAAACAGTAGAAAAAGAGATGTCGGTGACAATCCTTATAAAAGAAAATTCTAGAATGTCTAGAAGTTCTTTGTAAGGATAATGAAGTTTTGGTAACCAGAGATTTCTAGATAAAGTATCTATCCTGAGTTCTTTAAATTTCCTATAGCAGTAAGCTCCTATAGTTAATTACATCTTAGACAATTATAATTGTCTAAGAAAACTTCTGATTAATGTTAATCACTTGTTTTCAAAAAATTTTTAAGGAAAGAAAAATTAATGTTTAATCCTAAGGGTAATATGTTGTACTACCCTAAAAGTTTGATTTTGTCAATTTTTATTTTTGTTTTGTTTTTTTTTGTTGTTTGTCGATTTTAATTATTTTATTAATATCATCATTTTATGGTCTTATAATTTGTTGTTTGTTTTAGTGGCTATCCTAAGAGTTATGGTTTTGTTTTGTCTTGGTTTTGTCTTTTTAATGTTGTTTGTTTTATTTTGTTTTGTTAATGTCATTGTATTGATGTCGTGATTTTATTTTATTTTTTGTTGTCGTTTTCCTGTCCTCGGAATGTCCTCCTACAAAACAGAGTTAGTACACCCTATAGCATGCAAATAAAATCTAAAATAAATTTTTAATGTCATCGTTTCATCTTGGTCGTCCTGTAAAACTGAGTCAGTACACCCTATAATATGTAAAGAACCTAAAGGAGTGTTTAGTTTAAGTTATATTTTAATGTCAAAAAGTTAGATTTTTAGATTTGATGTCATTGGAATTTAAAATTGATAAGTTTTATGTCATTTGAATCTAAAATGTTAAGTCTAATAACTTAAAAGTTTGATTTTAACATTTTAGATTCTATGTCATTTGAATCTAAATCTTTTTTTGATTAGATTTAGAAAAAAGTTAGATTTTAATATTTTAGATTCAATGTCATTTTAAATATGAATATATTAAGTCTAATGTTGATTAGAGTTAAAATATAACAAAAAGTTAGATTTTAATATTTTTGATTCAATGTCATTTGAATCTAAATATATTATGTCTAATTTTGATTAGACTTAAAATCTAACAAAAAGTTAGATTCTAATATTTTTAATTCAATGTTGTTTGGCTCTAAAAAATATTAAGTCGATTAGAATTTTGATAATTAGATTCCATGTCATTTGAATCTAATATTTTTGTTTTCATCATGTTGTTTAACTCAGGTTTAATTTAGATCAAACTTAAGTTAAGTTAGGTTCAATAAAGTTGAACCTAAAATTTATGTTGAGTTTGACTTAGGTTTATGTTATGCTAAACCTAAGTTTAGATTTGATTCAAGTCCAATATGGGTTAGACTTAAGTTGAGGTTGACTTAGATTCATGTCGAGTTGAATCTAAGTTAGATTTAGGTCTAATATGGGTTAGACTTAAATTGAGGTTGACTTAGATTCATGTCAAGTTGAATCTAACTTAGATTTAATTCTAATATAGGTTAGACTTAAATCGAGGCCGACTTAGATTCATGTCGAGTTGAATCTAAGTCAGATTTAAGTCTAATATGGGTTAAACTTAAATTTAATTTTATTTAACTTAGATTTTTGTCATGTTGTACTTATTTTGTTTAACTTAAAACTTAAATCGGTTTAACTTAGATTCATGTCATGTTAGGTTTTGGCTTAAATCCAATATGGGTTGGACTTCAGTTAGGTTTGGTTAACTTAGATTCATGTCATATTGAACTTAAGTTGGGTTTGACTTAGATTCAATATGGGTTGGACTTATGTTAAGTTTGGTTAACTTAGATTCATGTCATGTTGAATCTAAGTTAGGTTTGACTTAAATCCAATATGGGTTGGACTTAAGTTAGGTTTGGTTAACTTATATTCATGTCATGTTGAATCTAAGTTAGGTTTGACTGACCTAATTAAGGTTTAAGTTTGATTAAATCTTAGTTAGTTAAGGTCTAATAGTTTAATTAAGTCTAATGTCTTAGATCTAGTTAAGGTTTAAATTTGATTAAACCTTAGTTGGTTAAGGTTTAATAGTTTAATTAAGGCTAATATGTTAGACTTAATTAAGGTTTATGTTTAATTAAACCTTAGTTGGTTAAGGTTTAATAGTTTGATTAAGTCTAATGTGTTAGACTTAATTAGGGTTTAAGTTCGATTAAACCTTAATTATGTAAGGTTTAATATTTAATTAAGTCTAATGTGTTAGACTTAATTAGAGTTTAGGTTGATTAAGGTATTTGATAAGCCAATTGTGGTTAAGGCTTAATGGTTAATTAGGTCTAATGGGTTAAACCTGTTGATGTCTTTAAGATTTGATTGAGTCTGATTGGAATATGATTTTAAGATTCGATTAGGATTTGATTTTAAAATTTGATTTGTATTACACCTAATGCAATTAAGTTTAATATATCCTTAAACTTAATTAAAGTTTGATTTTGAATTAAACCTAATGTAATTAAGTTTAACATATCCTTAAACTTAATTAAAGTTTGATTTTGTATTAAACAAAATGTAATTAAGGTTTAACGGGTTAATTAAGTTTAATATATTCTTAAACTTAATTAAAATTTTGATTTTATATTAAACCCAATGTAATTAAGGTTTAATGGGTTAATTAACTTTAATATGTCCTTAAACTTAATTAAATTTTTGATTTTGTATTAAACCTAATGTAATTAAGGTTTAATGGGTTAATTAAGGTTTTAATTAAGTCTACTTTGATGTCTTAGACCTAATTAGGGTTATCTTGATTCTATTTTAGAGTTAGACTCAATTTTGAGATGAGCCATCGTGGAATGGGTTAAGTGTAATGAGGAGAAAGATTTTTAGGGTTTTTAATTATTAATTTATAATTAATAAAGTTTAACCCTAAAAGGAAGTTATCATTTTAAATTTTCTAATGACTAAGAATTATCACCTTAAGGTTAATGTCTGTCACCCTAAGTTACATGACCATTTTCTCATTTAATTTCTTAATTTCTGAATTTTTATATTTATTGTTAAAAATAATTACAAAGCTTCATGAAAATTAGAAAACTATGTTTTAGAGAATTACCTTAACTTTGAAAAAATTATGAAAGACTTCTAAGGGTCTAGAGATAAATCCCTAAAAATTTCATATTTTTATGACTTGTAAATAATTTTTAATAATTAAAATACTCCAAAGAGTATTTAATTAATTAAAAATCAAATATAAGTCATTAATTGATGATTTTAATTCCACATTATTCCTCTACTGCCCTGAGTTCAAAGGTATTTTTTGTTTTATTTTTGTGATTTTTGTATGTAAAGTTATGGATTTTTGATTAGTTTAAGGTTTTACCGATTTAATTAAATTCTTAACAAATCCAAAATAACTAGACTATGCCGCGTGTCCTCGGATCGATCAAAACGCGGTAGATCCTGTGCGGGGATCCAAACAGCGGAGACTGTGAGATTTAATCTCACCCGTCCGTTTCCAAAACAAGGGAACGGACGGTCTAGGTTCATCGTCTTCATCTCTTCTGATCCCGCAGCCCGTCCATGATCTAGGAAAAAGATATCTCTTGATTCTTGATGAAATCGAGCAAAATTTGTTTCTATAGGATCGTTGTGAGACGACGAACCCATCAATACGGTGATGAATGGGTTTTGAAACGATTTCTTTCACACAGTGTGAAACCCGAACACCATTAAAGGGGAAAATTCATACCTTGGCCTTATTCGATTTGAATTCAATTTGAATAGTTCTGAAGCTTTGTCTTGACCTAAGAAAGCTTTACCTCAAGCTAATTTGATCGGGTCCCTATATGATTTTGATCAAGAGGGGCTCAGTTTGAATGAGCTTGATCAATCAGTGGCCTAAGGGCTATGGGGATGGCCAATTTCGATTGGGCTTCTCATCACACAGTCCCTAGATGGATTTAGGAAGGTTAATTTGAAATTTGGAAGAGTTTGGTTTCACACTCCCAAAATGTCCTAGTTTTGGGCTCTCTTGGGTTAGCCAAATTGAAGGGATTTAGTGGGCTTTGTGGCTTGATTTCAAGTGGGATCAATTGCCTAAGCCCTAAGGAGTATTTTTGGTGTGAAGGGTCCAGGGATTTGAGCAGTGTTTGGCTATCTCCTATGTTGGTCTATTCTCTTGGATGCTTTCGGGTTTGCCCTATTTATAGCCATGGCTTAGCTTGGCTTGTCTAGGCTTCATCTAGGAGAGTTGCTAACTTCCCTATTAATGCTTGGAGATAGGATTTTGACTGTTATGATGATGCATTGGGGTTTTCCAAGCTTAGCCATCATTAAGATTTAACCATGGTGAATGTTGGATTCAAGCTTTGTCTTGCTTTCATTGGATAATTTGAGAGGTGTGGAGATTGTCTAGAATGCCTTAGATCAGCCTTCCCTATATGTATTTTACTGATTATTCAATGTATTAAAGGGAGAGGTGACACCTTAGCTTCATTCCTCATCCATGTCATAGGTTTGGTCATAATGTGTTTTAACCATGGTGGAGAGGGAGCTCAAGCTTTGTTTTCTTCCTATTGGGTGGCCTAGGAGGTGTATGATAAGCCATTAGGATGGCCAGCCACCTCACTCCATGCAAGTGGATGAATCATACTTTGAATTGAAGGGATCATGCCACTTCATTTTTGTGTAATCATGACCCTTAACCTAATGTTAACTATGATGTTTAATTGATTTATCCTATGGTTAATTTATTTCATAATGGGTCTTAATGAGTCATGAGTGACCCACTAGTGTTTCTCCACAATTTAATTTTGATTTTAAAATAAATTATGAGATTTTTATGTCACATATGATGTCATATGTCAAAACGTTATTTTATGGCTTTTTAATTATATTTTCATTTTTAATTAATTATGTCATTAATTAAAAATATTAGAAATTAAATTATTAGCCAATAAATTAAGCAAAATAATTTTAAAATTAATTATTTGATTAATTTCATCATTTTTGGATCAAAATTATGTATTTTGACCAAATTTGATACATGTTGACTAGGGTTGACCAATGTTGACCCAGGTTGACCAATTCTAGTCCAAAGGTGTACAATGTGACCCACCCAACCTTGTCATGGTTGGTTTGGTCATAAGGTCCATGGGTTTTATCATTTAAGTGCTTGATTTGGTCATGTTGACCAATTTTAGGGTTTAAGTCAATCCAGGGGTCAATATGGTGATTTTTTGATTAAATTTTGGCCACTTTGATAAATGTCAAGTTGATTATATCAATATCTATCTTTGAAGTCAGTTTTGTGGTCAAGAGACATGGGTTAGCCATTTTGACCAATTTTAACCCTTTTAGGTTAAGAGTTGTCCAATGGGGCTAGGGTGGTTGTATTTGTGTCATGTGTGGATTGTTTTGATCAAATTTTAATTACTTATGTCAAAGAATGACCAATTAGGCCAATGCAATGATCTTTGGGTCATGGTTTGACCATTTTGACCAAATTTGTCCTTTGAGTCATGAGGTGGCCAATGAGGTGAATGTGGTGGTCTTGAGGTCTTGGGTTGATGATTTTTGCCAATTTTGATTTTTTGGGTCACAAGTTGACCATTTGGGTTAGTAGGGTGGCGATTGAATTAAAAATTGACTATTTTGACCAAACTTGACTTTTTGGTCAAAAGTTGACCTATTGAGTCAATGAGTGGTCATTGGGTCGAAATTAAGTATTTCGAGTAAAATCGACTTTTTGGTCAAGGTCGACCTATCGAGTCAATGAGTTGGTCATCGAGTCGAAATCGACCATTTTGACCAAAATTAAATTTTTTTGATCAAATGTTGACCTATTGGGTCAATGAGTGGTCATTGGGTCAAGGATTGACCATTTCAACCAAAATTGACTTTTTGGGTCAATGTTTGACCAATTGGGTCAATAATTAATCAGATCAAGCTTTGTCATTTCTGATTTGATCAATTTAAGATATCATTTGAGTTAAAAAAAAGATTTATAGGGTACCTAGTAGGTTTAGTGACTATCATTGAGATTTAGGGAGTTAAAATTGGTAGATTCTCTGCCTCAACATGGTTTAGAAATGATCCTCACAAAAATGAGGTCAACATTATTCTTTCAGACAAAGTCACAATGTCAATCCCGACACTTACCTTCGCTTGCAACTTGCCCACTTCCCGTGAGGCTCGTCTTGCCGCTTCGATGATTCAGTTTGGGACTGGTTTTAGCGAGTTCGAGGTTGTGTTGGGAAAGGCCTCATTCGTTGTTATGAAAGTTGCTACCCCTGAAGTTCAAGAACCATCTTCCGAGTTCAACTTGAACTCCCACCAACATTTCCCTTCTGTTAAGAAGGTGAAAGTTGCTACCTCCCCTCTTAAGTCAGTCGTCTCCGTGCCGAGGAGAGTTGTTACCTCTACTGCTACCGATTTTTTTGCCACTGCACCTACTTTCCCGTCTGCCAAAGGGGAAGGAAATCATGTATGAAGAAAACTCCGATAATGCCTTTCTTGCCGCGTTGTCAGTCTTCGAGATCGGTTCCAACTCCAAAGCTCCTCCACTGACCAGGTCTTAAAGAAGGAATCACAATCGTAAGACTCTCAAAGCTGCAAAGACACAACTTACAAGTATGCTAGTAACTGATGAGGTTCCTCATCTGGAGGAACTCAGTTTATCAGAGACCTCTCCTCTCCTTCAACAGAGTAGGTTTCACCCGTTAGTTGATACTACTGGGGAAGAAAGCCTCCACAAGATTGCTGCTACTTTGCCGTTACCCCGTGGTCATGATGAGGTGAGGGAGAGACGCACACCCATCACCCGATGTTGACCTCACTTTTGTGAAAGGCTCCCAATGATAGTTAATGAACCATAATGACCAGGGTTAAAACTTAATAAGGTCTTTTTAATCAAAATTTTAATGACATTCTTAAATGATCCAATCAGCAATGACAAACCTTGATTTAATCGACTTTTGACCTAAATGGTCAACTTTAGTCAAACTGGTCAATTCCTGACCCAGTGACCAACACTACTGACCCAACAGGTCAACATTTGACCCAAATGGTCAACTTTGGTCAAGCTGGTCAATTCCTGACCCAGTGATCAACCCTACTGACCCAACATGTCAACCTTTGACCCAAAAGGTCAATGTTGATCAAAATGATCAATTCCTGGCCCAATGACCAATCACTGACCCAATAGGTAAACTTTTAACCCAAAACATAACTTTAGTCAAATTAATCAATTTTTGACTCAGAGACCAACCGTTGACTACCAAGTCAATCAAGATACTAAAATGGTCAAATGTGATTCATTTAACCACTTTAAGACATCACATAACCATTGAGACAATTTTGATCAACCTTTGACCTAGATAGGTCAAAATTGGTCAGAAATGGCTAATCCATGCCCCATTGACTACAAAATTAACTTCAAATACAGACATTGACATAATCAACTTGACATTGATCAAAGTGATCATAATTTAATCCAAATGTCACCACATTGACCATTGGATTAAGTTAAGTCCTAAAATTAGTCAACATGACCAAATTAAACTCTTAATGACAAGATCTTTGGACCTTATGACTAACCAAACCATGACAAATTTAGGAAAGTCAAATTGGTCATATTTGGACCAAAATGGGTGAATTTGGGTCAACCTAAACCAATATTGGTTAACCATAGTCAATATTTATCAAATTTGGTCAAAATATCCAATTTTGAATTAAAAATGATAAAAATTAATCAAATAACTAATCCCAAAATTATTTTGATTAGCTTATTGACTAATAATATAATTTCCAATATTTTGATTAATTGATAATTAATTAAAAATGAAAATATAATTAAAAACCATAAATTAAGATCATGACTAATTTTGAACTAAAAAGATATAAATTGATCAAATAATTACTTTTAGAATTATTTTGATTAATTTATTGGTCAATAATATAATTTTTAATATTTTTAATTAATGACATAATTAATTAAAAAAATGAAATTATATTCAGCCATGAAAAGAAATTTTGACCCATAACACCATTTATGACATAATGAATGGTTTTCAAAATTCTAAGCTTATTAATGACATCATAGATGAGCTCACATGGGTTAGACACAACCCATATGACCCATTTAAAATGAATCAAACCATTGGGTAACTCATGACATGCCATTTAACCATGGTTAAAAGTCATTATGGAAGCATCATGATGAAGGAAATGAAGTGGCATCATTCCGTCAATTCAAAGTATGATTCACCCACTTGCATGGAGTGAGGCGGCTAGCCATCCCTATGGCTTATCCCACACCTCCTAAACCACCCAATGGAGGAGAAGCATAATTTAAACCAAGCCTTTACCATGGCTAAATGCAATCATAACTAACCTATGAGTAAGAGGTTTATGTGTCACCTCATGCCAAAGTAACGAAGTGACTTGTAAGCTTATGAGAAAGAGTAAGTCCAGCTCATTCTAAGAGGCCAAACCACCTCATGGATTGTCCAATAGGATGGAGCCATGAACTTAGCTCAATCCTTATCATAATGAGAGTTCATTATGAATCTTACCTTGGGATAACCATTTGAGATAATTCTCAGCTGAAACCTTACCCTCATTAATCATGACAGTGGACAACAACTTCCTCAAGTGAATCCTAAGCAAACCCAAGCTCATCCTAACCCCCTCCATGGCTATAAATAAGCCCTACCCGAGAGCTCAAGAAAATGATATAGATAAGCAAAGATCCTATATACCCCGAACCTTCCAAGACATAAATTGCTCACTATTCCCTAAGGGATTGATCCCCATTGAATCCAACCCCTTTAATCCACTCATCTCTTCCAATTGAGTCAACCCGAAAACCCCAAAACAGGACAAAAATGGAGTTTAAAATGAAGTTAATCAAAAGACATTCCCTGAAGCTTCCTAGGACCCTACGAAGATGATCCCAATCAAAATTAACCATCCCCATAGCCTCCAATCCACTGTTCAAACTTTTCATCTCAAGCCGAGACAGCTTGAGAACGAATTCATACCTAAATCTAAATCAGCTCCAAATTGAAGCCAGATCAAGCTTACTGAGGTCGCCACGAAAGTGTAGAGCTATTCATATCGAAATTTCATCTACTGAGGCCAAGGTATGGTTCACTTGACTTAGCTTAAGCTCGGGTTCGACACTTTGTGAAATAAATGATTTCAAAACCCATACAAATCCGTATGGATATTTTCTTCTCCTTCAGATAACGTTTTAGAAAAAGAATTCACTCGATTTCATCAAGAATAGAGTGAGATCTTACGTCTAGACCATGGACGGTTTGCGGGAGAGACCAGACGGAGGAAGATGCACGGATGTCGTCCATTCCCGTGTTTTGGGAATGGACGGCTGTGATTTAATCCCCATGGATCTGCTGTTCGGCTTTCCAAAGGGGATTAAACGCGTTTTCACGCGTACGAGGACACACATCTCCTCTAGAGCTTTTAGGGATTATTTGGATTTATTTAAATCCAGTGAAACCTTAAAAAATAAAAAAATCATATCTTTTTATAGAAAAATAAAAAAATAAAATAAAAATACCTCTGGGAAGAGGAGAAACAGAAGAATAATGTGGAATCAATAATTTTAATTTTTTATTTATATTTTATTTTTAATTAATTAATTACTCTCTGGAGTAATTTAATTATTAAAAATTAATTATAAATTCAAAAATTATGATATTTTCACAAAATCATCCTCTTAACATGACATATATTCCCTGATTTTTTTAAGAACAGAAAAATTCTCTATGATGACATTTAATAATTTCTAAGTCACTTTATAATTATTTTTAAAAATAATTATAAAAATTATAAATTAAGGAAAATAAAATTGGAAAATGACTTGAAATTTTAGGGTAACAGACAATAACTTTAAGACAATAATTTTTAAGTCATTAAATAATTTTAAATGATATTTCAAAATTTAGGATTTAAAATCCATTATTAATTAATAAATTTAAATCCTAAAAATAAACATTTTTATAACTTAGCCTATTTTTCATGATAGACTAAGTTCATAATGAGTCTAACTCACAATAGACTCATGACAAAATCTACTTAGGTCTAAGCTAGCAAATTAGGCTTAAGCACTATCTTAATCAAATCCTTAATCAAGCTTAAAGATAAATTAAGCTTAATTAAATAAAACTTAAAAAGAAATGAACAAATCTTAAATAATACCAATTTAATTAAGTTTAAAAACATATTAAACTTAATTAAATCATTAAACCTTAATTACATTAGGTTTAATATAAAATTAAACTTTAATCAGGTTTAACCCATATTAAACATAATTAATCAACTTAAACCTTACTCACATTAGGTTTAAGTAAACCTATAAACCTTAATTAGGTTTAACCCATATTAAACCTAATTAATCAACTTAAACATTACTCACATTAGGTTTAAGTAAACCCATAAACCTTAATTAGGTTCAACCCATATTAAACCTAGTTAATTAACTTAAACCTTACTTACATTAGGTTTAAGTAACCTTTAAACTCTAATTAGGTTTAACCTACTTTAAACCTAATTAATTAACTTAAATCTTACTTACATTAGGTTTAAGTAACCTTTAAACTCTAGTTAGGTTTAACCCACATTAAATCTAATTAATTAACTTAAACCTTACTTGCATTAGGTTTAAGTAACATTTAAACTCTAATTAGGTTTAACCCACATTAAACCTAATTAATTAACTTAAACCATACTTACATTAGGTTTAAGTAACCTATAATCCTAATTAGGTTTAACCCACATTAAACCTAATTAATTAACTTAAACCTTACTTACATTAGGTTTAAGTAACTTTTAAACCCCAATTAGGTTTAACTCACATTAAACTTAATTAATTAACTTAAACCTTACCTATATTAGGTTTAAGTAACATTTAAACCAATTAGACTTAACCCATATTAAGTTTAATGAATCAATTAAACCTTACCCAAATTAGGTTTAATTAACCCTAAACCAATTAGACTTAACCCATATTAAGTCTAATTAATCAATTAAACCTTATCCAAATTAGGTTTAATTAACCCTAAACTAATTAGACTTAACCCATATTAAGTCTAATTAATCAATTAAACCTTACCCAAATTAGATATAATTAACCCTAAAAGAATTAAACTTAACCCATATTAAGTCTAATTAATCAATTAAACCTTACCCGAATTAGGTTTAATTAACCCTAAAACAATTAGTTAATCAATTAAACCTTACCCAAATTAGGTTTAATTAACCCTAAATCAATTAGACTTAACCCATACTAAGTCTAATTAATCAATTAAACATTACCCAAATTAGGTTTAATTAGTCCTAAACCAATTAGACTTAACCCTAATTAAGTCTAATTAATCAATTAAACCTTACCCAAAGTAGGTTTAATTAATCATAAAACAAACTTAATTAAGGACACTTAACCCTAAAATCCTACAAGTTTACAATCTAACTTAAACCTAACTTAAATCAAACCTAAATTAAACTTGAGTTCAACCAATATTGAACTTAAGTTTAGGTTCAATCTAATTTGAACCTAACTTAAATCAAACAAAAAATTAAACTTGAGTTCAACCTATATTGAACTTAAGTTTAGGTTCAATCTAACTTGAACCTAACTTAAATCAAACCTAAATTAAACTTGAGTTCAACCCATATTGAACTTAAGTTTAGGTTCAATCTAACTTGAACCTAACTTAAATCAAACCTAAATTAAACTTGAGTTCAACCCATATTGAATTTAAGTTTAGGTTCAATCTAACTTGAACCTAATTTAAATCAATCCTAAATTAAACTTGAGTTCAACCCATATTGAACTTAAGTTTAGGTTCAATCTAACTTGAACCTAACTTAAATCAAATCTAAATTAAACTTGAGTTCAACCCAAACTTGAACCTAACTTAAATCAAACCTAAATTAAACTTGAGTTCAACCCATATTGAACTTAAGTCTAGGTTCAATTTAACTTAAACCTAACTTAAATTAAACCTAAATTAAACTTGAGTTCAATTCATTATTAAACTTGAATCAACCATAAGTTCAGGTTCAACCTAACTTGAATCTAACTTGACAAAATATTAAGTTTAACATAAATCAAAATTAACTCAACATTAAGTTCGACCCAATCGAACTTAATTCAATGTTAAGTTCAATCTATATTGAACGTATTTCGACAAAAACATTAAGTTTGATTTAAATCAAACTTAATTCAACATTAGGCTCGACCTAAATTGAACTTATCTTAACAAAAACATTAAGTTTGACTTAAATCAAACTCAACTCAATATTAAGTTTAACCCAAATCAAACTTAAGTTCGATCTAAATTGAACTTTTTTCAACAAAAATAAATTTGATTTAAAATATTAAGGTCGACTTAAAACAAATCTAACTCAATGTTAAGTTCAACCTAAAATCAAAATTTAACTTAAATTGGACTTAAATCAACAAAATTATAAGATTGACTTAAGCCAAATTTAATTAAACATAACTCAGTATCTAAATTGATATAAAATTTTAATCAGACAAGAATCGACATAAAATCTAGAATCCAATCTAAATCGACATTCAAGATAAATCAAAAATTAAAATTGAAATAAATCTAAAACCGTCATTTCAACCAAATTTAGACATCCAAATAACAAGACGTTTTACCCAAATAATTTTCTGACAATGTTTTCTTTGCAGGATGGAGACAAATTTTGTTTTAGTTTTCCTTTGCATGTGATACGGTGTGTTAACTCAGTTTTGCAGGACGACATTTCTAAGATGAGATAAAAAATAATAATAAAATAAAACAAAATCACAATGACCTCATAACAACAATATTGACAAAACAAAACAAAACAAAATAAACAAATGACAAAACCAAGACAAAAACAAAATCAAAACTTTTAGGATAGCCACACAAAAAAATGACACAAAACAAAAATGACAAAAAAAAACAAAAATGACAAACAACAAAAATAACAAAAACAAAATGAAACCTGAAACTTTTAGGATAGCACAAAACCTGAAACTTTTATGATAGCCGTAAAATTAAAACGAAATTAACATCTCCAACCAAATAACATCAAAATGACATGACAAAATAAAAATCGAACAACAATTGACATGATAAAACAACATTCGGGATCGATAGTTAGTGCATCTTTTCTTAAAATTTTTTTCAGAAAACAAGTAATTAACATTAATCAAAAGTTTTCTTAGACAACTATAAATTGTCTAAGATGTAATTAACTATAGGAGCTCGCTCCTATAGGAGATTTAAAAGAACCCATAATAGATATTACATCTAGAAATCTCTGGTTATCAAAATTCCATTATCCTTATAGAATTTTCTAGGATAAGACAATTCTAGAATCTTATATTAAGGATTATCACCGACATCTCTTTTTCTATTATTTTTTATATTATTAGCCCTTATTTTCTTTAAAATTTTTATTATCTAAGGATTCTTTTACAGAACCCAAAGAAATAAGAATTATTAAAGATTAGGACAATATTATAGATAAACAGAGTGACGACTCCAAATCGATATCGACACTTAGAAAATCTCCGACACGACGACGACACCGCCACCTCCTGAGTCCGCACAATCTTCCAAAGATTAGCTAAAAATGAGGGATGTTCCGTTGTTAATCTCCTCAAGAGGATGGGATGTGCAATATACCCCGAAATAAAGAGTGAAATTATGAGGATGGAAAGACTCGTCCGAGCTTCCGTTAGACACCATTTGGGAAGACAATTTGAGGCCGCTACTACTACCACAGATGCTACTGTCGTCGTTACGACACCTGCAGTGCACAGATCGGTCAAGTCTCGATTGGGATCGAGGGTATCGTCTACTGATGATTATAAGGAATTCCAGAAGAACAAGAATAATAGAACTTTGTTTACCTCTGTATATGGTATACACCCTAGGGAGCACACTTCTTCTCACCACTTCAATCTCCCCGTCGAGACACCCCGTCTCAAGGCGACGACTCTTAAGAGGAATGTGTAGTTACCAAAGGTCCTTGCACTAGTACACTCAGAAAAATTTGTGGATCATAAGATGAAGCATGAGTCTGAAGTCCCCGTTGCCACTACCGCTGTCGCTTCTGAGTCAGTTGCCGAGAAAAGTGATAGTCGAGGGAAGCCTACAGATTTGAAATTGATTAAAAATAAAGCAGTTGATGATAGAGTTCGAAAGCTCTAAGTAGAAATTTCAGAATTAGCAAGAGAATAAGGACTAGATGTCGCTAATGAAGATTATAACATGTCAGATTACATGGAAATTAATGTCGTCGAGATTAGGTCCACGACATCTGCATGCGATGCTCCTAGTGAGGAGAATGCCACAGATGAGATTCAAAGGGCCATTTTTGACAAGGGATGAATATATTAGTCGTCTGGAAAAGAAGATGGAGGAGATGATCGCCACCATGAACGCCATGGCCGCATTATATGGACAGTAAAAGTCACGACCAACAGCATCCCCAAAAGTTAACCAGCCTGAAATCATACATATCACCGATGAAAGAAGAGAGGTCACTTCTGCTAATGAAGACGAACCTCCGAAGAAGGATTCAACTTTGAGTCCACCAGAAAGGATATCAAGCAGATGATCGAACAGCAAGTTCGGGAGGCCTTGGCTCAGTCCAAAGGCAGATCATCAGTTTCAAAGGGTAGACCCTACTCGGAAGAATTTGATGTCGTGTCTTACCCTAAAGGCTCGTGCCCTCGACTTTTAAGACGTTCGACGGGATAGGAAATCCTCGTCAACACATAACACACTTCAGAGCCAGTTGTTGCAATACAAGAGGGAATGAGGCTCTTTTGTTCCGACAATTCGTCAACAGCTTGTTAGGGATAGCTTTCGATTGGTATGTTGAGCTTCCTAATGGATCAGTAAAGATATTAATAGAAATGGGAACATGTTCATGAAGAGATTCGTTGGGCGCAGCACCACGTCACTATAGGAGATCTTGTAGTGGAACGACAGAAACCCGACGAGACTCTAGTAGACTACATCCTGAGATGGAGAAATTTGAGCATGAACTGTGAGCCGTAGCTACAAAAGCAACACGCTATCAAGATACTATTCAAAAGTATTCACGATCTGGTGGCTTTCATGCTTAAAGGTCTCACCATTAAATTCTTTGGGAAGCTACTCATCAAAGCAAGCAGTTTATAGGAGGAAGTCAAGCATATTGAGCCTTTAGAGAAGACTGAGAAGACAAGGCTGGTCAAAGCATATAAAAAGAGATCTAGCGTAGTGGCAATGATCGACAAAGGGAAACAGCCGATGAGGATTCAAGCTGAGCAGTCACCATAACAAGACGAGCCGGTCCCTCGCATACGCTCGGCCTCGGCAAGATGGTGAGCCCCGTACACAAGACAAGAATCGGTCCTCGGTCGACAGCAGAGGTCGTACAAGACAGACGGACGACGGGATCGTATAATGTCAGAGCGATTGCGCAAGAACCACTCCTTTAAGGATGAAGCCGTAGCAAAGATGTTCAGAAATTTCATGAAGAAATTCGAGTTTAGATTGCCCAAGCCGAAGAAGCCGGAAGAGATGAATAAGAAAGACCAACCCAACTTTTGTCCTTATCACAGGTTTCTCGAACATACAATAGAAGAATGTTTTAGTTTTAAGGATTGGCTTAAGAGGAATTACAAGAAAACAAATATAATGATACCGAAAGAATATTTGAAAGAATCTAAAAGAGGTTCTATAAATGTGATTTTGACCGAGCCAATCTCTCCGATTGACCCGTATATCGATGAAGGTGGATGGAGTACGATCTGGAACGAGCTCAAGAGAGTCTTGAATCAGATCAAATCTACTTCAAGAAAAGCCGCTGCCCGAAATCTGCCACCAGCCCAGTCTAAAATGGAGGCTTCACCAAGGAGACCACCACAACGGGAAAGTAGGAAGAAGGAAATCACAAATGAAATTAAGGACGATAGCACGATGGCTAGGATAGGGGCTGCCCCAATTAGATTGGTTGTCTCAGATTCGGGGATGAAAACCCTCGAACCCCTGACTTTGTACTATTATCTTTATACCCATCCAGGGTCTCATAATGATAATAGAAATAATTTTAGTTATGTTCTTACTGTCTCTAGTGATGATGTAACTGACCACAACCTATCTAACCCCGTTTTCGATTCCCAAAATGATCCTCAAATCATGCTAATTTCTGATGAGAACGTTGATGAAAATGAAGAAAATATCGACGACACCGGTTACGACACTACAAGAAGCGAGGAGCCAATATTCGAGTGCAAAGAAACTCCGCTTGCAATCAACTTGAACTTCTCAGATACATAAACAGTACCAGAAAAATCAGCTACAACATCTGGAGAACCTCCGGTTTCAAGGGAGGAGGTAATAATAGAAGTACATTTAAGAGGTGGAAGGGTACTACCACCAAGGACAGCTCAAGTAGAAAAAGGAAAACAGATAGTTATTCAAGAAGAATCATCTCCAACAACAAAAGAAGTGCAGATCCGAAATGAAATGGAGAATTCAAACAAAGTGGATTACAATGTACTAGCACATCTTAGGAAGTCACCAGCCAAACTAAGCATCTACGATGCTCTGATCCTCTGAAAGGAGATGAAAGAAAAATTGGTCAAGGCTCTACTTGATTCAAACATTTGGTTGGCACAGTTGGCTAGTGCATCCTCAGATGGAGTTTGTACTTTAAAAGGACAGCCTGGTGTAACCTTCACAGATGAAGACTTGCTACTTGGTACCACTGACCATAACCTTTTGTTCTACATTTTCGTCATCATCGACAGGTTTGTGCTCTCCAGAGTGTTAGTAGATCATGGAGCGTCACTTAACATAATAAGTCTACTGAAGTTAGCTTACTTGGATATCAACGAGCGTGAGCTCTCCACAGATAAGATGATGCTAAGAGGATTCAACTAGAAAGGAGAAAAAACTCTAGGATTTATAACAATGCAGATGAAATTTGGAGATCTAGTAACGACTACAAAATTCCATAACATCGACACAGATATTTCGTTCAACACCCTGCTTGGTCAACCGTGGCTTCATGAGTATAATATGGTCCCGTCGTCGCTACACCAAAGCATCAAGTACTACAAAGATGGACAAGAACATTACATCAAGAGAGATTTACAACCTTTTTCAATACATGAAGTCGACATCCATGAAAACGCCGCATACTAGGCTCCCTAAAGAAATCAGTCTTTTCAAGAGAAAGTGTGCCGAATAAAACTGAAGATTCAGAAAGATCACAAGGATGAGACTATTCACCTTCGCTTCAACGATCTCCCACCACTCCTTCGTAACGAGTTGGTGGAGGTTCTTTTAGCACACGCATCCGAGGTCGAGACCGGGGACGCGGGCGAGTGATAACTCACCAGATTGTTGAACGAACGAAGTTGGCAATCAACATCGACGTAGAAGGAAGCTCCGAAGATGATGAATTCAACGAAGAAATAATGATGATAAGACAGAAGAAGCCTCAGTTCGAGATCTCTCCAGAAGACACAAAAAATAATGAATATGAGTCAATGTATGATCAAATTAACCATATGTTCAAGCCATGATCCTAACCCTGACCCATCCTCAAAAGATCGAGAGTATGGAGGTCAAGGAAGTCTATAATGGTGGTTTTACAACAATCAAATTTTACCGAGCTTCTCCTTCTATCTCTTAACCTTGTGTATCTCTCGAAGAAAAAGATTCTAATGAATTAATGGAATTACCTTTTGGTTAGTTTTCGTCGTGTGTACAAAAATTAATTCAATAAGGATATGTGTCGAAGCAAATGCCAAAGAAAAGTTATAATCATTTGAAAAATTATGGAATACAAGAGGAAATAAACTCATTTCAAAAGAAGGCCTTAGGTTTGGTACGATTGGACCCGTCGATGACTCGGGATTTTGCATGGTTGTTACTAGCTAGTTAGAAGAAGATTGCCTTGACATTCAAAACAAGCTTGAAGATCAGCCAATAGATGATGTTCTGCCAGAATTCAAAGAAGAAATCAAATTAACAGTGGATGAACTGAAGGAAATCAACCTTGGGACTTAGGAGCAACCCCGAACTTCTTTTATAAGTTCGATACTCAGTGAAGAGGAATCTGCAGATTTGATCAAGTTACTATCAGAATTCAAAGATTATTTTGCCTGGAGCTACGACGAAAAGACAAGACTATCTTCGGAGGTCGCAGTTCACCAACTCGGAGTGGATCAAAGTACAACGCCAGTAAAGCAAGCTTCTAGAAGGATGCACCTCAAAATAGAACAACAAGTTACAATAGAAATAAAAAAGCTAATAGACGCTAAGTTTGTCCGAGAGAAATAATATCCGACATGGTTAGCTAACGTTGTGCCAGTAAAGAAGAAGAATGGACAGATACAAGTGTGTGTCGACTTCATAGATTTAAACAAGGCATGTCCAAAGGATGAGTTTATGTTGCCAATACCGGAATTAATGGTGGACATTGCGTCGGTGATCACAGGAAAATATATTAAGAAATTCATACCTATTTTTTATGAAATTGCACTTTAAAGAAAAGTATTTTCTTTATTTTATTGCAGGAATGAAGATTTATAAGTGATGAAAGCAAAAAACATGAAATGGAGCGAATTTGGTCAAAAAAGAAAGAAATTCATGCAAAATGGACTAAGTCGCTGACGACGAGATCGAGCCCGCCGACGGCGAGATCATGAGGAGAATTTATGAAGGATTTGCAACTATCTCACCGACAGCGAGCCCGAGCCCGCTGACGGCGAGATCGCGAGGTTTGGAGACCTTCTAGAAGCCCGCCGACGGCGAGGTCGTTTCTCGCCGACGACGAGACTGTTCAAAATGCTGGATACGTTGAACCTGGATGTTTTTTGAAGAGGTGTTTAAGCACCCCTTAGACCTTTCGCCTACCTCTATAAACAGAGGACGAATTTTAGTATGTTGTGTGTCTCCCGAGTGTCAATTCGTGTCTATTTTAGAGAGTTTTAGTGTCTCACTGGTGTCTATTTTAAGATTTTAAGAGTGTAATTAGTGAGTTTAGAAGTGTGTCGTACTAGAAGGAAAAGTCAAAGGAACTTCAAGGAGTCCGTCTGGGAGGAAATCGAGATAAGTATCTTTGTTTATTGTTGTTAACTTTAAATGAAATCCATGCTTTGTTTAATTTCCATGCATTCTGAGTAGTTTTCTTAGTCTTTCTCATTGTTTATGAAGTTATGTGAATTGATGAAATTAAATAGAAGTGCCTAATATATAAATTATGATAATTTTTACTTAAAACTTAATTTACTTTTCAATCCTGCCTATCGATTTGTTAAAATATGTTGAATTATCAACTATAGTAAAGATTACATTCAATATTCAGTGGAAGTCAAAAGCCTTGGAAGGAGGGTGCAAATAAATAGGAAATATTATTTATCGGACTTAGAATCGGACATTTTAGTGTGACAGTACTAAAATATTCAATTTGGTTCTATTGTTCGAGAGCTAAAGTGTATATGTTAGCCCTCGTGTAAGGGGAACGTGGGAGCTCAAGTGGCAACAAGCATCCTCCCGACCTAGCCGCAGATTCGCAATCAAACATAGTGACTAGTCAATGTTCTTCGCACTCGACCAAAGGGTAAAGAATATGAATGCTCCTATTCGTCACAATACAAAAATCTATTTAAATTCATCATTCACTTAATTTTCTAAAAACAAGGAGAAGGATACTTTTTCTGAAATCTTTAAATCAACTTTATTTAGAGCATTAGTTTACTTTAGTTTGCTTTAATTACGTATTCTAAATTTTCGTATACTATATTAGTAAGTAAATACTTTTTAAATTTTGCTGTTAAAAATCTTTTAAAAACTTCCCGCGGGATCAATAACCGTGACTCCACTAGAGCCCGCAGTTACTTGATACGATACGTATACTTGCGTAGAATCCACATTATACATTCCATCATAAAATCAAATATATATATATAAGCGAGATCAAGTTTTTGGTGCCGTTGCTATTAAAATAATTTGCAAACATAAAAAAAAGTGGGTCAAGTTTTGGCGCCGTTGCCGGGGAGGTAAAGAAATTATTTACTAGAGTAACAGACTATTTTAAAATTTATTTTGCAAAATTGTATGCGTAAATTTGGAAATAAAAATTTAATACCTTACGATTCCGAATTAGAGCGTACAATTAAAAGAATTAGAAAACAAAAAAGAGAAATTATAAATTTAACACAAATGACGAATATTCCTGAAAATGAAAATATCAATCAACAGAGACCATTAAGAGATTATGCCAACCCTACATTAGATGAAATTCATTTAACTATTCAAAACCCCGATGTAGCCGCTAACTCATTCGAACTTAAACCCGCACTTATCTAAATGGTACAAAATAATCAATTTAGTGGTTCACCTACTGAAGATCCTAATTTACATCTTGCTAGTTTTTTAGAACTATGTGCTACTTTCAAATTTGAAGGAGTATCTAACGATGTTATTACACTTAGACTTTTTCCTTTTTCTTTAAGGGATAAGGCTAAAATGTGGTTAATTTCGTTAAGACTCGGATCTATTAAAACTTGGGGAGAATTATCACAAAAATTTCTATCCAAATATTTTCCACCATCTAAAACTCGCTAAGCTTAGAAATGATATAACTTCTTTTAGTCACTTGATTGAGAATCAATATATGAAGCTTCGAGAGAGATTTAAAGAACTTCTTAGGAAATGCCCACATCATGTGTTACCGTATCGGTTAATTATTCAAACTTTCTATAATGGATTAGTAGGATCTCTTAGATCAATCATCGATGTCGTCACGGAGGATCATTAATGTCAAAACCATTCGATGAAGCCTATGCACTAATCGAAGAAATGACTACCAATAATTTTCAATGGCCTCTGATAGAATGAATCCGAAAAAGATAGCTAGTATCATGAAAATGATGTAATATCTATGTTAGCTTCACAAATAGCTGCTATATCTAAAAAATTAGATCATTTTGGAATGAATTACTCTCCAACTATATTAGAAGAAAACTCATCTGGACAACTTATAGAATCCCAATCTCATTATGAAACTATAAATGCTATTAATAACGTACCTAATAATCCTTATGCGAATTATTATAATCCTGGATGAAAAAATCATCCTAATTTTAATTAGAATAACAATACAACTAATCAACCATGGATGAACAACATAACACAACCATTAGGAAATCCCTCTAACCAAGGAAATTCTAATTATAAACCTAGTTATCCACCTAAATTTAATAATAATAACCCTCAATTTAAAAATAAGAAATTATCTATAGAAGAATTAATATTAAATATGGGTCAACATTTACAAAATCAAGGAAATCAATTACAAATACAAGGAAACCAATTACAAAATCAAGGAACAACTTATTAAAAATATTGAAACTCAACTTGGACATATCGCTACCGCGCTTAATAATAGAATAGCTGGAACATTTCCTAGTAATGTGGAAATAAATCCCAAAGATAAAGGAAATGAACAAATTAAAGCGATACAATTACGAAGTGGAAAAGAATCAGAACCTTGAATTCAGAAAGAACTGGAAAGTCAAAAAGAGGAAATGGAAATCGAAAAGGAAAAGAATCAACAAGATCCTAACTTAGAAAATCCTTTAATACCAATGAAAATTTCTGTTGAAAAACCTCCACCACCATTTCCTCAACGACTAAATCAACATAAAAAAGATAAACAATTGCTAAATTCTCGAAATTCCGAAGAAATTAACAATAAATATTCCTTTCGTAGAAGCTTTAGAACAGATGCCAAACTATGTAAAATTCATGAAAGATATTCTAAATAAAAAAAGAAAATTTACCGATAATGAAACGGTCACACTTAGTGAAGAGTGTAGTGCTATTATTCAGAAAAAACTTCTTGAAAAATTAAACGATTCTGGTAGTTTCACTATACCCTGCGCTATTGGAGAAAAATTCTATGGAAAAGCTGTGTAACTTAGGAGCAAGCATCAATCTAATGCCTCTATTAATTTTTAAGAGATTAGGATTGGGAGAAATTTCACCTACTTCAGCAACTTTTCGCTTAGCCGATCATTCTCGTTACATATCCTAGGGAGTTATCGAAGATGTTTTAGTAAAAGTGGATAAATTTATCTTCCCCGTAGATTTTATTGTTTTAGATATGGAAGAAGATAAAGAAATTTCAATCATCTTAGGAAGACCATTTTTAGCCACCGGGAAAGCTATGATCGATGTTCGTAAAGGAGAATTAACTATGAGAGTAAATGACCAAAAAGTTACTTTTAATATTGCTAAATCAATGAAATATCCTGCGCTATAAAAAGATGAGTATTTTCGAATGGAAGTACTCGATCATTTACAAAAAGAACATTTTAAGGAATATTATGAAGAAAAATTAGAAAAAGAAAATACAAAATTAATTGAAAAAGCCGATATAAATGAAGAACTAGATTATATTCAAGAGAAATTTGAATTTTTGGATAATACAAAAAACTCGAAAAAAATATAGTTCCATCGATTATTAAACCTCATGAACTCGAGTTAAAAATGTTATCTAATCATTCGAAATATGCTTACTTAGGTAATTCTTCAACTCTACCGATTATTATTTCATCCGAATTAAATGAATCTCAAGAACAAAAACTTTTAGATACCTTAAAAAAATATAAGAAAGTTTTTGGTCGGACTTTAGCAGTATATTAAAGGAATTAATCCTTCAATCCGTATGCACGAATTATTTTAGATAATGAACATAAGCCTAAAGTAGATCCCTAAAGGAAATTAAACCCGATAATGAAAGAAGTAAGTCAAGAAAGAAATTTTAAAATGGTTAGATAATGGTATTTTATATCCTATTTCGACAGATGCTTGGTAAGCCCAATTCACCGTGTGTCTAAGAAAGGAGGAGCGACCGTAAAAGCAAATGAAAATAATGATCTTATCCCTATAAGACAAGTTACCGGATGGCGAATATGTATCGATTATAGAAAATTAAACGCGACCACCAGAAAGATCACTTCCCTTTACCATTTTTAGATCGTATGTTAGATAGATTAACTGGACATAAGTATTTTTGTTTCTTGATGGTTACACCGAGTTATCATCAAATATAAATTGCTCCTGAGGATCAAGAGAAAACTACATTTACTAGTCCTTATGGAACTTTCGCTTTTCGATGGATGTCTTTTGGATTATGTAATGCACCTGCAACATTCCAGAGATGTATTACGTCTATATTTAGTAAATTAATTGATAATATAATAGAAGTATTTATGGATGATTTCTCTGTATTTGGAACATCATTTGACACATGCTTAAATCATCTTGAAAAAGTATTTGAAGTATGTGAGAAAACTAATTTAGTTCTTAATCGGGAGAAATGTCAATTTATGGTCAGTAGCGGCATTGTATTAGAGGCATAAATTTTCGGAAAAGGGCATGGAAATAGACCCTGCAAAAATTCAAGTTATAGCTAATTACCACCTCCAACTACGGTAAAAGGGGTAAGAAGTTTTCTTGGACATGCTGGATTCAACAGACGTTATATAAAAGATTTTTCAAAAATTACTAAATCTCTATGCCAACTTTCGAAAAAGACAAGAAATTTGAATTTACAATCGAATGCCCGAATGCTTTCGAATTATTAAAAGATAAATTAATTACAAGACCTATAATAGTTTCACCTAATCGGGAGAAATCATTTGAGCTTATGTGTGATGCTAATGATTATGCTATAGGAGCAGCTTCTGGCAAAAATATGATAAGATTTTCAAAGTTATATAGTATGCTAAGTAAAACTCTAAATGATGCCGAAATAAATTATACAAGCTATTAAAAGAGAATTATTAGCAATTGTATATGCTTTTAATAAATTTCGGCATTATCTAATAGGAACTAAATGTATCGTGCATACCGATCACTCGCTATAAAATATTTAATGCAAAAGAAGGATTCTAAACCAAGATTAATTAGATGGATATTATTAATGCAAGAATTTGATTTCGAGATCGTTAACAAAAAGGGAACCGATAATCAAATTGTCGATCATTTATCAAGATAAGAATATCATGAGTTATCCGATATCGATAATGAAATTATGTACAATTTTCCCGATTAACAACTTTATAATATAAATGAGTGGAAAATACCTTGGTATTCGATATAGTAAATTATATTGTGAGTGACATTTTACCACCTATGTTAACTTTGCAACAACGTAAAAAATTCATTCATGATACTAAAACATACTTTTGGGATGAACCATACTTATATAAGCAATGTAAGGATTTAATTATTAGAAGATGCGTGCCTTATGAAGAAACCGAACCAATTATTCAAAAATGTCATGATTATGATTTTGGAGAACATTTTGGGATCGATAAACCGCATATAAAATTCTACAATATGGATTCTACCGGCCTACTCTATTTACGGATGCATACGTATATATAAAAACCTGCGATACATGCCAAAGAGTAGGAAATATATCAAGAAAAAATGAAATGCCCTTGAATTTTATATTAGAAGTTGAAATTTTTTATTTTTGGGGATTAGATTTCATGGGACCTTTTATTCCTTCGTTTGAAAACTCATATATATTAGTAGCTGTTGATTATGTTTCCAAATGGATTGAAGCGCAAGCTTTACCTATGTGTGATGCTAAAAGTGTTTTAAAATTTTTAATGAAAAATATTTTTGTTAGATTTGGAATGCCGAGAGTGATTATCACTGACGGAGGAACTCATTTTAGAAACAAATATATTCACAAACTAATAGAAAAATATAATATTACTCATAAGATATCAACTGCTTATCATCCACAAACTAGTAGATTAATCGAAGTTTCTAATCGAGAGATTAAGCGTATTTTAGAAAAGTCCGTAAACCATAATAGATTGGACCGGTCTATAAGACTAGTACACTACATTATGGGCATACAGGATCGCTTATAAAACTCCGATCGGAATGACTCCTCATGTGCTTATATATGGAAAAACTCGCCACTTACCAAATGAATTAGAACATAAAACATATTGGGCGATTAAAGAATTTAATTATAATATGAAAGAAGCTGGTGAGAAGAGATTGCTGCAATTAAATGAATTAGAAGAATTAAGGAATGAATCATATGATAATGATATGATTTATAAAGAAAAGATGAAGTTATGGCATGATCGGAAGATTAATCAGAGAAATTTTGAACCAGGACAAGAAGTTTTGCTATATAATACTAGATTGAAATTATTTCCTAAGAAATTAAAATCTCGATGGTTAGGACCTTTCACTATAACTCAAATATTTTCATATGGAACTATAGAAATTGAAGATCAAAAAACAGGACATAGATTTAAGGTAAACGGACATAGATTAAAACCATATTTCGAAGGTAGAAGACCAAATTTTAAAGAGGTTTTAATGCTTAGTCGACCTGATTACTAACTAAAATTAGGTCGGGCTGACGACGTTAAACCAAGCGTTTTATGGGAGGCAACCCATAGTAGTCTTTTATTTTAATTATATACAAATTAGTGAGTCTGTATTATTAAAAAAAAATCTCACTACTCATTTTTTTAACTAGAACCATCACAAATTCGAACCTATATGATGAGATCAGAAAATATTCAGAACAGAGCGAAATTGGACAATTTTGCGAAATCTCGCCAACGGCGAGATCGAGCTCGCCGACAGCGAGATCGCGTGCCATACTTTAAATCAGTTTTATAACTAGCTCGCCGACGGCGAGAAACTTCCCGCCGACGGTGAAGGAGTTGAAAAATGGGTTTCTTAAGTTTTTTTGTGCGGTTCTAAAGCCATTTCTTTGTAGAAAACTATTCCAAAGTCATTTTTACACTGTTTTCTTCCTAAGAAAAGACTAGAGACCATTCCTTTCAATCCGAAATGGCCACCAAACTCTTAGAAACCACAAAAACTGGAGTTTTCAACCAAAGAAAATACGTTAGTTCAGAGGCGCAACGCATTTTCAACAAAGTTTTGATGAAGAAGCGACTTATTAAAGAAAGGCGATTTGTCAACAGAGGAGTAGAGAATTCCACCACAAAAATTGAAGAAATGATCGCGCAGCGGCATTGGGAGGTATTTTGCTATACAACATCCGTCGTAGTTATTCCCGTAGTTAAAGAGTTTTACTCTAATCTACATGCGATCAACAATGGAAGTGTCTACGTCGAGGAAGATGGGTAACGTTTACTCCTTCAAGGGTAAATGAATTATTTTCTATAAAAAATACCCCTGTCTGTCATTATTCAAACTTTGTTCCTTCAAGATACAATATGAACAAGATTTATAGATACCTGACCGACGAACCTGATAATTAGGAGTTGCGCGAGGACGGGTATGTTAGTTTTTCTGCATCACTTCTTAACCTTGTCTCGAAGCATTGACATTTCTTTATCTCATCAAAGTTATTATCCACTATGAGGGTAAATAAGGTTTCAAAGGAATGCACTATATTAAATTACCGTATTCAAATCGACTACCTATCGATGTCGGATCAATTATAGTAAAGTCCGCATCGGGATTGATTGTGCATGGGTCGGGCTTCATGGACTTGACACTCATCAACTATATTTGCTTTATGCAACCGCACCAAGTTTCTTATGAGGCTTGAGAAAATGTACTTTTGCCATGGAAACCACTCGATCCTACAGATATGTTTCCAAGTTTGGATAACAATGATGAGATTACCATTATTTCTGACAGAGCATCACAAAATAATTCTTTAGCACGACCCCTTACTGATAAAACAAATTTCATTCAGAAAAAGATTAAAGGATTAGAGAAGGAGTTGCAGAACGTGATGAATTCCATCGATAATATCTCTGATATGTTTGATCACATTGACTGGAGGATGAAGGAACACTTTGATCATACTGGACATATGGAGGCCAGTTTTATTCATTTACTGAGAAAGAAAGGATGGATTCATGAAGAATCTACTGCAGAATTCCCTTTCAGGCATTTCTACTATTTGTGCACCTGCGTCACATCGAAAATATCAGAGAGGATTTTAGTTTAGACACTAAGGAGTAGTAAAGATTTCTATCTTATGATATATTTGTGTGTATATTTGTGTTAATTTAGATTGAGGTTTTATTATGATTTGAATCTTAATTTGATCATCTCAGATTTGATGAAATTATATGTATTTCTTATGTCTCGGCATTTAGTGTATAGTGGTTTGGATTGCAATGCTGAGTATTATGGATTTGAACATTTAAGTTAAGAATGTTGTTAGTTGTTAGTATGAAGTTTGTAAGTCTTATGGATTTCATATATAAAGTTATATTGTTTGTGTTGAGTGAACTTTTTGTGAGTATAAGTATCTAATCTTCTTACTAAATTATTAAATTAAATGATCGGATAATTGATTAAGGGTAAATCGAGGTTGAAAATGATTGACGAATTTCAAAAATTTAAAATTTTGGGATCTCGCCGACGGCGAGAATTATCCCGCCGACAGCGAGGAAAATCCCGCTGACAGCGAGGAAAATCCCGCTGACAGCGAGAACGATCTCGCTGACGGTGGATTTTTCCTGAAACTTTTGCCTCTGTCAAATTAATTAGCTCTCTGACGGCGAGAAAAATCTCGCCGACAGCAAGATCGCGAAAAGTCCTATATTTAACCAGTCAACCGACACTATTCATCATCCCCTTCCTCTAAACTTCGAAAAAACCGACCTAGAGCTTTTGAGATCTTAGATTTGAGGCGATTTTAACACTTTTTGACACAGGATTTCATCTTCCCTTGGTAAGAGCTTCACTCCTAATGCAAAAATTTTTGATTTTCACCATGGATTTCTTCTACATTGAGAAATTTTGAAAAAATTCGAAATGTGGAAAAAATACTTGGAAGAAATTCATGGAAATTGATTTAAATGGATTTTAGATGTTATAGGAAGCCTTCTTAGTAATATTTGGAAGTTTAGTTAGATTTTTTGCAAATTTCACAGATCGAAAATGGCTCCACGACAAAAACGACGTTTGGATTACGACGAAACCCGATTTGTGAATGCAAGGGCACAATCAAGATATTTTCACAATATTCAATCAAGAAAATGCATTCAAGATCGAGTTTTTAAGAATCCAGGAGGAGAGGTGGAGCGAGTAATAAAGGAACGAGGATGGGAAAATTTCTGTTTCATAACCAACAGAGCCGCTATAGAAGTGGTAAAAGAATTTTATGCGAACCTGACACAGGCTGAAGATGCACCAGTTAAGGTTAGAGGATTTTTGGTAGAATTTAATGCTGCGAGAATAAATGCTTATTACGAGGTACGTGACACCTACACCTGTGAGTAAGATACATTTGGAACTATGGAAGGACCACTGGAAGAGGTGATCGACTTTCTCACTGACGGGAAAGGAGTTTGGAAGATAAAGCAGCGAGAACGGGTAAACTTCCCTCTTTCTATGTTAAATGCAACATCTAAAGCCTCGCCACTATTTTATTTGTTCTACTTTTTTACCTACTTACCACCATAGTGAGGTAACAAGAGATAGTAGCAGCTTCCGAATTTCGTATTCGAACCAAAAAAGTATTAATGTGGGAAGTGTAATTTATAAGAATATATTAGCCACCTCAAGAAGTGAAAGTGAAGGAGGACTAGGACATCCTGGTCTTATCTATGCACTCTGCCAATTATCTGGGGTAGAGGCAAGAGATGATGAGGAATGGGTTGAGCCTATGAAACTCATTACTCTGGCTAATATTAAGAAATATGAATCCCACGAAGGATGGAGATCTGGGACAAGGGACTATGTACATTCTTCAAGTAGAGATATACCCTCTACTAGTTATGAACCCCCTCGCACACCACTCCTACCCTTCAAGATCCGATGAATGAGCCGACCCTAAGTAGAAAGAGTTTTGAACAACTCGGTGAGAATATGGAAAGAAAATTCGAGCATATGGACCACCTGGATCGATGGCTTGGAAAGAAGACATGATTATGATAGTTGAATATCTCCAGCCGATATTCGCAGTACGAAATTGCATATTATGAGGCTGAACGTCGATATAGGAGTGGTGAGTTAGATGTTGTCTTCTTGAGTGCCCCCGCTACACACAGTACCAGCTTGCTCAGCCTTCTCAGCCTGGAGATCAGAGAGATGATATAGCCTGAGATTTTGATATGTAAGATTAGAGACTTTGTTTAGTTTGTTTAGATTAATTTTTCTTTTGAAAACTTTATTATTCTGTGTGTAATTATTCTGTACTTTCTGTGGATTGTGGATTTGGGTTGTTTGTTTGTTTGCTTATGCTGTAATATTAGACTTATGTGTGTTAAGTTAGTTTGCAATTTTTTATTTTAGATAGGATGTTAGTTTTTCTTTAATGTGTTGTTTAAGTTTTTATAAGTTATGAACTTTTAATATGTTTAGATTGTTTTAATATGTTTAAAGTAGGGTAGTTGATTGTATGTGTAGTAATATATTTTGTTTTCATTTGTTGTGTTTTATACTTATTTAAAATTTCATATCCCAAAGACTTTCTTTTAAATACTATATATATGGAAGAATACTAACAGTACAAGTTCTGTAAGTAATTAAAAAGCCTGCAAAAATTTTAAGAAAAAAAGAAATACTAGCTCAAAAGGTATGATGTACTTTACTATATATTTTTCCTTTTCACTATTTAGCATTGATAGAAAAATTTAAGTTTGGGGGAGGAAAAATACAAATTTAATTATTAAATTGTTCTCAATTTCTATTTTCAAAAAGTATTATCAAATGATTTTTCTATAGTAATTTTTCAATTCAATAAACATGAATTACTTTATTTAATTATTATAGAAAGTTAAATAAAATGTTTCTAGTAATTCAATTAATTAAGAGAATAAGATATTTGGTTAAAAGGAATAAGAATATAGTAAACTATTTAAAGTAAGGGAAACTATATTCTAAAATTAAAATTCTTAAGTATTAACGTGAAAAAGAAGAGACTGAAACTCAATGAAGTAAAGGCTATAAAATAAATATAAACAAAGAAATATTTTAAGTTCCAAATTTAGGAAAGAAAGTTGAAGCTCAAAATTATTAACAGGCTATCAAGATAAAGTAATCCTCACTTGAAAAAGAAAAAAAAGAAGGATTGAAAATCAATCCAAAAAGAAAAAGTAAAAAAAAAAAAAGAGAAGAGAGAAGAAAAGAAAAAAAATATAAGTGAGGAGAAGCTTGATGAGATGCCTTATCAAAAATTGGCTTCAATGGAATCAACCTAAAGGGTAAAACTCAATATATTTCTAAACTTATATATATGGATTAGTATTTTACTAAATGGTGTTTTCTTGAACTTCCTATCATCTAAATATCTTAAGTAAATTACTCTTTTTAATATAGTTTTTTCGAAATAAATAGCGAGCTAGAAATCTTAGATCTGATAACTAAATAATCTTATATCTATAAAGTTAATTTAATTACTTAAAAATTTTTCTATTTAACTTTACTATAGTATTATTTAATTTTAATTCATAGTATCTCTGAATTGAAAAATTATATTACAGAAATCATTATTTTTATTTAGTACTAAAATTACTTCGAGGACAAACAATAATTAAGTTTGGGGGATTTTGATCACGGAAAATATATTAAGAAATTCATACTCATTTTTATGAAATTGCACTTTAAAGAAAGGTATTTTCTTTTTTTTATTGCAGGAATGAAAATTTATAAGTGATGAAAGCAAAAAAGCATGAAATGGAGCGAATTTGGTCAAAAAAAGGAAGAAATTCATCCAAATGAACTAAGTCGCTGACGGCGAGATCGAGCCCGCCGACGGCGAGATCATGAGGAGAATTTATGAAGGATTTGCAACTACCTCGCCGACAGCGAGACCGAGCCCGCTGACGGCGAGATCGCGCTGTTTGGAGACCTTCTAGAAGCTCGCTGACGGCGAGGTCGTTTCTCGCCGACAGCAAGACTGTTTAAAATGCTGGATACGTTGAACCTGGACGCTTTTGAAGAGGTGTTTAAGCACCCCTTGGACCTTCGCCTACCTCTATAACATAGAGGATGAATTTTAGTATGTTGTGTGTCTCCCGAGTGTCAATTTCGTGTCTATTTTAGAGAGTCTTAGATGTCTACTGGTGTCTATTTTAAGAGTTTAAGAGTGTAATTAGTGAGTTTAGAAGTGTGTCGTACTTAGAAGGAAAAGTCAAAGGAACTTCAAGGAGTCTCGCTTGGGAGGAAATCGAGATAAGTATCTTTGTTTATTGTTGTTAACTTTAAATGAAATCCATGCTTTGTTTAATTTCCATGCATTCTCGAGTAGTTTTCTTAGTCTTTCTCCTTGTTTATGAAGTTATGTGAATCGATGAAATTAAATGAAGTGCCTAATATATAAATTGTGATAATTTTTACTTAAAACTTAATTTACTTTTCAATCTGGCCCATTGATTTGTTAAAATATGTTGAATTATCAACTATAGTAAAGATTACATCCAATATTCAGGGAAGTCAAAAACTTTGGAAGGAGGTTGCAAATAAATAGAAAAATATTATTTATCTGAGGTAGAATTGGACATTTTAGTGTGACAGACTAAAATATTCAATTTGGTCCTATTGTTTCGAGAGTCGAAGTGTAGATGTTAGCCCTCAGTGAGGGGAACGCGTGAGCTCCAAGTGGCAGCCATTATCCTCCCAGCCTAGCTGCAGATTCAGTAATCAAACATAGGACTAGTCAATGTTCTTTGCACTAGACTAAAGGGTAAAGAATAGAATGCTCCTATTTGTCACAATACAAAAATCTATTTAAATTCATCATTCACTTAATTTTCTAAAAACAAGGAAAAGGGTACTTTTACTGAAATATTTAAATCAACTTTATTTAGAGCATTAGTTTACTTTAGTTTGCTTTAGTTACGTATTCTAAATTTTCGTATACTATATTAATAAGTAAATACTTTTTAAATTTAGCTGTTACAAATCTTTTAAAAACTTTTCTGTGAGATCGATAACCAGGACTCCACTAGAGCCCTGTATTACTTGATACGATATGTATACTTGCGTAGAATCCACATTATAATTTCCATCATAAAATCAAATATATATATATATATATATATATATATATATAAGCGAGATCAAGTTTTTGGTGCCGTTGCTATTAAAATAATTTGCAAACATAAAAAAAAGTGGGTCAAGTTTTGGCGCCGTTGCCGGGGAGGTAAAGAAATTATTTACTAGAGTAACAGACTATTTTAAAATTTATTTTGCAAAATTGTATGCGTAAATTTGGAAACGAAAATTTAATACCTTACGATTCTCGAATTAGTAGCGTACAATTAAAAGAATTAGAAACAAAAAAGAGAAATTATAAATTTAACACAAATGGCGAATATTCCTGAAAATGAAAATATCAATCAACAGAGACCATTAAGAGATTATGCCAACCCTACATTAAATGAAATTCATTTAACTATTCAAAACCCTGATGTAGCTGCTAATTCATTTGAACTTAAACCTGCAATTATCCAAATGGTACAAAACAATCAATTTAGTGGTTCACCTACTGAAGATCCTAATTTACATCTTGCTAGTTTTTTAGAACTATGTGCTACTTTCAAATATGAAGGAGTATCTAACGATGCTATTAGACTTAGTCTTTTCTTTTTTCTTTAAGGG
This sequence comes from Papilionanthe hookeriana x Papilionanthe teres, assembly GCA_022702705.1. Classification (NCBI taxonomy): domain Eukaryota; kingdom Viridiplantae; phylum Streptophyta; class Magnoliopsida; order Asparagales; family Orchidaceae; genus Papilionanthe; species Papilionanthe hookeriana x Papilionanthe teres. The sequence continues at coordinate 59,826,706 of CM040438.1, read as the reverse complement.
ATAAGGCTAAAATGTGGTTAAATTCGTTAAGACCTTGATCTATTAAAACTCGTGGGAGAATTATCACAAAAATTTCTATCCAAATATTTTCCACCATCTAAAACTACTAAGCTTAGAAATGATATAACTTATTTCAATCACTTGATGGAGAATCAATATATGAAGCTTGGGAGAGATTTAAAGAACTTCTTAGGAAATGCCCACATCATGCGTTACCAGATCAGTTAATTATTCAAACTTTTTATAATGGATTAGAAGGATCTCTGTAGATCAATCATCGATGCCGTCGTCGAAGGATCATTAATGTCAAAACCATTTGATGAAGCCTATGCACTAATCGAAGAAATGACTACCAATAATTTTCAATGGCTCATTGATAGAATGAATCCGAAAAAGATAACTAGTATTTATGAAAATGATGCAATATCTATGTTAGCTTCACAAATCGCTGCTATATCCAAAAAATTAGATCATTTTGGAATGAATTACTCTCCAACTATATTAGAAGAAAACTCATCTGGACAACTTATAGAATCCCAATCTCATTTTGAAACTATAAATGCTATTAATAACAGACCCAATAATCCTTATGTGAATTGTTATAATCCTGGATGGAAAAATCATCCTAATTTTAATTAGAATAACAATACAACTAATCAACCATGGATGAACAACATAACACAACCATTAGGAAATCCCTCTAACCAAGGAAATTCTAATTATAAACCTAGTTACCCACCTGGATTTAATAATAATAACCCTCAATTTAAAGATAAGAAATTATCTATAGAAGAATTAATATTAAATATGGGTCAACATTTACAAAATCAAGGAAATCAATTACAAATACAAGGAAACCAATTACAAAATCAAGGAACAGCTATTAAAAATATTGAAACTCAACTTGGACATATCGCTACCGCGCTTAATAATAGAATAGCTGGATCATTTCCTAGTAATGTGGAAATAAATCCCAAAGATAAAGGAAATGAACAAATTAAAGCGATACAATTACGAAGTGGAAAAGAATCGAACTCGAATTCGTAAAGAACCGGAAAGTCAAAAAGAGGAAATGGAAATCGAAAAGGAAAAGAATCAACAAGATCCTAACTTAGAAAATCCTTTAATACCAATGAAAATTTCATTGAAAAACCTCCACCACCATTTCCTCAACGAATAAATCAACATAAAAAAGATAAACGATTGCTAAATTCCTTGAAATTCTGAAGAAATTAACATTAAATATTCCTTTCGTAGAAGCTTTATGAAAGATATTCTAAATAAAAAAAGAAAATTTACCGATAATGAAACGATCACATTTAGTGAAGAGTATAGTGCTATTATTCAGAAAAAACTTCCTGAAAAATTAAAAGATCCTGGTAGTTTCACTATACCCTGCGCTATTGGAGAAAAATTCTTTAGAAAAGCTTTGTGTGACTTAGGAGCAAGCATCAATCTAATGCCTCTATCAATTTTTAAGAGATTAAGATTCGGAGAAATTTCACCTACTTCGATAACCCTTCGATTAGTCGATCGTCCGTTACATATCCTAAGGGAGTTATCGAAGATGTTTTAGTAAAAGTGGATACATTTATCTTCCCTGTAGATTTTATTGTTTTAGATATGGAAGAAGATAAATAAATTCCAATCATCTTAGGAAGACCATTTTTAGCCACTGGGAAAGCTATGATTGATGTTCAGAAAGGAGAATTAACTATGAGAGTAAATGACCAAAAAATTACTTTTAATATTGCTAAATCAATGAAATATCCTGCGTTAGAAAAAGATGAGTATTTTCGAATGGAAGTACTCGATCATTTACAAAAAGAACATTTTAAGGAATATTATGAAGAAAAATTAGAAAAAGAAAATACTGAATTAATTGAAAAAGCCAATATAAATGAAAAACTAGATTATATTCAAGAGAAATTTGAATTTTTGGATAATACAAAAACTCGAAAAAAATATAGTTCCATCGATTATTAAACCTCCCGAACTTCGAGTTAAAAATATTACCTAATCATTTGAAATATGCTTACTTAGGTAATTCTTCAACTCTACCAGTTATTATTTCATCTGAATTAAATGAATCTCAAGAATAAAAACTTTTAGATACCTTTAAAAAATATAAGAAAATTTTTTGTTGGACTTTAGCAGATATTAAAGGAATTAATCCTTCAATCTGTATGCACAAAATTATTTTAGATAATGAACATAAGCCTAAAGTAGATCCCCAAAGGAGATTAAACCCGATAATAAAAGAAGTAGTCAAGAAAGAAATTTTAGAATGGTTAGATAATGGTATTATATATCCTATTTCGACGATGTCATGGTAAGCCTATTTCACCGTGTGCCTAAGAAATGAGGAGTGACCGTAAAAGCTAATGAAAATAATGATCTTATCCCTATAAGACAAGTTACTTGGATGGCGAATATGTATTAATTATAGAAAATTAAATGCGACCACCAGAAAGATTACTTCCCTTTACCATTTCTAGCACTCGGATGTTAGATAGATTAATCGGACATAAGTATTTTTGTTTCTTAGATGGATACACCAGTTATCATCAAATACAAGTTGCTCCTGAGGATCAAGAGAAAACTACATTTACTAGTCCTTATGGAACTTTCGCTTTTCGAAGGATGCATTTTGGATTATGTAATGCACTTGCAACATTCCAGAGATGTATGATGTCTATATTTAGTAAATTAATTGATAATGGAATAGAAGTATTTATGGATGATTTCTCTGTATTTGGAACATCATTTGACACATGCTTAAATCATCTTGAAAAAGTATTCGAAGTATGTGAGAAAACTAATTTAGTTCTTAATTGGGAGAAATGTCAATTTATGGTTAGCGAGCGACATTGTATTAGGGCATAAAATTTCGTAAAATGGCATGGAAGTAGACTCCGCAAAAATTCAAGTTATAGCTTAAATTACCACCTCCAACTACAAGAAAAGGGGTAAGAAGTTTTCTTGGACATGCTGGATTATACAGACGTTATATAAAAGATTTTTCAAAAATTACTAAACCTCTATGCCAACTTCTTGAAAAAGACAAGAAATTTGAATTTATAACTGAATGTCTGAATGCGTTCGAATTATTAAAAGATAAATTAATTACAACACCTATAATAGTTTCACCTAATTGGGAGAAACCATTTGAGCTTTGTTGACCTCATTTTTGATGAGGTCTTCCCTTCTTCTTTTTAGTGCTTAGGATCTAGCCTTAGGCTTTTCCTTTGACTATCTTAGAGGACTAGAATCGGGACCCACATTTTAGAAATTTAAACCACTTCTAAACTCCCCGCAAACTCCACAAACTCGACTATAGACCCCTAATCACCTGGAGGGTTGAAATCAAATGTGGAAGTTTAAAGGATGAGTTCCTATAGGACTCTTCGGCCTTAGGACCGCCTCGGGTGGTCCGGTCCGGTGAAGGGGCCGACTTACACACACACTACACTTACACACTACATTTCCACACACTTCCTAAAACCACACCCATACCCAACTCGACCTCCCGACTCATGTAGGTGATTCACATGGATGGTCCTTAACCCCTAAGCCCTCGGCAAGAGGGTTAGAGAACAACATAGATGAATGCCTCAAATGAATCCTTTCATGGCTCATATGGGCTTGATATGGCTTCATGGCTCAACCAAAATAATTTCTTTCCACTTACATCCACCCAATCTTCAATTTTCCAAATTTTCAATTTTCGACCCCCGGACCCTACACCCGCTTAAATTCTACCCAAAACCCTTAAAATTACCCAAATTTCTCAAAAATTTCCAAATAACCCAAAATTCCCCAAAATCAATCCCAGAAATTTCCACATCACTCAAATTGATCATCCATACCCAAAAATACCAAAAATTCCAAAAATACCTCCCAATACCCTCCAAATACCCAAAATACCCCTCTTGACCCAAAAATCAAAAAATTCAAAAAATTCCCAGAAAATTCCAGAAAATCCCAAATATTCCCAATTTCATTTTGTCCAACTACACCATAGGCCAATTTTGTCAATTTACCCTACTTTTGTCAAAACCCCCAATTTGACCCATTTTAACCCAAAGTGAACCCAATGTCAAACCAAACCTACCCAACTGACCCCAATTTTGGTCCAATTCAATTCTAAACTGCAATTCAACATCCCCAATACCAACCTAGCACCAAATCCAAGTCCATTTGATTGACATTTGGATCCAATTTCACTTTTGGCCTTAAAGCCTCAATTTGGACCCATGACCCAAACTTAACCTAAACTCACCCAATTCAACTCCAATTAACCCCAAACCTTTTCTAAATCTTCCTTAACATTCCCACAAACAAAACCCTAACATGATTTGCCCAAAATTTGAACCCAAACCCCACTCAAACTCAACCCAAAGCTAAAAGGCCCATTTTCGACCTAAACCCAAACCTAACCCAAATGAACCCAAACCCCAAAATCAAAACCCAACCAAAGTCAAAACCTCTTTGAAACACTCCCATGAACATTTCTCAACATTAATTTTACATCAATTTCAACCCTAGCTCAACATTGGCCCAACTTGGCCCACTTGGACCTATATTGGCCCTTTCACCAAAAGAATCCAAATCCAACCCAATTCAAGCCCAAACTACCCCAAATTTGCTTCAAGTCACTCATGACACATCCATGAGCTAAACCCAACAATTATTTGGCCCAACCTCTTTACAAAATTTCATCCCAAAATCCATTTTAAAATTCAAAAGCCCACTTTCCTAATCCATCTTAAAAGCCCATCTAAAACCCTTTCAAAAAGCCCAAAATCCACCCTAAAGCCCACATGACATCTCCATTTTCCATTCACTTAATTAAAGCCATCACCTAAGTCCTAAATTCATCATCAAATAATTCCAAATCAAGCCTCATGCCAAATCACCCCTAAATACCAAAATTTTCCTTAAATCCATTTCCATGAAATCGACTTCACTTTTCCCAAGCCAAAGGTGAGCCATGAAGCCATGCATGAGCCACATGGAAGCCATGAGAGCCTCTTTACATGTCACCATGCCATTTTGGGCAAAAGGAGGAGGCTCTTTCCTTAATTCCTAAAGGTGATTAACCACTTCCATGACTCCACTAAACCATGCTTAAGCCTAATTGTACTTGGATTGTGACTCGACCCCACTAATCAAGCCGATCCAAATCACTTTCTCCTCAGCCTCAAACCAGGCCTTGGGTGGTGCACCTAGCCCAAATGGGTGGGTTGACCCATTTAGGTCCAAATCTAGCCATGCCCCATTCCACTTTGGATCAAAGCCTTTACACATGTCCATGGCCAATTGATCGCACAAACCTCCAGCCCTCGACCCACTCGACCTCGAGGGTGACCCATGCTCGGCCGGCCGGCCACTGTGCCGCCGGAGAACACCATGGCCGAGAGCTCACATGTGAGCCAACAATGAAATTCTCACTTCGAGCCGCCCCATCCCCAGCTGGCTACCATGGCTGATCTTCTCCTCACCGTGAGCAGCTGATCCCAAGCCCTAACTCCCTCGGGAGGCCCCCACCAGCTTCTATTTAAACTCCACCCCTCTCGGCCATGAGAGGAGCTAAGCACAAACCTTGCCAAAACTCGCCAAAATTGTTCCGCACCCTCCTCCACCCTTAGAGCACTTGATCCCCGATGAAATCCCCCGCCATTTCTCCTCCGTAAGCTCAATTTCAAAGTCGAAATTCCACCCAAAACCAGGACACTTCTCCACAGTTGAGCCAATCCCCAAATTGATTGGCTCTACACCTTCACCGTACCAAGGGAAGGTGTCCACCATCAAAAGCCCCATCTCCAGGCCTCCCAGGTTGCTCCAGCCCTCCAAGCTTTGTGGATCGGGCTTGGTCGAAATCATATCCGTACAATCCACTGCACTCGTGAGACTTCATCCGGAGCTCGCTGGGATCCAATCGAAGGTGCAACAACTCTCGGATTGAAGCCACACTTCTCCGAGCCAAGGTATGAGCTAATTCTTCATCCCGAGCTTCCGGAGATTCTCCATTTCAAATGCCTTAGATTCAATGCATGTTAACCGTATAGATGTGTTCGTCTCTTCAAGACGAATCCATAGAGTATAAGAACGTAAAAATCCATCGAGAATCGAGCGAGATCTTAGGGATTTAGTGTGGACGGCTCTCGGGCGAGAACACTTGGGGACGATGAATCGGATGTCGTCCATTCAATACACGCGCGGACGGACGGCTCGGATGGCGTCGGACCAGAGACGGTGCGAGAACCGCGGGGCCCGGCCGCCGACTCGGTGGCGGCGTCGAACTGGGAGCGCGCCGCGCGGCCTTTCGGAGCCGCCGAGGATGCGCCGGCGCCGACTCGGATAAGTAGAAAATTAGGGATTTTCTGATTTATTTAATTCCCTAAACTTCAAAAATTCATATCTCTCGTGTAGAAAAATCGGAAAAATAAAATAAAAATACCCTCTCGCTCAGTGAACGAGAGGAGAATAATGTGGAAAAGAAATCACTTAATTTCATCAAATATTTTATTTTTTATAATTTATTTACTCTCTCGCATTATTTTAATACTCCATGCATGCATACAATTCACCATGATATGAGACCATAGGGCTTTTGAAGCCTCCGAATTCGGGAACATTCCCCGAATTTTCCAAAGTCGAGGCCATCCCTATGAAGAGTTATTGATTTTTCAAGTTCATGTTACTGTTTTGAGTATTTTAATTCCAATAAATAGCATGTTGTGAAATAAATTCTAGGAAAATTCTAGTGATGTTCCTTATGACTGCGAGAACCCTAGGAAAAATAGGTTTCGACTTAGTTCATTTAAAACAACCCTAATCGGCTTAAACACCCAAAATAAGTCTTTAATTAATTAGAGTTAACTGTGCATCAAATTGACTTGAAATCAATTCTCCACTCGACCTTTAGGATCAGAGGAATCCACCATAAAAATTCGAGGTCAATCGAACTTCAGTTAGCCCCACTAATCGGGTCGATTAAGCCACTTAGCCATTTTAAACTTTAAAAATTCATAACTTTTAAAATACCCTTCAAAAATTCACCAAATTAGTTTTAGAGCCTCTCTGATATCAGGGGAACCTAAGAAAATTAAAATTTCAATTTTCTAAAAAAGTTGATTTTTAATAATATTTTAATATTTTTAATAATTAAAAAATAATAAAAATCACAAAAATAATAAAATTCACCAAAATGTCACATTTTGAATTTTAATCACACAGGAACAAATCCCATATTTTTCCTAGGTTTATTTAGTGAGATATTAAATTTTAAAGCTTTAGGATATTTTAAAATTAAAAAAAATGTATTTTCTAGCAGTTTCACTAAAATAATTACAATAAATCATAGAAAAATCAAAAAATTGCAAAATTTGATTCTCTGGTTTCCTTGATATCAGAGAGATTTTTAAAAAATATAAAATTCATTTTTTAACATTTATTTTATTTTTTAAATTAATTAACACTCCAAAACTTAAAATAATTATAATAAAAATAATATAATTCAAAAAATCACCAAAATTAGTCCAAGTGCTTCTCTCGTCATTAGTGAATGTCCCCTAATTTTCTTAAGGACAGAAACTTTCCTTTGGTCATGTTATCAAATTTTCCTTGAAAATCTCTATTTTCCACCAAAAATAATTATATAAATAAATTAAATACAGAAAAATCACATTTTCTCCTCTCATGTCTTTATTGACATATGAGTGAAGTCACATAAAAATTTCAAGTTCATTTGAGTTCAATTTAGTAAGTTATGAAATTATTAAGCTTAAGGGTAAAATGGTAATTAAACTTTTAACCCTTAATTAAAACTTTAGGTTTAATAAAAAATTAACAAGTAAAATATTTGATCCTAATCTGATTTGGATGATTGAAATTTAAATAATTAAAGGGTAGAAACCCATTAAACAATTTTAAAATGATTAAACTTTAATTAAATAATGGATTAAATTTGGAAGAATAATAAAATCGGAATTATTAAAATAAGGGATATTTATTAGGAAGAGATTTATTCTTTAATTTAAAAATCCCTAAACTAATTATATCATTAATACTCAATTCTTAATTAAAATGATAACTCAAATTTAAAATATTAAAAGACTTAATCATTAAACTAAAATTAAATTATTAAACTCTTTTAAAAAAAATTCAATTAAAATTAAAATAAAATAAAATTAAATTAAATTAAATTAAATAAATTAAATTAAATTAAATAATTAAATTAAATTAAATTAAATTAAAAATTAAATTAAATTAAATTAAAAATTAAATTAAATAAAATTAAATTAAATTAAAAATTAAATTAAATTAAATTAAAAATTAAATCAAATTAAATTAAATTAAATTAAATTAAATAAATTAAATTAAATTAAATAAATTAAATTAAATTAAATAATTAAAATTAAATTAAATCAAATTAAATTAAAATTAAATCAAATCAAATTAATATAACATCAAATCAAATTAAATTGAACTATATTAAATTAAAACTCAATTAAATTAAGTTGAATTAAATAACAACACCTAAAACAGAAAGAAATTAAATGTAAAGCAACTTGAACACTATTCCAAATTTAAACCCTTTAACTTAAATCAAATCATTTGAATACTAATTTACCCTTGAAAGCTTTGATTATTATAACTTCTAAATGGAACATTAAATGAAGTGTTACTTCACTCATAGGATATTCAAATGTCCTAGTTCACTGAGCAAGATAACAACAAAATTTGAATTCCCGGACGATTAATTCATTTGTATAATTAAACTCATTTGGACTTAAAACAATCCTAGAAATATTGAAAAGATGTTTAAGATTTGTCTTAAGCACTTCCTCGATACGATAGGATGCTTATAAGAACAATTGAATTTAATTATTCTTTGATGAAGAAAATCGTCCTTAAACAAAAAAACACAAAGAACCTAGACGTCATAAGAGATGACTAGCTATAGTGATTAGGAATTTGGTAGAAAACCATAACCCTTACCTTAGCTTTACCTAGAACTTGCTTAAATATTCTAATTGTGTTTTAAGTGCAGCTTGGGATGACGGGAAGACCCTCCAGGTACGCTTTTATTTTATTGCAATTTACTTTCTTGTAATTTACTTTCTTGCAATTTACTTTATTGTAATCTACTTTATCACGAAATGCACTTTACTTTTCTTGCATGATAAGACAACTGTTGCATGAAAACCCACACCTTTAGGATAGCCCCTAAAACTGAAACCAAAACTAATTTAAAAGTCATTGTAAGATAAAATTTACCGCCACAACATTTCAAAATATAAAACAACTCAAAATTTAATCACAAACAGCACACAAAACTACAATTGCAACTAAATTAAAACGTCCTGTTGGATGATCGGGAATACCTCGGATGATGTAACCTACGTGTTGCTAACGGGATTTCCCACGGCCTAAATGAAAGTGTGGAACTCATTTAGTTGAGTTTAGCAAATTCATCCGGACTAAGTGAATCCGATAAAAGTAATGATGCCGGAAGGATGGAACCGTGGGATCTTAACCGTGTCGTTATAATCAACTTTAAGATTTGTTTTAATTAAAACACAAAAAAAAACACTTGGAAATTAAGACTTCTCTAAACCAAAACACTTTTCTCATCCCCCGATTTATGATTTCTAAAACTAAACCCCGCAACAACAAGGAGCTCGGAGCATGATGGGCAGCACGGCCATCGTCGTCGACAAAACTCGAACCTACTTCGAAGAAACCTTCTTAGAATTAAACAACAAAGCCATAGGACTTCGAGGTAGCTCGCTTAGTGCAACATAAATCCTCAACTCTTTGTTAGGCATTTGCATTGCAAATTAAGCCCTAACCGGACTTAGGATTCCGAGGTAGTCGTCCGATACGACATAAACCCTCATATCTTCTGTGCTATTTGTTTGATTTTATCATACAAATATAAGCCCTAATTAATTAAAATCGGCAAGATCGAAATACTAAATAAACATTAGGACTTTCCTAAACTCGAGCCAAACAATGAGATAGTCGGGAAGTTATCGAAGTTCGCTTCGAATCCGTGATTTCTCCTACTTTTCTTCCTTTGAATTCCCAAAATAAAATGTTCCAAACTTGATCCATTCCCTATCGAAATTCCAAAATTCAATCTTTGAAAACCTTAAACTTTGAAATTCTTGAGAGCGTAATTATTGATTATTATCGAGAGTTTTCTTAGGTGATTCCCGTCACTTAAGATGTAATTAACTATAGAGGCTCGCCTTTATAGGAATTTTAAAGAACCTGTGTAATATAAACCCCGTTTAATACTTTCATATTAAGCAGGGAATTTGTCGCTTATAAAATTGGTTCGCAGACCAAACGGATGTCACAAAACTTCTAGTTTATTTGATCGAGCCCCACCATCAAGTAGTGTGTCTATCCTTAGGGATAGATACACGGCTCATGGTGCGGTGCTCGTTTATATAAACTATTTGGGATGTGAGATCGGCTTAATCTCATATTTAAAATTATTTTCAAAATCAAATACTACTTTTTCAAATTATTTATCTAAACTAAATTTAAAACTCGCCGACAATTTCTGTTAGGCGACCCCTTTTTAAAATTTCACACAACCTAAAAATATGCCGACAACTTCTGGCGACTCCGCTGGGGAAAATTCCTCTCTCCATTATAATCAAATAATTCTGCTTTCAAAAATCGGTAGTGTATCCATGTCCTTAATGGGTCAAACTACCCTTCTTTCCGTTGGGATCCTATGTTCATTTCCACCTTGAAATAGGAATAGCCAACATTCTCTCGGATTTAGGAACCACTGTTTAGACACCCCTAAACAGAGAGGTTCCGAGATCCTTTACCTCATTTCGAGGTGGGGTGGACCCCGATAGTGTTAGTTTAGGAGTGATCCTTCGAGTCGGGAAGTCTTGCTTAAGACTTTCTTTTCCTTTCCGAATCGGATTCCTTACCTTCTCTACACCTTTCGAACATTCCGTTCTAAATAAACAAACCCTCTAATAAGTGATTCTTTTAACAAATAATTCCTTCTTATAAATACGTGAACAAAAATGAGTTCGGACTCTTTTAATTCCTTTCTTTCGTCCTAAAGAAAAGAAGCATAACTCGGGACCGACACCCGAATCCACCCCGCGAAATGGAAGCCCCGAAGCCGAATTTCTCCTTCACCAACGGACCTGGACTTCGCCGTCTATAAGGATGAGTCCGCCCGACAATGGGATCATCCGATTTGGACGAGGATTCGAAAACACGAACGTCAAGGTCACCGACGTCTCCTCTTTGCACCGACGAACAAGGTATCCGAAGCCGAGGAACCACCGCTCGAGTTCAACCTTAGGTCGACCCAAGAGTTTCCTCCCCGCAAAGGGTCCCGACTAGGAGGAGTACCGCCGTCCGCAGGAGGACCGTTCTTACTACCCCCACCGGTCTAGTTGTTTCGCACCTACCCCGACTTCGCCAAATCAAAGGGGAAAGAAATCCAGAACTATGGTAAACCTGTTACCGTGGAGGGTACGGATCTTCCTGTAAGACCTTCTGTCTTCGAAATCGGGTCCAGTTCAAAGATTCCGTCGCTGACAAAGACCCAAAGAAGAAATAGAAATAGAAGGATCGCCAGAGAAGCCAGAGCTGCTGAGATTGCTTTCCTGGAGGAAATTCCAGAACTGCCAGAATATACACCGCTACCAGAATATACACCACTGCCTGACTACATACCACTTTTGGGAGGAAGCAGGTTCCATCCCCTCTCCGCCGCATAGGACGAGGAGAATGTTCGCAAGATTGCCGCCACATTACCTCACCCCGCATACTACAACGATAGCCGCAAGAAAAGAACTAGAACTACGCCGTTTGCTCGACCGCAAACTTTGGTAGAAAAGCTAGCAAGGAAGGAAAACCGCCCCGTATCGGAAATTCTATGAAGGATAGTGGCGGGTGCCGCTCAAATCCCGTCTCGGGCCCCGAATGAGCCCGCCGTCATGACGTAAAAGCCAAGCAAGAGAATGAAGGCTAGCCGCCCGTCGTAGTCTCGTGACTACAGACAGGAGGATCCCACCTTCCAAGCATTTGGCCGACGGCACCATCCGGTCCTAGACCTTCCGCCGCTAGAAGGATGGTGTGGCGTCCCACTACGGGCAAGCTGAGATCGAAACGACGGCTCGAGAAAGAAAGTCTCGCCGGAGGCCGGAATCGAAGAAAGTGCTACCGCGATAAAGGGGACTCGTGAAAGGGGGACCCGGCAACCATCGCATGACAACCGCAAAGACACACGAAAGCTCCGCTAGAAGATGCCATGGAAAAGCCGAGAACCGACATCCGACGGTCGGCAAAAGAAAGAGAAGAAAAGTTCGGAGATGAGATCGACTCATTGGAATTCATGGACAACGAATATGCGAAATCAACATGGTTGAGACACGAGCTTCATCGCCTCTCAAGGTGCTCCCGCAATGCGCAGAAAGAGAGGAGCCGGAACCGATGAAGAGACGACTTCAGGAAAAAGACGACACGATCGCTCAAATGGCGAAAAGATGGAAGAGATGGCCGTAGCTCGGCCACTCTCCACAGATCAAGTACAACCACATAGAGAAACACCCCGCAGGTCATTCACATCGTAGACGGAGGAAAGGAGATTACATCCGTCAATGGGGATGACCAGCTGAAAAAGGATACAACACAAAGTATAATCCCTGAAAAGGATATCAAGAATTTGGTAGAGCAGCAGGTGCGAGAAGCCTTAGCACAATCGAAGAACGGGACATCCATTCGGACGGGTAGACCTTACCCGAAGAATTCGACGCCGTCCAATACCCGAAAGGCTTCGTACCACCTCTCGTTCAAGACTTTCGACGGAACCGAGAACCCCCGACAAGCATGTCGCACACTTTCGTGCCGCTTGTTGCAATGCCGGTGGGAGCGATGCGCTACTCTTCCGACAGCTCGTCGCCAGCTCGTCGGGAATCGCCTTCGAATGGTATGCGGAATTACCCAACGGTTCGGTGAAGACATTCTCGTAGCTAGAGAGCCTCTTCATTAAGCGATTTGCCGGAGCTCAAGCACCACATCACTATAGGTGATTTGGTGGTAGAGAAACAAAGGCCGAATGAAACTTTAGTGGATTACATACTTCGATGGAGAAATTTAAGTATGAAGTGTGAACCACAACCGCAAGAACAACATGCGATCGGCATCTTGCTTAAAAGCATTCACGGTCCGATAGCACTTCTCCTCAAGGGATTCACTATTAAGACTTTTGAGAAGTTGTTAAGCAAGGCCGGAAGCTTACAAGAAGAGGCGAAGCAATTAAGTTTTACCGACAAGACGGACAAACAGAAGCCGGTGAAGACCTTCGAAAAGAAATCTGGGATAGTTGCAGCAGTTGATAAAGGCAAACAACCGATGCAAATACCACCCGTAACGGCCGCGAAGAACCACAACAGAATTACCAAGCAACCCCGGTCCAGCTATCACTCATCTCCGCAAGATGAACAACCGTCCCGTCCGCAACGTACATCGAGGGAGCTTCGAGCAGAGAATATCCGTTCAAGAATGAAGCAAGATCGAAGATGTTCCGTAGCCTTAATGAAAACTCCAGCATTTCCTACCGCCGAGCCCAAAAGACCGGAGGAAGTCAACAAGAAAGGTGATCCCAACTTTCGCCCCTACCATCGGATGCTTCGGGCACAAGATAGAAGATTGTATTACCTTTAAAAGTTGAGCTCAACGACAACCTTCTGAAAGGAAATATAACAATCCCGAAGGAGTACATGAAGGAACCCCGAAAGGAGGTTCCGTCAATGTTATATCAATCGATCCCGTCATTCCGATGGATCCCTATGCAACCGACGATGGATGGACTACCGCCTCGACGAGATCTTCGAAGAAGATTTTAGACAACATCCGAACCGCTTCGGTGCGAGCTTCAATTCGTAGTTCGAAACCCGTTAAGCCGGTACTATCACTTGCGATAGAAGAACCACCTCGACAGAGACAATCGAAGAGAAGAAGAAAATCGACGAAGAAGAGGGGACCGAGATTCCTAAGGCTAGACTAGGGGCCGCTTATCCTAGGATAGTTGTTTCCGATTCGGGGAGAAATCCCTCGAACCTCCGATTTTGTATGATTATCTCGCTCACTTCGGTGGGATCATATAATGATAAGGGTGATGGCGTTGGCTACGTTTTGACTATTTCTAACGATTACGTAACTAGCGACAATCCGGATATCGATTTCGATACCAACAACAATTCTCAAATCATACACGATCTCGACGAGCAAAATGACGAAGAAGACATCCATCAAGGAGGCTACGAGAGTTCAACAAGCAACGGATCTATCTCGTGAGTTTCGAGGAGCTCCAGCTTACGATGGAGTTAGAGCCTTCGGATTTTGAAGATAATCCGAAGAGCCACCATTCCGATTCGAGAGGAAACACCGCAAACTCAACACTAGATTCGAAGAAATTACGTAAGTCAACTTAAGAAGTGGAAAAGTTCTACCTCCAAGAATGGGTCCAAAAGACAAAGGAAAGCGGTGGTTGTTCAAGAAGAACCAACCCCAGCAGTGAAGAAATACCCATTCGAGAAGAAGCCGAGACGCATGAGAACAAAGTGGACTACAACGTGCTAGCCCATCTTAGGAAACTACCGGCCAAACTGAGCATTTACGATGCTCTCATCTTATCAAAGGAGATGAGAGAAGCTTTGATCAAGGCCTTACTTGATCCGGAAATTTGCTTAGCTCAAATGGCCGGAGATTCCTTAGATGAGGTTTGCTCGTTAAAGGAACAGCGAGGTGTTACCTTCACGGACAATGACCTACTACTTGGGACAACAGATCACAACCGACCGTTGTACATTTCGCTACAATCGGAAAATTTACACTCTCCGCAGTATTGGTGGATCCCGGAGCATCAATCAATATAATGAGTCTTCGAACACTAAGATATTTGGAAATCGATGCTCGTGAGCTCGAGGCCGACAAAATGTTATTAAGAGGATTCAACCGTAAAGGAGAAAGAGCCCTCGGATCAATAACGCTGCCGATGAAGACCGGTGATTTAGCAAAGACAACCGCAAAATTTCATATAATCGATTCGAAACGTCGTTCAACGCTCTACTGGGCCGACCATGGATACATGAAAACGAGGATGGTACCATCATCTCTCGCACCAAGTACATCAAATACTACGATGGAGGGGAACAGAGTGCATCAAAGTAGACTTGCAACCATTCTCCGTACATGAGATTGGAATCCATGAAGATGCGACTTATTATGCACCGCCAAAGAAGACAATCTTCTCCAGAGATACCGTAACAAGTGAAGCAAAGAAAGTTCGAGACAATGAAGAACCTGAAGTTCTAGTCCAACAGTCACTCACCACTCCCTTCCGGCGAGATGGTGAAGGTTTCTCCACAACTCGCATCCGAGGTCGAGGCCGGGGACGAGGCCGTGGTAGAGACGTTAGGACAAGCTGGACAGAAGAAACCAGCCATCAATGTTGATTGGGAAGATAGTTCCGAAGAAGAAAAAGAAATCAAGCAAGAAGCAAGCAACAATAAGTCGAAAGAAGCCGCAATACAAGATCTCCCTCGAAGATGAAAAGAACGAAGAATACAAATCAATGTACGAGAAGATTAACCACTACGTACATACTATGACCCTAACTCCGATCCATTCTAACAAGATCGAGGGTATGGTGGTCAAAGAGGTACGTAACAACGGTGCAAAGCCAATCAAATTCTACCGTGGTGCTTCTTCCTCCAAAACTGAAAATAATGTACAATTCGAAGATGTCACTTCATCAGAATTAATGGAATTACCTTTTGAGTGGTACTCTCCCTGTGCTCAAAATTTAATTCAACGTGGTTTCTTACCTCGACAATGGACAAAAGGCCAATCACAACATTTTGAAAAATTATGGAATAACTCCGGTCGTCCTCCCAATTCAAAGCATGGACTCGGATTCGACATAGTAGGGTCGATCGACGATACCGAATTTTGCTTGGTTGTCACTTGCAAGTCCAATGAAAACTACATGGAAACTACGGACGAACTCGAAGATTTACAAATCGGAGACGCTCCACCAGAATCCGAAGAAGAAATCAAATCTACAATAGATGAGTTAACGGAAGTTAACTTAGGTACTAGCGAAGAGCCTAGACCTACCTTTGTTAGCTCCTTACTCAATAAAGAAGACTCCGAAGAAATAATCAAGTTATTAATGGAATTTAAAGACCGCTTTGCTTGGAATTATGACGAGATGCCGTGATTAGCTCCGAAGTCGCAATTCATAAGCTAGGAGTGGATCCTACTTCGTCCCAGCCGTACAAGGTCCTGAAGAATGCGTCTAGAAATCGAACAACAAGTCATAGCCGAAGTTAAAAAGCTAATAGACGCTAAATTTGTCCGCGAAGAACAATACCCGACTTGGCTAGCCAATGTAGTGCCGCCGAAAGAAGAATGGTCGATCGGAATCTGTGTGGACTTCGCAGATCCGAACAAGGCATGTCCAAAAGATGAATTCCCTCTACCGATCCCGAACCGATGATCGACATCGCTTCAACACATGAAATATTCTCGTTCATGGATGGATCTTCGTGATACAACCGGATAAAAATGGCTCCGAAGATGAAAAGCTTACAAGCATTCGTAACGCCGATCGGAGTATTTTGCTACACAGATGATGCCATTCGGATCGAAGAACGCAGGAGCAACCTACCGGAGAGCAATGACAAGAATTTTTGATGATCTCATCCACAATCAAGTCGAATGCTACGTGGACGATGTGGTCATCAAAAACAAAGTAAAGGAAAACCACCCGTATGATTCGAGAATTGTTTTCGAACGATTGAGACAATTTAACCTTAAGATGAATCCCTTAAAATGCGCCTTCGGCGTCACCTCCGGAAATTCTTAGGATTCGTTGTCCGACATCGTGGAATTGAAATCGACCCGGAGAAGATTAAAGCTATCTTAGAAATGCCGCCTCCCAAAACCTTGAAACAACTACGATCTTTTCAAGGGAAGCTGGCATATCTTCGACGCTTTATCTCAAACTTGTCAGGTAGGTGTCGACCTTTCTCGCACTAGTTAAAAAGGACGCCAAATTTATTTGGGAAGAGAAATGCCGAAGACCTTCGAAGACATTAAACAATATTTAATGACACCTCCCGTCTTAGCAGCCCCGGCCTCAGTGTAGACCGCCGATACTTTACACCGCGGCTTTAGATGACTCTCTCGAGCCCCGTTAGCCTGTGTCAATGATGAGGGTAAAGAAAATGCTCTTTACTACTTAAGCCGTCGTTTACTTCCGACGGAAGTAAGGTATCCCGCAATCGAAAAGCATTGTTTGGCCCTCGATCTTCGCCGCTCAAAAGCTCGAGCACTACATGCTTTCTCACAAGGTCAACTCGATTTCGAAGTTTAATCCATCGCAATACTTCGATGACTCGTCCAACACTTTCCCGCAGACTTGCCGGATGGTTAATGATATTATTGCAATTCGATATAACTTTCGTGCCTCTGCGTGCCGTAAAGGGACAAGTCTTAGCAGACTTCCTCGCATCACACCCTTTGCCGGCAGAATCTCCTCTCAATGATGATTTGCCAGATGAACAAATAATGAACCTAGAAGACCTTGATGATCGACGTTGGGAATTATATTTCGACGGAGCATCTTCAGCACACAAAGACGAAGAATCGCAAGTGATAGTGCCCGGTAAGGCAGGAATCGGGCTAATCTTTATAACGCCGGAGCGGGGATGTTAAGATACTCCTACCACTCGACGTAACCATGTACAAACAACGAAGCGTAATACGAAGCCCTCATAACGGACCGGAATTAGCTATTCAAATGGGGATAACGTACATCAACATCTACGGGGATTCACAGTTAATCATTCAGACAGATCGTCGGACAATACGTAATTTTTAAACCAAGACTCGAACAATACTTCCAGTATGCCATACAGCTGTTGGAACAGATTCCAAATGTGACAATCTACAAAATTCCCGTAAAAGAAAATGCTTTAAGCAGATGCTTTAGCCCGTCTCGCAAAAGAATTTGCTCGTTTGCAAGATGAATCGATGGAAGTGTCGTTCACTGACGTCAGTCCTATCACGACTCGACATGGACACAATACACAAATCGAAAAAGAAAAAGAATCAGTCAGAAGAAGTGACGTGAAAACACGAAGATCAGGCGACAACCATTAATAGACTACCCGCAAACCGGAAAGCTACCGTGACGATAGGTCGCTAGCCCACTGCGATCAAGAAAAGAACTCGTCCTACGCATTAATAAACAACACATTATACGTAAGGTCTTTCGATCAAATGTGGCTAAGGTGCCTAAGCGGGTCCGAGGCCCGTGAAATTGTTAAGGAGGTACATTCAGGACTCTGTGGCGCTCACCAGTCGGGTCCGAAGATGAAAATAAAAATTAAAAGATTATGATACTACTGGCCCTCAATGATAACCGACTGCATGAAAATCGCCAAGAGCTGTCATCAATGCCAAGTACACGGAGTGGTTCTACACCAACCTCCAAATGTGCTACATCCGACAATCGCGTCGTGGCCATTTGAATGTTGGGGCACAGATATAGTGGGTCCGATAGAACCACCATCTTCAAAAGGACATAGCTTCATTCTTGCGGCTACAGATTACTTTTCCAAGCGGCGATGCAGCCCACTTAGAGAAGTGAAAGCACACCACGTGCTACGCTTTTCAAGAACCAAGTTGTCTACCGTTTCGGAGTGCCGCGCAGATCATCTCGGATAATGGGTCAGCATTCGTAAGCACGCAAATCAACAATTTTGTCGGGAGACACGGAATCGACCGGCGATACTCAACAATTTACTACCCAAGAGCAAACGGTCTCGCCGAGGCTTTTAATAAAACTCTCGTTCAAATCTTAAAGAAAACCTCGGACGATAATAAGAGAAATTGGCACGAGAAATCGTTAGAAGCCTTATGGGCCTACCGGACAACTTTAAGAACTCCTACTCAAGCTACACCTTACGCTCCGGTGTATGGGTCCGAGGCGAGTGTTACCTTTAGAGGTTCAGCTTCCTTCACTCGTAATTACAATTGCAAACAAGATCACGACGAAGAAAACGTCGATTACGACTCGAAGAATTAGAAAGCTTGGAAGGGAAAAGACTTGCAGCGCAACAGAATTTAGAACTATACCAAGCTAAGATGGTTCTAGCCCATGACAAACCGGGTCCGCCCAAGAACCTTCAAAGTTGGTGACTTTGTTCTCGTTCTCAAGAGACCTATTCTCGCACACCGCAAGATAGAGGAAAATTTGAACCCACTCGGGAAGGACCGTTTCGTGGTCGAAGCAGTATACTCGGGAGGTTCCTACCAGCCTAGTGAATTGCCAGGGAGAACGACATATGCTTCCGATCAACGGACGATACTTGAAAAAGTATTACGCTACCTCGATGTTTCGAAGGAATGAATTCTTCATCCCTAAGAAACACGGGCGAAGTAATTACTTATGATCGGGTCCGAACCCAAAAATAATAAAATGTGCTAAGATAAATAAAATCACGATAATAAAGTTTTCCTTGTTTTCTTTTCCAAATCAAAATCCCTTTCCCGATCTTATTCTACTTCATTCTCGTTAAATTTGAAAATAAAAAAATTTATATAAAAAAGAATCTCTTTAATAAACATTTTCTTAATGTTCTTGTTCTTAATACAGCCTCCGATCCTTTTCCTTGTCTTTTCGCAGGGAAATGTCGAACGGCGGTCTGGTCCCGAACTTTAAGAATGGCGTAAGCCTTGCACTCGATGAAAAGAGGGTGAAAGATGGAGCGATAATCGAGATCGACTCGGATTTCGCACCGACAGCCTACAGAGATGAGGAAAGTGACCGGGTCCCGGCTAACCGAGAAGAACTACCCGAGCGTACAGTGATGAAAGTGGGTGGCCCAAGCCACCAATCCAACAACAAGAAAAGAAAGGCAAACACCGAAGAAGATAAGAGAATGAAGTCCGTAGTCACTACAACAGAGGGCGGTGCTTGTCGCCGCCGCGCCCACGGAGATTCATGAAGTTCGAAGGGCTACTCTCACGCCCACGCAACGAAGAAATAAGAATCGCCGTATCCGTAAGATGTTAACAAAACTAGCCGCGACCGGCGCGACGAGACAATTGCTAATGCCAGCACACACATTTCAAGGACACCGGCTCACCGAGAACCCGAAGAAAGGAGGCCGGTCCTCAGGATAACGAAAGAATCGGGGAAATCTCCGAAGACCGGAAGAAAGAAGGCTACCACGCCACCGGATAGAACCACCAGCAATGCATGACCTTGTTGCAGAAGCAACCCCGGGGATGTCCCGATGTGCATCATCCCCGAGGAGCCAAGGTATGCGGGGAACGTGAAGGGATTGAACCATATATCTCACAATATGTCACAAGGCCTCGCCATCCGCGATCATTCCGAATACGAGCCGGAGAGAATGCGAATGTTGAAAAGAAAACTTTCGAATACTTCGAGAGAATTAAAGGAAGAAGGATCAACATACTAGAGGGCCTCGAGCTACATACCGATGTATTCTCGCAGTATGAACAACGAAGAAATCGTGGATTGTATCCGGATCCGAAGAGAATGGGCCGAGCAGCCGCCCGAGGGAAAACACATACTCGAACCCCGGAGATGGATGTCGTGGAAAGGAAGAATCACAATACAATGCGGATGTCGCTACAACTTTGCTGAAGACAAAGGGAAATCCACCGGGATACTCCGTCATGGGCAAGTAGATCCGATGCCATTAGTCATCAAGAGAATGACAAAGAGATTGATAACATGGAGGGTACCGCGCAGATTGCATACCCAATAGCTCGCATTATCAACATCTACAAACAGAGTGATCGCATACCCCCACATATAGATCACCACGACTTCGTCGACCTTTCGCACGACCTCTTTCCTGAATGAGTGTAACATCATGTTCGGATCCGACCTCCGGATAACGAGCCCGGTGAGTTCCGAGGGCCAAGAAAGATACCTCTACCGGTGGGTTCCGTCATGATACCGCAGGGTAACGGAGCGTATATCGCTAAGCATTGCATACCGGAGTGCCAGTGGAGCGAATCTCGCTACTTTCGTGAGAATGGACGACAAGAAGATACCTTACCATTTCCAACTGTACCCGTAGCTAGAGAACCTCCGCCTTACGAGCCGTGGAGTTACATGGGAAATATCACACCTCCAACGTACATCCAGCCGGCATCCTTGTCAAGGATGGCTTGGAAGGTGATGTTATCGACCATGTACCCCACCATTCGTACATGGATTTTCGACGGATGCTTCTTTTGATGGACCAACAAAGATCATACACGATCCGTTTCGAGTCTACATGGATTGTATGAAATATATTCCGCATCGAGTCGTACGATGTATTTTCAACATGATTGGAATGAAAGTGACCATGTCACATTTTTGGCCTTCACCTCTTTTGTGCAAATTGATTGGGAAACGCCATTAAAGTTAAATGAACTTCGAACAAAGAACAGAAAAGAAACAAAAAAAAAGAATAAAAGAAAACTTTCTAAAAAAAAAATCTAAAAATGACAAACACCAAATTCACATGAACATTAAATAAACGATAAAAAAAAATTTGAACCTTTAAAAGATAAACGAAATCAACATAAATGTTAAATCAAATCACAAATCAAATTTTCAAATCAAATTTCAAATTCAATCTTTCCAAATTCCAAGTCAAATTCCCAATCAAATTCCAAATCCAATTTCAATCTTTCCAAATTCCAAATCCACTCTCGATCAAATTTTAAATTTGATCTTTTCAAATTTCAAATCAAATCCTCAATCAAATTTCAAACCCAATCTCGATCAAGTTTCAAACTTGATCTTCCAAATTTTGAAATCAAATCTTAAATCAAATTTCAATCGAGTTCAAACTCATCCTTCCAAATTTCCAAATTCAATCTTTCCAGATTTCAAGTTTCAATCAAATTCAAATTCAATTTCTTCCAGATCTCGAATCAAATATCAATCACATCAAATTCAAATTTTTGGGTCGAGGATTTTACATCCAAGACTGCACTGCTTTAGGATTCTTTCCCTATTGCACTGAAATACATCAAATTCAAATTTTTGGGTCGAGGATTTTACATCCAAGACTGCACTGCTTTAGGATTCTTTCCCTATCAGACCGAAATACATCAAGTTCAAATTTTTGGGTCGAGGATTTTACATCCAAGACCGCACTCGCTTTAGGATTCTTTCCCTATCGCACCGAAATACATCAAGTTCAAATTTTGGGTCGAGGATTTTACATCCAAGACCGCACCGCTTTAGGATTCTTTCCCTATCGCACCGAAATGCATCAAATTCAAATTTTTGGGTCGAGGATTTTACATCCAAGATCGCACCGTTTTAGGATTCTTTCCCTATTAGCACCGAAATACATCAAATTCAAATTTTTGGGTCGAGGATTTTACATCCAAGACCGCACTACTTTAGGATTCTTTCCTATCGCACCGAAATACATCAAGTTCAAATTTTTGGGTCGAGGATTTTACATCCAAGATCGTACCGCTTTAGGATTCTTTCCCTATCGCACCGAAATACATCAAGTTCAAATTTTGGGTCGAGGATTTTACATCTAAGACCGCACCGCTTTAGGATTCTTTCCTATCGCACCGAAATACATCAAATTCAAATTTTTGGGTCGAGGATTTTACATCCAAGACCGCATCGCTTTAGGATTCTTTCCCTATTGCACCGAAATACATCAAGTTCAAATTTTTGGGTCGAGGATTTTACATCCAAGACCGCACTCGCTTTAGGATTCTTTCCCTATTGCACCGAAATACATCAAGTTCAAATTTTTGGGTCGAGGATTTTACATCCAAGACCGCACCGCTTTAGGATTCTTTCCCTATCGCACCGAAATACATCAAATTCAAATTTTTGGGTCGAGGATTTTACATCCAAGATCGCACCGCTTTAGGATTCTTTCCCTATCGCACCGAAATACATCAAATTCAAATTTTGGGTCGAGGATTTTACATCCAAGACCGCACTCACTTTAGGATTCTTTCCCTATCGCACCGAAATACATCAAGTTCAAATTTTCGGGTCGAGGATTTTACATCCAAGATCGCACTCGCTTTAGGATTCTTTCCCTATTGCACCGAAATACATCAAGTTCAAATTTTCGGGTCGAGGATTTTACATCTAAGACTCGCACCGCTTTAGATTCTTTCCTATCGCACCGAAATACATCAAGTTCAAATTTTCGGGTCGAGGATTTTACATCCAAGACTCGCATCGCTTTAGGATTCTTTCCCTATCGCACCGAAATACATCAAGTTCAAATTTTTGGGTCGAGGATTTTACATCCAAGATCGCACCGCTTTAGGATTCTTTCCCTATCGCACCGAAATACATCAAATTCAAACCTTTTGGGTCGAGGATTTTACATCCAAGACCGCACTCGCTTTAGGATTCTTTCCTATCACACCGAAATACATCAAATTCAAACCTTTTGGGTCGAGGATTTTACATCCAAGACCGCACCGCTTTAGGATTCTTTCCCTATTGCACTGAAATACATCAAATTCAAACCTTTGGGTCGAGGATTTTACATCCAAGACCGCACCGCTTTAGGATTCTTTCCCTATCGCACCGAAATACATCAAATTCAAACCTTTGGGTCAAGGATTTTACATCCGAGACCGCATCGCTTTAGGATCTTTTCCCTATCGCAATGAAATACATCAAATCAAATTCAAACTCTCGAGGTTAAGGATTTTACATCCAACACCACATTACTCTGAGATCTCTTCTCATTGCAACGATTCAATCTAATCAATTCGATCTTCTTTTGGGGTTAAAGATGTTACATCTAAAACCTCAAAATTCCAATTTTCATTTCAAATCAAATCCCTCAAATTAATTTTGACAAAACTTCAATCTAAATTGAAACTCCAAATTAAAATCTAAACTCACACATCAAAACTTAAATTGAAACAAAATAAAATCTAAATCGAAATTCCCTGTGTCATGTGATTTGGGATTCACCTCCTTTTCCGTTCCCCAGCGAGAGTTCAAGAATCTCCGGTTCCAGAGATATACTTGACACTCCCCAGCGGAACTCTTCTACTTCGTCCTAAGTTTGTCACTTGGACATCTGTGTTGGTTGTGTTGATCACTTCGGTCAACGCCAATACGTGCGGTGTGCTCCGTCGACCACCACACCTATCGGGGTCCATTTGTCGACCTCATTTTCGATGAGGTCTTCCCTTCTTCTTTTAGTGCTTAGGATCTAGCCTTAGGCTTTTCCTTTCGACTATCTTAGAGGACTAGAATCGGGACCCACATTTTAGAAATTTAAACCACTTCTAAACTCCCCGCAAACTCCACAAACTCGACTATAGACCCCTAATCACCTAGAGGGTCGAAATCAAATGTGGAAGTTTAAAGGATGAGTTCCTATAAGACTCTTCGCCTTAGGATCGCCCCAGGTGGTCCGGTCTCGGTGAAGGGGCCGACTTACACACACACTACACTTACACACTACATTTCCACACACTTCCTAAAACCACACCCATACCCAACTCGACCTCCCGACTCATGTAGGTGATTCACATGGATGGTCCTTAACCCCTAAGCCCTTGGCTAAGAGGGTTAGGAACAACATAATGAATGCCTCAAATGAATCCTTTCATGGCTCATATGGGCTTGAAATGGCTTCATGGCTCAACCAAAATAATTTCTTTCCACTTACATCCACCCAATCTTCAATTTTCCAAATTTTCAATTTTCCAAATTTTCAATTTTCCAAATTTTCAATTTTCCAAATTTTTAATTTTCCAAATTTTCAATTTTCCAAATTTTCAATTTTCCAAATTTTCAATTTTCCAAATTTTCAATTTTTGACCTGACCCTACACCCGCTTAACTTACCCAAAACCCTTAAAATTACCCAAATTTCTCAAAAATTTCCAAATAACCCAAAATTCTCCAAAATCAATCCCAGAAATTTCCACATCACTCAAATTGATCAACCATACCCAAAAATACCAAAAATTCCAAAAATACCTCGCAATACCCTCCAAATACCCAAAATACCCCTCTTGACCCAAAAATCCAAAAATTCAAAAAATTCCCAGAAAATTCCAGAAAATCCCAAATATTCTCAATTTCATTTTGTCCAACTACACCATGGGCCAAGTTTGTCAATTTACCCTACTTTTGTCAAAACCCCCAATTTGACCCATTTTAACCCAAAGTGAACCCAATGTCAAACCAAACCTACCCAACTGACCCCAATTTTGGTCCAATTCAATTCTAAACTGCAATTCAACATCCCCAATACCAACCTAGACCAAATCCAAGTCCAATTTGATTGACATTTGGATCCAATTTCACTTTTGGCCTTAAAGCCTAATTTGGACCCATGACCCAAACTTAACCTAAACTCACCCAATTCAACTCCAATTAACCCCAAACCTTTTCTAAATCTTCCTTAACATTCCCACAAACAAAACCCTAACATGATTTGCCCAAAATTTGAACCCAAACCCCACTCAAACTCAACCCAAAGCTAAAAGGCCCATTTTCGACCTAAACCCAAACCTAACCCAAATGAACCCAAACCCCAAAATCAAAACCCAACCAAAGTCAAAACCTCTTTGAAACACTCCCATGAACATTTCTCAACATTAATTTTACATCAATTTCAACCCTAGCTCAACATTGGCCCAACTTGGCCCACTTGGACCTATATTGGCCCATTCACCAAAAGAATCCAAATCCAACCCAATTCAAGCCCAAACTACCCCAAATTTGCTTCAAGTCACTCATGACACATCCATGAGCTAAACCCAACAATTATTTGGCCCAACCTCTTTACAAAATTTCATCCCAAAATCCATTTTAAAATTCAAAAGCCCACTTTCCTAATCCATCTTAAAAGCCCATCTAAAACCCTTTCAAAAAGCCCAAAAATCCACCTTAAAGCCCACATGACATCTCCATTTACCATTCACTTAATTAAAGCCATCACCTAAGTCCTAAATTCATCATCAAATAATTCCAAATCAAGCCTCATGCCAAATCACCCCTAAATACCAAAATTTTCCTTAAATCCATTTCCATGAAATCGACTTCACTTTTCCCAAGCCAAAGGTGAGCCATGAAGCCATGCATGAGCCACATGGAAGCCATGAGAGCCTCTTTACATGTCACCATGCCATTTTGGGCAAAAGGAGGAGGCTCTTTCCTTAATTCCTAAAGGTGATTAACCACTTCCATGACTCCACTAAACCATGCTTAAGCCTAATTGTACTTGGATCGTGACTTGACCCCACTAATCAAGCCGATCCAAATCACTTTCTCCTCAGCCTAAACCAGGCCTCGGGTGGTGCACCTAGCCCAAATGGGTGGGTTGACCCATTTAGGTCCAAATCTAGCCATGCCCCATTCCACTTTGGATCAAAGCCTTTACACATGTCCATGGCCAATTGATTGCACAAACCCCCAGCCCTGACCCACCTGACCTTGAGGGTGACCCATGCCTGGCCCGCCGGCCACCAGGCCGCCGGAAAACACCATGGCCGAGAGCTCACATGTGAGCCAACATTGAAATTCTCACTTGTCGAGCCGCCCCATCCCCAGCTGGCTACCATGGCCGATCTTCTCCTCACCGGAGCACTCGATCCCAAGCCCTAACTCCCCCGGGAGGCCCCCCACCAGCTCTATTTAAACTCCACCCCTCTCGGCCATGAGAGGAGCAAAGCACAAACCTTGCCAAAACTCTGCCAAAATTGTTCCAGACCCTCCTCCACCCTTAGAGCACTTGATCCCCGATGAAATCCCCCCGCCATTTCTCCTCCGTAAGCTCAATTTCAGAGTCGAAATTCCACCCAAAACCAGGACACTTCTCCACGAGTGAGCCAATCCCCAAATCGATTGGCTCTACACCTTCACCGCACCAAGGGAAGGTGTCCACCATCAAAAGCCCCATCTCCAAGCCACCCAGTTGCTCCAAACCTCCAAGCTTTGTGATCGGGCTTGGTCGAAATCATATCCAGTACAATTCACTGCACCGAGAGACTTCATCCGGAGCTTGCACGGGATCCAATCGAAGGTGCAACAACTCTCGATTGAAGCCACACTTCTCCGAGCCAAGGTATGAGCTAATTCTTCATCCCGAGCTTCGGAGATTCTCCATTTCAAATGCCTTAGATTCAATGCATGTTAACCGTATAGATGTGTTCGTCTCTTCAAGACGAATCCATGCAGTATAAGAACGTAAAAATCCATCGAGAATCGAGCGAGATCTTAGTGGATTTAGTGTGGACGGCTCTCGGGCGAGAACACTCGGGGACGATGAACGGATGCCGTCCATTCAATACACGCGCGGACGGACGGCTCGGGGATGGCGTCGGACCGGAGACGGCGCGAGAACCGCGGGGCCCGGCCGCCGACTCGGTGGCGGCGTCGAATCGGGAGAGCGCCGCGCGGCTCTCGGAGTCGCCGAGGATGCGCCGGCGCCGACTCGGATAAGTAGAAAATTAGGGATTTTCCGATTTATTTAATTCCCTAAACTTCAAAAATTCATATCTCCGTGTAGAAAAATCGAAAAATAAAATAAAAATACCCTCTCGCTCGTGTGAATGAGAGGAGAATAATGTGGAAAAGAAATCACTTAATTTCATCAAATATTTTATTTTTTATAATTTATTTACTCTCGCATTATTTTAATTCTCCATGCATGCATACAATTCACCATGGTATGAGACCATAGAGCTTTTGAAGCCTCCGAATTTGGGAACATTCCCTGAATTTTCCAAAGTCGTAGGCCATCCCTATGAAGAGTTATCGATTTTTCAAGTTCATGTCATCGTTTTGAGTATTTTAATTCCAATAAATAGCATGTTATGAAATAAATTCTAGGAAAATTTGGTGATGTTCCTTATGACCAGTAGAACCC
The DNA here is from genome assembly GCA_022702705.1 of Papilionanthe hookeriana x Papilionanthe teres. Classification (NCBI taxonomy): domain Eukaryota; kingdom Viridiplantae; phylum Streptophyta; class Magnoliopsida; order Asparagales; family Orchidaceae; genus Papilionanthe; species Papilionanthe hookeriana x Papilionanthe teres. Next base: position 59,798,712 of record CM040438.1, on the reverse strand, counting down.
TAGGAAAAATAAGTTTCGACTTAGTTCATTTAAAACAACCCTAATCGGCTTAAACACCCAAAATAGGTCTTTAATTAATTAGAGTTAACCAGGCATCAAATTGACTTGAAATCAATTCTCCACTGACCTTTAGGATCAGAGGAATCCACCATAAAAATTTGAGGTCAATTGAACTTGGTTAGCCCCACTAATCGGGTTGATTAAGCCACTTAGCCATTTTAAACTTTAAAAATTCATAACTTTTAAAATACCTTTCAAAAATTCACCAAATTAGTTTTGGAGCCTCTCTGATATCAGGGGAACCTAAAAAAATTAAAATTTCAATTTTCTAAAAAAGTTGATTTTTAATAATATTTTAATATTTTTAATAATTAAAAAATAATAAAAATCACAAAAATAATAAAATTCACCAAAATGTCACATTTTGAATTTTAATCACACAGGAACAAATCCCATATTTTTCCTAGGTTTATTTAGTGAGATATTAAATTTTAAAGCTTTAGGATATTTTAAAATTAAAAAAAATGTATTTTCTAGCATTTTCACTAAAATAATTACAATAAATCATAGAAAAATCAGAAAATTGCAAAATTTGATTTTCTGGTTTCCTTGATATCAGAGAGATTTTTGAAAAATATAAAATTCATTTTTTAACATTTATTTTATTTTTAAATTAATTAACACTCCAAAACTTAAAATAATTATAATAAAAATAATATAATTCAAAAAATCACCAAAATTGGTCCAAGTGCTTCTCTGGTCATTAGGAATGTCCCCTAATTTTCTTAAGGACAAAAACTTTCCTTTGGTCATGTTATCAAATTTTCCTTGAAAATCTCTATTTTCCACCAAAAATAATTATATAAATAAATTAAATACAGAAAAATCACATTTTCTCCTCTCATGTCTTTATTGACATATGAGTGAAGTCACATAAAAATTTCAAGTTCATTTGAGTTCAATTTAGTAAGTTATGAAATTATTAAGCTTAAGGGGTAAAATGGTAATTAAACTTTTAACCCTTAATTAAAACTTTAGGTTTAATAAAAAATTAACAAGTAAAGTATTTGATCCTAATCTGATTTGGATGATTGAAATTTAAATAATTAAAGCGGTAGAAACCCATTAAACAATTTTAAAATGATTAAACTTTAATTAAATAATGGATTAAATTTGGAAGAATAATAAAATTGGAATTATTAAAATAAGGGATATTTATTAGGAAGAGATTTATTCTTTAATTTAAAAATCCCTAAACTAATTATATCATTAATACTCAATTCTTAATTAAAATGATAACTCAAATTTAAAATATTAAAAGACTTAATCATTAAACTAAAATTAAATTAATAAACTCTTTTAAAAAAAATTCAATTAAAATTAAAAATAAAATTAAATTAAATTAAATTAAATTAAATAAATTAAATTAAATTAAATAATTAAATTAAATTAAATTAAATTAAATTAAATTAAATAAAATTAAATTAAATTAAAAATTAAATTAAATTAAATTAAAAATTAAATCAAATTAAATTAAATTAAATTAAATTAAATAAATTAAATTAAATTAAATTAATTAAATTAAATTAAATAATTAAAATTAAATTAAATCAAATTAAATTAAAATTAAATCAAATCAAATTAATATAACATCAAATCAAATTAAATTGAACTATATTAAATTAAAACTCAATTAAATTAAGTCGAATTAAATAACAACACCTAAAACAGAAGAAATTAAATGTAAAGCAACTTGAACACTATTCCAAATTTAAACCCTTTAACTTAAATCAAATCATTTCAATACTAATTTACCTTCAAAGCTTTGATTATTATAACTCCTAAATGGAACATTAAATGAAGTGTTACTTCACTCATGGATATTCAAATGTCCTAATTCATCGAGCAAGATAACAACAAAATTTGAATTCCTCGACGATTAATTCATTTGTATAATTAAACTCATTCGACTTAAAACAATCCTAGAAATATTGAAAAGATGTTTAAGATTTGTCTTAAGCACTTCCTCGATACGATAGGATGCTTATAAGAACAATCGAATTTAATTATTCTTCGATGAAGAAAATCGTCCTTCAAACAAAAACACAAAGAACCTAGACGTCATAAGAGATGACTCAGCTATAGGATTAGGAATTTGGTAGAAAACCATAACCCTTACCTTAGCTTTACCTAGGAACTTGCTTAAATATTCTAATTGTGTTTTAAGTGCAGCTTGGGATGACGGGAAGACCCTCCAGGTACGCTTTTATTTTATTGCAATTTACTTTCTTGTAATTTACTTTCTTGCAATTTACTTTATTGTAATCTACTTTATTGCAAATGCACTTTACTTTTCTTGCATGATAAGACAACTGTTGCATGAAAACCCACACCTTTAGGATAAATTCCTAAAACCGAAACCAAAACTAATTTAAAAGTCATTGTAAGATAAAATTCACCGCCACAACATTTCAAAATATAAAACAACTCAAAATTTAATCACAAACAGAACACAAAACTACAATCGCAACTAAATTAAAACGTCCCGTTGGATGATCGGAATACCTCTGGATGATGTAACCTACGTGTCGCTAACGGATTTCCCACCGTCTAAATGAAAGTGTGGAACTCATTTAGTTGAGTTTAGCAAATTCATCCGGACTAAGTGAATCCGATAAAAGTAATGATGCCGGAAGGATGGAACCGCTGGATCTTAACCGGTGTCGTTATAATCAACTTTAAGATTTGTTTTAATTAAAACACAAAAAAAACACTTGGAAATTAAGACTTCTCTAAACCAAAACACTTTTCTCATCCCCCGATTTATGATTTCTAAAACTAAACCTCCGCAACAACAAGGAGCTCGGAGCATGGTGGGCAAAGACGGCCATCGTCGTCAAGAAAACTCGAACCTACTTCAAAGAAACCTTCTTAGAATTAAACAACAAAGCCATAGGACTTCGAGGTAGCTCGCCTAGTGCAACATAAATCCTCAACTCTTCGTTAGTGCATTTCGTATCGCAAATTAAGCCCTAACCGGACTTAGGATTCCGAGGTAATCGTCCGATACGACATAAACCCTCATATCTTCTAGTGCTATTCGTTTGATTTTATCATACAAATATAAACCCTAATTAATTAAAATCGGCAAGATCGAAATACTAAATAAACATTAGGACTTTCCTAAACTCGAGCCAAACAATAGGATAGTCGGAAGTTACCGAAGTTCGCTTCGAATCCGTGATTTCTCCTACTTTTCTTCCTTTCGAATTCCCAAAATAAAATGTTCCAAACTCGATCCATTCCCTATCGAAATTCCAAAATTCAATCTTCGAAAACCTTAAACTTTGAAATTCTCGAGAGCGAATTATCGATTATTATCGAGAGTTTTCTTAGGTGATTCCCGTCACTTAAGATGTAATTAACTATAGTGGCTTGCCTCTTATATGGAATTTTAAAGAACCTGGTAATATAAACCCCGTTTAATACTTTCATATTAAGCGAGAATTTGTCAGCTTATAAAATTGGTTCGCTGCACCAAACGGATGTCACAAAACTTCTAGTTTATTTGATCGAGCCCCACCATCAAGTAGTGTGTCTATCCTTAGGGATAGATACACTGGTTAGTGGTGCGGTGCTCGTTTATATAAACTATTTGGGATGCGAGATCGGTTTAATCTCATATTTAAAATTATTTTCAAAATCAAATACTACTTTTTCAAATTATTTATCTAAACTAAATTTAAAACTCGCCGACAATTTCTGTTAGGCGACCCCTTTTTAAAATTTCACATAACCTAAAAATATGCCGACAAGCTTATATGTGATGCTAGTGATTATGCTATAGAAGCAGTTCTTGGGCAAAGATATGATAAGATTTTCAAAGTTATATATTATGCTAGTAAAACTCTAAATGATGCTGAAATAAATTATACGATTATCGAAAGAGAATTATTAGTAGTTGTATATGTTTTTAATAAATTTCAGCATTATCTAATAGGAACTAAATGTATCAGTGCATACCGATCACTCTGCTATAAAATATTTAATGCAAAAGAAGGATTCTAAACCAAGATTAATTAGATGGATATTATTAATGCAAGAATTTGATTTTGAGATCGTTAACAAAAAGAGAACCGATAATCAAATCGTTGATCATATATAAAGATTAGAATATTACGAGTTATCCGATATCGATAATGAAATTATAGACGGTTTTCCCGATGAACAACTTTATAATATAAATGAGTGGAAAATACATTTGGTATGCTCGATATAGTAAATTATATCGTGAGTGATATTTTACCACCTATGTTAAATTTGCAACAACAAAAAAAATTCATTCATGATACTAAAACATACTTTTGGGATGAACCATACTTATATAAGCAATGTAAGGATTTAATTATTAGAATATGCGTGCCTTATGAAGAAACTGAACCAATTATTCAAAAATGTCATGATTATGATTTTGGAGGACATTTTGGGACTGATAAAACTGCATATAAAATTCTACAATCTGGATTCTACTGGTCTACTCTATTTACAGATGTATACAAATATATAAAAATCTGCGATAAATGCCAAAGAGCAGGAAATATATCAAGAAAAAATGAAATGTCTTTGAATTTTTTATTAGAAGTTGAACTTTTTGATGTTTGGGGATTAGATTTCATGGGACATTTTATTCCTTCATTTGGAAACTCATATATATTAGTGGTTGTTGATTATGTTTCTAAATGGATTGAAGCGCAAGCTTTACCTAGGTGTAATGCTAAAAGTGTTTCAAAATTTTTAATGAAAAATATTTTTACTAGATTTGGAATGCCGAGAGTGATTATCACTGATGGAGGAACTCATTTTAGAAACAAATATATTCACAAACTAGTAGAATAATATAATATTACTCATAAGATATCAACTGCTCATCATCCACAAACTAGTGGATTAGCTGAAGTTTCTAATCGAGAAATTAAGTGTATTTTAGAAAAGTCTGTAAACCCTAATAGATTGGACTGATCTATAAGACTAGACACTATATTATGGGCATACAGGACTGCTTATAAAACTCCGATTGGAATGACTCCTTACAGGCTTATATATGGAAAAACTTGCTACTTACCAGTTGAATTGAACATAAAACATACTTGGCGATTAAAGAATTTAATTATAATATGAAAGAAAGTTTGGTGAGAAGAGATTGTTGCAATTAAATGAATTAGAAGAATTAAGGAATGAATCATATGCTAATGATAGGATTTATAAAGAAAGGATGAAATTATGGCATGATCGGAAGATTAATCAGAGAAATTTTGAACCAGGACAATAAGTTTTGCTATATAATACTAGGTTGAAATTATTTCCTAGGAAATTGAAATCTCGATGGTTAGGACCTTTCACTATAACTCAAATATTTTCATTTGGAACTATAGAAATCGAAGATCCAAAAACGAGTGACATAGATTTAAGGTAAACGGACATAGATTAAAACCATATTTCGAAGGTAGAAGACCAAATTTTAAAGAGGTTTTAATGCTTAGTCGACTCCGATTACTAACTGAAATTAGGTCGGGTCGACGACGTTAAACTAAGCGCTTTATGGAGGCAACCGCATAGTAGTCTTTTATTTTAATTATATACAAATTAGTGAGTCTCTATTATTAAAAAAAATCTTACTACTCAATTTTTTAACTAAAATCATCACAAATTCGAACCTATATGATGAGATCAGAAAATATTTGGACCAGAGCGAAATTGGGCAATTTTGCGAAATCGCACCGATGGCGAGATCGAGCCCGCCGACAGCGAGATCGCGTGCCATAATTTAAATCAGTTTTATAACTAGCTCGCCGACGGCGAGAAACTTCCCGCCGACGGCGAAGCAGTTGAAAAATGGGTTTCTTAAGTTTTTTTGTGCGGTTTTGGACAGTTCTAAAGCCATTTCTTTGTAGAAAACTATTCCAAAGTCATTTTTACACTATTTTCTTTCTAAGAAACGACTAGCGACCATTCCTTTCAATCCGAAATGGCCACCAAACTCTTAGAAACCACAAAAACTGGAGTTTTCAACCGAAGAAAATTCGTCAGTTCGGAGGCGCGGCGCATTTTCAACAAAGTTTTGATGAAGAAGTGATTTATTAAAGAAGGGGATTTGTCAACGGAGGAGTAGAGAATTCCACCACAAAATTGAAGAAATGATCGCGCAGCCGCATCGGGGAGGTATTTTGCTATACAACATCCGCTGTAGTTATTCCTGTAGTTAAAGAGTTTTACTCTAATCTACATGCGATCAACAATGGAAGTGTCCACGTCAGAGGAAGATGGGTAACGTTTACTCCTTCAAGGGTAAATGAATTATTTTCTATAGAAAATACCCCTGTCTGTCATTATTCAAACTTTGTTCCTTCAAGATACAATATGAACGAGATTTATAGATACCTGACCGACGAATCTGATGATTGGGAGTTGTGCGACGACGGGTATGTCAGTTTTTTTGCATCACTTCTTAACCCTATCTCGAAGCATTGACATTTATTTATATCATCAAAGTTATTACCCATTATGAGGGTAAATAAGGTTTCAAAAGAATGCGCTATATTAAATTACTGCATTCAAATTGGACTACCTATCGATGTTGGATCAATTATAGTAAAGTCTGCATTGGGATTGATTGTGCATGGGTCAGTGCATGGACTTGGACACCTATCAACTATATTTGCTTTATGCAATCAGTACCAAATTTCTTATGAGGCTTGGGAAAATGTACTTTTGCCATGGAAACCACTCGATCCTACGGATATGTTTCCGAGTTTGGATAACGATGATGAGATTACCATTATTTCGACGAGACATCACGAAACAATCCTTTAGCAGCGCCCCTTCTCGATAAAACAAATTTCATTCGAAAAGATTAAAGGATTAGAGAAAAAGTTACGAACGTGATGAATTCCATCGATAATATCTACGATATGTTTGATCACATTGATCTGGAGGATGAAGGAGCACTTTGATCATACTTGGACATGCGGAGGCCGATTTATTCATTTACCGAGAAAGAAAGGATGTATTGATGAAGAATCTATCGCAAAATTCGCTTTTCGAGGCCTTTCTACGATACTATTTGTGCACATGCGTCACATCGAAATATCGAAGAGGATTTTAGTTCAGACACTGAGGAGTAGTAAAGATTTATATCTTATGATATATTTGTGTGTATATTTATGTTAATTTGGATTTAGGTTTTATTATGATTTGAATCTTAATTTGATCATCTCAGATTTGATGAAATTATATGTATTTGTTATGTCTCAGCATTTAGTGTATAGTGGTTTGGATTGCGATGCTGAATATTATGGATTTGGACATTTAAGTTAAGAACGTTGTTAGTTGTTAGTGTGAAGTTTGTAAGTCTTATGAATTCATATATAAAGTTATATTGTTTGTGTTGTGTGAAATTTTTTTGAGTATAAGTATCTAATCTTCTTACTAAATTATTAAATTAAGTGATCAGAAGATTGATTAAGGGCAAATCGAGGTTGAAAATGATTGACGAATTTCAAAAATTTAAAATTTTGGGATCTCTCTGACGGCGAGAATTATCCCGCCAACAGCGAGGAAAATCCCGCTGACAGCGAGAACGATCTCCCTGACGGCGAATTTTACTCGAAACTTTGGCCTCTGTCAAACTAGTTAGCTCGCTGACGGCGAGAAAAATCTCGCCGACAGTGAGATCGCGAAAAGTCTTATATTTGACTAGTCAACCGATACTATTCATCATCTCCTTCCTCAAAACTTCGAAAAAACCGACTTAGGGCTTGTGAGATCTTGGATTTGAGGCGATTTCAACACTTTTTGACACTAGATTTCATCTTCCCTTAGTAAGAGCTTCACTCCTATGCAAAAATTTTTTATTTTCACCATGAATTTCTTCTACATTGGGAAATTTTGAAAAAATTCGAAATGTGGAAAAAATACTTGGAAGAAATTCATGGAAATTGATTTAAATAGATTTTAGATGTTATATGAAGCCTTCTTAGTAATATTTGGAAGTTTAGTTAGATTTTTTGCATATTTCACAGATCGAAAATGGCTCCACGACAAAAGCGACGGTTGGATTACGACGAAATCCGATTTGTGAATGCAAGGGCACAATCAAGATATTTTCACAATATTCAATCAAGAAAATGCATTCAAGATCGAGTTTTTAAGAATCCAGGAGGAGAGGTAGAGCGAGTAGAAAGGAACGAGGATGAGAAAATTTCTGTTTCATAACCAACAAAGCTGCTGTAGAAGTGGTAAATGAATTTTATGCGAACCTGACACAGGCTGAAGATGCACCAGTTAAGGTTAGAGGATTTTTGGTAGAATTTAACGCTACAAGAGTAAATGCTTATTACGAGGTACGTGACACCTACACCAGTGAGTATGTGATCGACTTTCTCACTGATGGGAAAGGAGTTTGGAAGATAAAACAGCGAGAACGGGTAAACTTCCATCTTTCTATGTTAAATGCAAGATTTAAAGCCTGACACTATTTTATTTGTTCTACTTTGTTACCTACTTACCACCATAGTGAGGTAACAAGAGATGAGCGATTCGAATTTCGTATTCGGAACCAAAAAGTATTAATGTGGGAAGTGTAATTTATAAGAATATAGTAGCCACCTCGAAGTGAAAGTGGAGGAGGACTAGGACATCACTGGTCTTATCTATGCACTCGCCGATTATCCGGGGTAGAGCAAGAGATGATGAGGAATGGGTTGAGCCTATAAAACCCATTACTCTGGCTAATATTAAGAAATATGAATCCCACGAAGGATGGAGATCTGGGACAAGGGACTATGTACATTCTTCAAGTAGAGATATACCCTCTACTAGTTATGAACCCCCTCAGTACACCACTCCTACCCTTCAAGATCTGATGAATGAGCTGACCCTAAGTAGAAAGAGTTTTGAACAATTTAGAGAGAATATTGAAAGAAAATTTGAGCATATGGATCACAGGATTGATGACTTGGAAAGAAGATATGATTATGATAGTGAATATCTCTAGCGGCATTCAGAGTACGAAATTGCATATTATGAGGCTGAACGTCGATATAGGAGTGATGAGTTAGATGTTGTCTTTCTTGAGTGCCCCATTACACATAATACTGGCACTGCTCGACTTTCTCAGCCTTCTCAGCCTGGAGATCAGAGAGATGATATAGCCTGGGATTTTGATGTGTAAGATTAGAGACTTTGTTTAGTTTGTTTAGATTAATTGTTCTTTTGAAAATTTTATTATTCTGTGTGTAATTATTCTGTACTTTCTGTGGACTGTGGATTTGGGTTGTTTGTTTGTTTGCTTATGTTGTAATATTAGACTTTTTATGTGTGTTAAGTTAGTTTGCAATTTTTTATTTTAGATAGGATGTTAGTTTTTCTTTAATGTGTTGTTTAAGTTTTTATAAGTTATGAACTTTTAATATGTTTAGATTGTTTTAATATGTTTAAAGTAGGGTAGTTGATTGTATGTGTAGTAATAGATTTAGTTTTCATTTGTTGTGTTTTATACTTATTTAAAATTTCTTATCTCAGTACTTTCTTTTAAATACTATATATATGGAAGAATACTAACAGTACAGGTTCTATAAGTAATTAAAAAACCTGCAAAAATTTCAAGAAAAAAAGAAATACCTAGCTCGAAAGGTATGATGTACTTTACTATATATTTTTCCTTTTCACTATTTAGCATTGATAGAAAAATTTAAGTTTGGGGGAGAAAAAATACAAATTTAATTATTAAATTGTTCTCAATTTCTATTTTAAAAAATTATTATCAAATGATTTTTCTATAGTAATTTTTCAATTCAATAAACATGAATTACTTTATTTAATTATTATAGAAAGTTAAATAAAATGTTTCTAGTAATTCAATTAATTAACAAAATAAGATATTTAGTTAAAAGGAATAAGAATATAGTAAACTATTTAAAGTAAGGAAAACTATATTCTAAAATTGAAATTCTTAAGTATTAACGTGAAAAAGAAGAGATTGAAACTCAATAAAGTAAAGGCTATAAAATAAATATAAGCAAAGAAATATTTAAAGTTTCAAATTTAGGAAGAGAAAGTTGAAGTTCAAAATTATTAACAGGCTATCCAGATATAGTAATCCTCACTTGAAAAAGAAAAAAGAGAAGGATTGAAAATCAATCCAAAAAGAAAAAGTAAAAAAAAAAGAAGAGAGAAAAGAAAAGAAAAAAAAATATATATATAGGTGAGGAGAAGTTTGAAGAGATGTCTTATCAAAAATTGGCTTCAATGGAATCAACCTAAAGGGTAAAACTCAATATACTTCTAAACTTATATATATGGATTAGTATTTTACTAATTAGTATTTTCTTGAACTTCCTATCATCTAAATATCTTAAGTAAATTACTCTTTTTAATATAGTCTTTCCTGAAATAAATAGCGAAATTAGAAATCTTTGATACGATAACTAAATAATCTTATATCTATAAAGTTAATTTAATTACTTAAAAATATTTCTATTTAACTTTACTATAGTATTATTTAAATTTAATTCATAGTATATCTGAATTGAAAAATTCTATTACAGAAATCATTATTTTTATTTAGTACTAAAATTACTTGAGGACAAGCAATAACTAAGTTTGGGGGATTTTAATCACAGGAAAATATATTAAGAAATTCATACTCATTTTTTATGAAATTGCACTTTAAAGAAAGATATTTTCTTTATTTTATTGCAGAAATGAAGATTTATAAGTGATGAAAGCAAAAGTATGAAATGGAGCGAATTTGGTCAAAAAAGGAAGAAATTCATGCAAAATGAACTAAGTCGCTGACGGCGAGATCGAGCCCGCCGACGGCGAGATCATGAGGAGAATTTATGAAGGATTTGCAACTACCTCGCCGACAGCGAGCCCGAGCCCGCTGACGGCGAGATCACGTGGTTTGGAGACCTTCTAGAAGCTCGCCGACGGCGAGGTCGTTTCTCGCCGACGGCAAGACTGTTTAAAATGCTGGATACGTTGAACCTGGACGCTTTTTGAAGAGGTGTTTAAGCACCCTTGGACCTTTGCCTACCTCTATAAATAGAGGATGAATTTTAGTATGTTGTGTGTCTCCCGAGTGTCAATTTGTGTACATTTTAGAGAGTCTTAGTGTTTACTTGGTGTCTATTTTAAGAGTTTAAGAGTGTAATTAGTGAGTTTAGAAGTGTCTTGTACTTAGAAGGAAAAGTCGAAAGGAACTTGAGGAGTACTGCTAGGGAGGAAATCGAGATAAGTATCTTTGTTTATTGTTGTTAACTTTAAATGAAATCCATGCTTTGTTTAATTTCCATGCATTCTGAGTAGTTTTCTTAGTCTTTCTCCTTGTTTATGAAGTTATGTGAATTGATGAAATTAAATAGAAGTGCCTAATATATAAATTGTGATAATTTTTACTTAAAATTTAATTTACTTTTTAATCTGGCTCATTGATTTGTTAAAATATGTTGAATTATCAACTATAGTAAAGATTACATCCGATATTCGGGAAGTCAAAAGCCTTGGAAGGAGGGTGCAAATAAATGAGAAATATTATTTATCGGACGTAGAATTAGACATTTTAGTTTGACATACTAAAATATTCAATTTAGTCATATTGTTTGAGAGTCGAAGTGTAGATGTTAGCTCTCGAGTGAGGGAACGTGGGAGCTCTGAAGTGGCAGCTAGTATCCTCTCAGCCTAGCCGCAAATTCAGTAATCAAACATAGGACTAGTCAATGTTCTTTGCACCTAGACCAAAGAGTAAAAAATAGGAATGCTCCTATTTGTCACAATACAAAAATCTATTTAAATTCATCATTCACTTAATTTTCTAAAAACAAGGAGAATGATACTTTTTCTGAAATCTTTAAATCAACTTTATTTGGAGCATTAGTTTACTTTAGTTCGCTTTAGTTATGTATTCTAAATTTCCATATACTATATTAGTAAGTAAATACTTTTTAAATTTAGCTGTTATAAATCTTTTAAAAACTTTCCTGTGGGATCGATAACCAGGACTCCACTCAGAGTCCTGTATTACATCGATACGATACATATCTTGCGTAGAATCCACATTATACATTCCATCATAAAATCAAATATATATATATATAAGCGGGATCAGGTTTTTGGTGTCGTTGCTATTAACTTAATTTGTAAACATAAAAAAAAGTGGGTCAGTCGACACACGAGATCTTCTCATTCATGGATAGATCGTCAGGTTACAACCAAATCAAGATAGCTCCAGAAGACTCAACAGTTACAACATTCAGAACTCCGATTGGGATTTCCTGCTATACCGTGATGTCATTTGGTTTGAAGAATACCAGAGTTACGTACCAAAGAGCAATGACCAAGATCTTCGATGATCTCATCCACAACCAAGTGGAATGCTATGTGGACAACCTAGTCATTAAGGGAAAAGTGAAGGAAAACCACTTATATGATTTGAGGATCGTATTTGAACGATTACGACAAATAATCTAAAGATGAATCCCTTAAAGTGCGCTTTTGGCGTTACCTCCGAGAAATTTCTAGGATTCGTTGTTCGTCATTGAGGAATCGAAATCGACCCAGAGAAGATTAAAGCCATCTTGGAAATGCCCCCCTCCTAAAGCCTTGAAACAACTACATAGCCTAATTTAAGTTCAATCAAGTCCATAATATGTCATTAAAGCTTATTAGATGCTTTAGATCATTACTTGAATCAGAAATGAACTTAAAAAAAATCCTCTTTTATGATGAAGAAGAATCAATGCGGGTAATTAGATTGGGTGACTATCAAAGTTATTCTCCAAATGATCAAATTGCCTGTCCCCATGGACTATAATAGATCACTTCTCTTTAAATGGTAGGGGATGACAATGTATCAAATTTTAGTGATGTTTTGGACTGTTGACCTGACGATAACTTCTGATCTTCTTAGGTGTCGATTACCGTCGACAACTACTTGCCGATAGTTGGTTGTCACTAACCACCGCCGGCCTTCCCCTGCTCTCTCGGTGAACTCTATTGAGTAACCATGTGTCATGAATACGATGTAACGCTGTATCATAAATACAATGAGATGAAGTATTCTGAATATTGTGCAACAAAACAACTTGATTACAAGGTAACAAGATATCTCAAATATCCCGAATGGTGTATCAACGCATTCTAAACATAGTGTATTAAAGTCCTGATTATAACTCTTGATGATAATCGCTTATGACTGTTTTACTTAAAATACGATACATTTCCTTGGACTAGACATTCTATACATTGTGTACAGACAAATGTCTTACTAGGTGTAGCTTTGTAATCTTTTTTTCCAATTGTGGAACAAAGATTTATATTTATAATTATACATTTATAGTAAATTATTTTGATTGAGCTATACCCGTGAATTTTTTCATTTTCATATTTTATTCACATAAAATACTTTTCTCATCCGGTTGTTTTTATATTATCTCTGTTGAAAATTTGTACAATGCCAAGGCATTAAAATTAGTAATATACCACCACAAATTTTGCAACACAAAACAATATTAATGAGTACTGGCGTGATACTAATAAAAAAATATGTCCTAGCTAGAAAATTTGAATATTAATTACAATCAGATTCAGTTTAAAAGTTTATTAAATACAATTGATATTATCCCAAACGGTTCCTGCCTTCCAGCGAAGCTCGCCAGCACCTGCCATCTAGCAAATAAGGCCGCCACCTAGCAATTCCTTGGAGAATGCTTGCCACCACACGTCAAAATCTTTAAGATGGCGAAATATGCAATTTTTGACATTTTATTTCTCAAATAATAATAATAATAATAATAATAATAATAATAATAATAATAATAATAATAATAAAAAGACAACTTGGTTCTAACAAAAAATTTAAAGTAAAAAAAAATTGTCTTCTAATTACTCATAATTATTTGATCGACAATAAAAAAAAAAAACGTAAATTATTTTTCCTTTTCGTTTAGGAGCAAATTTTATAACCTAGTACTAGCATATTTTTCTATTGTTTTTATTTTGAAATAAACATGAAATAGAGGATAATTTCATATATGATACACCATCGGTAAATCTTCATTATCCAGTACAAATCTCGAGGTATGGTACGAACCTCGAAATAATATTTTGAGCAAAAGATGTTCAAATCTTAATAAAATGTCATTCAGAACTTTGATTTCGGCAAACTTACAGTCAAACTGACCGATTCGATGAGATAGACTTAATTATATAAAAGTCAATCCAATCTGAGTCAAATCAAACCCAAATCAAATCATTAAATCATTTTTAGAAGATTTTTGGTCAAATTTGGAAGGTCAAACGGAGGTCGAACTACAGCAAGTTTATAGTCGAATCGAGCGTCTTGACAAGACAAATTTAATGAGCCCAAGATCACTTAATTCCGACATCATTAAGACATCCAAATGCTCGTTAAATACCATCTGATCGAAAGAAGCTCTGGTTCGTCCAATCAAAATGAATCATATTCCTGCATTAATTGCACTCAGAACACCATAAATAGACCCTCATCCTCACATGAGGGGAGGCTAGAGCACAGAGAGAGAGCCTGAGGCCTTGAGGAGAAGCTGTAGCTCAGCATCACCGCCGTCCGTCATTAAACACTGTCGAGCTTCGTCAACTGTCGTTGACCCCGCCTACATTCGTCGACCATCCCCTACCGTTATCGATTACCATCAACTGTCGTCGATCTTGCCGACCTTCGTTGACCATCGCCATCGCCTACTGTCATCGACCACTGCCAAACTTCGTCGACCACCGTCGACTGTCATCAACCACCTCCAACCTTTGTTGACCATCACTAACTACCATCGTTAACCACCGCTAACTACCATCATCAATCACCACCAACCAGACTCCATTAGTCGACATTGTATTCTAAAACGTATAGTTACTCTTTTTTGTCCGTTCGATAAGGGATTTCTATAATCATCTATCAATAGTCCATTTTCTCAACTAGGTCAGGTCATGTGGTTTTCATTTTACAGGTTTTTCACGTAAAAACATTTGAAATTGACATTGCTTGTTTTTTTTTCATTTTTGTGTGTGATGAATTCTCGTACAATGCTAAGACAATAATCTGTTACTCTATCGTCACGAATTTTCTAGCATATATCAGTTTGGCGTTGTCTGTGGGAAGCGATGTCTCGTTCTTCATTATCTTTAAATCTAAAGGCACCGAGCCTCTATTTCCTTTCCCAATGATGTACTTTATCCAATTGGCAAAGGAACCTCCTTCACGTCTTGAATACTATCTCTGAAGCATTCTTCAATGTGAGGGGGCAACTTTCACTGCAGTCTCGAAAGGTCGTTTACGTTAACGTCCTGGGCACGATTGTAACTTGGTTGTCTTCTCACATCTTATTCAAACATAAAGACTTTCACAACTTCTTCCAGACTTGGGGCAACCTTCACTGCAGCTTCGAAAGGTCGTTCACGTTAGTCATCTCATATTCCATTCATATTACAAGTCTACAAGAATTGCTCCTGGGTTGGGAGCAATTTTCATTGCAAATGACGCTTCCTCAACGCTCCTCATCATACTGGAGTTCCTCTTCAACTAGATCAAGAAGCTGATCTATTCAAGGCTCAATTCATGTGTTGTTTTACAAGCTCACATAGAAAACACCCCTGTTGGGGGGTAAATTATTTAAAAGCAGCAACTAATATGTTGTCAAACATTTTTCTTGTGTATGACTGCAACCATTTTTTTAAGAAAACATACGGTCCATTGTGATCTACGCCCTAGACTCAAGAAATGCAGAACATCATTGATACCTCATTCTAGGCTTAATTGATCCCTAGAGGAATCGATTCGACCTCTTCCATTATAGGCTACCGTCGTCAACAAGAAGCTACAACATATATCCTTAGATATGTCAAAAATTCTTTGTGGATTTCCTTCGACCTCTTCCATTACAGACTACAGTCGTCAAACAAAAGTTTTGATATAAAACCTTGTATAGGTTAAAAATCCTTGGTGAATTTACTTTGACTTCTTCCATAATAGGTTGCAGTCTTTAAGCAAAATACCTAGGATAGTTCAACCATCTTTAGTGGATTTCATATGACTCTGCTCATTACTGGTTAATCTCATTGAGCATCTCTTGTTATACAACTCAGAGCTGATCTTACATCCTTAATGAATTTTTCTTTCAACCATGCCTTTGGAAGTTGAGCTCACGGGGTATGACTCGATGGGGAGGTACAATACTCCAAAAAGATGAGCCCAAGAGGCAAGTCCTGAAGGAAAGTTAATAGTGAATATAATCCTCACACGAAAGATTCCATGAGAGCAAGTGGTTGATAGGATCTCCACTCTAAGACCTCAAAAGATTACAAGCCTTAGAAGACATGGATACGTCAAAGACATCAGAAGGCTACGAGCATCAGAAGGTACTAGTTCATTTCAAGCTACTATAAAGCCTAAGTCCGAGAGGGCACAACCTCGGAAGGCACAAGCTTCAAAAGGTACGCGATTCTTCATTTTATGCAATGAGTGTGCTAACTTTAATTATAGGATTTTGTACGGTTAAGAAGCCACAGCAGCCTCAGAAGCGAAGAAATACATTATCACCATCTATAAATACCACATCAGATGATTAAAAAATGCTACAAAGACGAACATATACTTGTGCAATGGCTACAACAAATCCGCTCATCTTCGAGTAGAGTCGGCATCACCTCCCCAAAATCCAATAATTCTGATGATCATTAGGGGGTCTCCAAATGTCACAATCACATAAGTATGAAAATCATCCCCTCAAAGCACGGCAGAAAAACTATAATGTTTCTTAAAGAAAGGTTTAAGAGCGACACTGGAATCTCCTGCGGAATGCACGACACCAATGAGAAAGAAGATCTCATTGCTTGCCTGCCACGCAAGACGGGGACGACTTTCTTCTGCGCTGCAACGAGAAAAAATATCTCATTGCTTGCCTGCTACGCAAGACATGACAACTTTCCTCTTCGCCGCAACGAGAAAGATCCCATTGCTTGCTAGCTACGCAGAGCTGAGACGACTTTCCTCTTCGCCGCAACGAGAAAAAATATCTTGTTGTTTTTGTTTGCTACGTAGAAAGGAGATGACTTTTCACTTCTCTGCAACGAGAATAAGTTCCCTTTGCTTTCCTGCTACACAGGACTGGGACGACTCTCCTCTTCACCGCAACAAGAAAGAATATCTCATTGCTTGCCTGCAACGCATGATAAGGACAACTTTTCTCTTCGTCGCAACGAGAAAAAAGATCCCGTTGCTTGTCTACTATGTAGGATGATGAGAACTTTCCTCTTCGTCACAACTCTTCCTTGCAACACTTTTCCGCAACTCTGCACTGCAATTCATTACCTCAACTCTGCGGTGCAATTTTTCATTACAACTTATTGTCGCAACACGTCGCCATAACGCGTCGCCATAACGCATCGCCGCGACGCAGCTCCGCAACATGTAGCATCGCTGCGACGCTCTGCCGTAATCTTGCAACGCATCTCCAAGACACGTCGCATCACCACGACTCCCCACCACGATCCGTCCCAACGCATCGCCACAGAGCTCTGTCGCCATGCGCAACCTTAACACATCGTCAAAACGTCCCGTTGTGACGCTCTGCTTCAACTCCTCTCCGCGACGCATAGCCACGATGCACCGCCGCAACGCATCAAGTCTCCGCAACACGCCGCCGCTACGCGTCACGTTGCCGCCCCGCCGCAACGCTTTTCGTCGCCCCTACGCTCCACTGGAACACGTGACTACCACGCATCGCCATGATACACCGCCGCGACACATTACCACGACACATCGCCGCAGCTTTTGCTATAACTCTACCCTTTCTCCTTTAGGCCTATGTATACGATCAAAAAGATTCTTGACCATTAAATGCACATTAATATATAAATTTAAAAAGAAGTGCAAATATTAAATGTTCATTAAAAAAATCTTTTCTTATTAAAAAAAGACTTCCGTACTCCCAAAAAAATAAAATAAAAGAAAGAGAGAGAAGAAAAAAGTCATTTCATATTCCCATAAAAAAAGAAAAAAAAAGAAAAAAAGTCTTTTCATATTCTCATAAAAAAATATTTTAAAAAAAACTTTTTACGTTTCAAACTAGAGACAATTATAAGGTCCAACCAAATAAGTAACTCTAAAGCTCTTTAATGTATACAGATTTATATTATTTTTTATCAAAAGATAGTAAACTATATATATATATATATATATATATATATATATATATATATATATATATATATATATATATGCCTCATAACTGAGGTTTCAGTTTTATTCTGCTGCTGCACCATATATCTTCTGATGCATTTTACTGGGAGGGATTTGAATTGCAATCTGAGCTGCATGATGTGCCACTACCTCACTAGAGCCAAGTTTTCAGTTATATATATCCCTCATAAAAATGACACGAACCTCGAGATAATATTTTAAGTAAAGGATGTTCAAATCTTGATAAAAAGTTATCTAGAACTCCGATTTCTACAACTTCTGATCAACTGATCGACTCAATGATGAGACCTAATAATATCTCGATCGATCCGATCACGAGTCAAATCAAGCCCATATCAAGTCATTAAAACATTTTTAGAAGATTTTTGGACACATTTGGAAGGTTAAACGGATGTTGAACTTGACAAATTTATAGTCGAATCGAGCGTCTCGACAAGACGAATCCAACGAGGCCAATATCACTTAATTTCGACATCATTAAGACATCAAAATGCCCGTTAAACTTCATATGATAGAAAGAAGCTTTCTGGACCGTTCGATCAAAATGATTCATATTCCTGCATTAATTGTAGTTAGAACACTATAACTAGACCACCAACCTCATATGAGGTGAGAACTAGAAGCACAGAAGCCTGGCTCGAGGAGAACTCGCAACTTCAACATCACTGCCGACCGTCGTCGACCACTGCCAACCTCCATCAAATACCGTCAACTGTCATCTACCCCACCGAAATTCGTCGACCATCCTCTACCGTCATTGACTACCGTCAACTCCTTTCGACCATCGCCTACCGTCATCAGCACCGCCAACCGTATTCGACCATCGCCGACTGTCATTGACCATCTCCGACCTCCTTTGACCTCTGCCAAAAGTCATCAACCACTGCTGACTATCATCGTCAATCATCACTAACCAGACTTCATCAGTCGACACTGTAATCTGAAAAATATAGATATCCTTTCCTGTCGATGGGACAAGGGATTTATGTAATCATCAATCAATAGTGAATTTTCGCAATTGGGCCAGACCACGTGGTTTTTGACTTTACGTGTTTTCTAAGTAAAAACTTTTAGAGTTGTCATTTCACGTTTCTTTTTCAATCATCGTGTGTGTCTTTGAATCTTGTATAATCGTTAAGACGATAATTCGTTCTTTCTATCGCCGTGAATTTCCTAGCACACATCAATATATGCGGTGAATTAAGCAATAAATGTAAAATAATAATAATAATAATAATAATAATAATAATAATAATAATAATAATAATAATAATAAGCAAGTCGTTATAGAATGATCATGCTTACATGCATCTTTTCTATCTATAAAAAACAAGGGTTTAGCGTTTTCAGGTTCCCAACACATGAACAAAGTGGTTTAGACTATGCAGGAGGATAATAATTTACATAACTTTCTCACTTTATTTATCATCTTATTTTTGCACCCCCTTCACGATCGTTACTGCAGTAGAGAGGGTTGTTTGGTAAAAGAAGATGGCGAGGAGAAATATTAGGTGTAGATAATTACATAAATGCGAAACAAAAAATTAGATTGAAAAGACTATGAAGCAAAAGAAGATTGTGCGAACATCTATATAGTGAAGGCAAGCGTCCAGTGGCTAAGGCTCAATGAGAGCACCAATTGTTCCAACGCAAAATGATTGCAACGATAAATTATAATTTTAAGCTCATCGAAAACTATAGAAATTGGAGCTTAAAACAGGAGAATAACTCAATCAAGCAATTTTTTTAATTATAAAATAACATGGAAGTCATTAAAGACCCACTGTACCATACAACACAAGTTAACTCTTCAACCCTATAATACCTATTAGAGTTATGATTACTAAGAAATGTTATAATAATAATTTTTTTTTTATTTGAGAAGTTGAGCCTTAATGAAAACTATGTGAGAAAATAGTACTTATAATGAATTTTGAGCTTGGGTCTCTTCTCTTAAGTAGAGAGAATACACCAATTTCTCTACAGATCCTACATAAAGTTACAACATTTTAACTGAACCTACCAACCACTAACACATTATTACAAGTGTTTTCGAATTTCTCAATTAAAAATAAATGCTCTGCTATCATTATTATTATTATTTTGCGCTCTTAAATGGCAATTGATATTTTATAAAGAGGAATTAGATGAACTCATTATTTTGTGAATATTTTCTTATATTAAGTGTACAATCATTACAACTATAATTCGCCCGAGTGATGCTCCTTAGAAATGTTGGCTGCTTAACCTAATGATAATCTTTGATCGACCAATATTCCCTTTCGACGAACAAGCATTTTTCATTTATTTAAAATAAAAACAAAAAAAATTCAGATAATATACATTAAACTGGCAGCAATACTTTAGATTTACAAGAAACAGCTTTAAAAAACTGACGTTGGAGACTTGAAAATTTCAAGTAACTTTTACAAACTGGGGTTGAACTGCTTTGCTTCTGCACCACTGATCGTTTATTAGAGAAATCATTAAAAACAAAAGATGGAACGAAAAGAAAAAAAAAGGAAATCAAAACAAGATAATGTGCCAATGATTTTATATTACGAAGTAATGCTGCATATAGCACCTGACTAGACTTGGGAATTGAAATCAATGCAAGTTATCAATAATTTTGGAGATTGCGGAGTAGGTGCCAGTTACTGAAGAGGCAACTCCTACAATAAGAACCAAGGCACACATAGCCACCTACAGAGAAACAATGATTTGTTCATAAATTAATTAAAGTTGAGAAAACTTTTACATACATACCACTCAATTCTTATGTATTTACATATCTAACACGTAAACACTAATTTTTACATATATGCCACATTATCATTGCATGAGAAGACGTATTCAAAGTATAGAAGTTGAAATAGTGGTATTTTTGATCGGATATGAATGATTTGGGTGGTATAATAAAAGGCAAAGCTTTGGTTTGTGTTATGTAAATACATAGGAATTGGGTGGCATGTATGTCAATGCCCCATAAAGTTAAATACTTCAAATTAATGAATATCTATTATAATTTTAACATTTTATAGGAAATTCAATAGAAAACTTAAAATTATTTCATGTGCTAATTCTAAAAACATTGAAAACCACCAATTATTTTTAATAGAATCTTTTATACATGCCTATTATAATTTTTCTTTTCAATCCTCAACCCTAATCATAAGCTTGATGTATCAAAGTTTTGAACTTATTATCTTAACAATAATTTCCAACATTACATTTAACAAAACAAGTCAAACGCATAGCATCTTGCTAACAAATAGGATCTTACTATTTAAAAAATTATATGATCCATATAATAAACTAGTTAGACAGCACAAATTTAGATTAAGCTGATTCAAGTCTACTCATAATTGGGTCAAACATTTCGGCAAGTTCAAGTTAGCCTTGACCCTAGCCATCAACCCGAACCATATCAAACAATTATGTTCATAAATTAATGCTCTTCCTCTAGATATGTTTTTTACGTTTCCAACAAAATTCATATAAAATCAACAAAATTCTTTGATTCGGGTTCTGACATCAAATATTGATTGGAGTTTTCGGTTTTCATGATTTTAGAAATTATATAATTCAAAAATAGATTGAAAATTCATCCCATAAAATAAATTTTTTTAGGAGAGAAGCAAAATTAAGAACCTTGGTTTTAATATATACCTGAGGCCAAGTCGCTTTATTTTTGGCAATGCTTAAAAAGCAGACACAAGGAAGAATAAAGGCCTGAAACAATTTATAGTTATTAGAGCAAAATCTTTGATGCCACCAACAATAACATAAAAATTGAAAATTAAACTTACCAAAAGCATTGTAAGCAGAGAGCCAATCAATGCCATCACCAAGCCTAAAAAAAAAAGATATTTTAAAGTGCAAATAAATGATATTGGTTTGGAAAGAAAGAAGACATAAAAAGTAGAATAATTTCCAAAGGACAAATAAATAATGTTTTTGAGAATATAATTCTTAGCTTGATGAAATGCTGATTTGGAACATGAGTTGTTATGGGCTCATTTCACTTCTTTTAAATAGAAAAATGTAATGTTTTTAGAAAATGATGGTTTTGTTTCTCATTTTGCGTGTAAAATTGAAACCATCATTTTTTAAAGAGTTTAAAGGAGGTTGTTAAATTTTGAAATCAAGCTTGATGTCTAACAATATAATCGATAAAATGATTTATTTACCATCATTAAATTATAATTTCAACATCAAGCAACCAAATAGGCTTATTTAATGCTAAAAAATCTATAATTTGGCGATGTTAAGCAAGAGTATAGCATTGAAACTTAAACCATTTAAACTTACCAAAGAAAGGAACAGACATAGCCACCACCAATGATGAGATTGTCAATGCTGTTCTCATGATGATTGCATACCAATACGATTCCAAACGTTCTGTGGGTATTAATTCCTCTAGACTCAATGCCATTGGAGCCAAAGTTATTGAGTATGTAAATATTTGATTAAGGAAGATAATAAATCTTTAAGTCATTGAATTAAAGAAGAGGTGAAAAGTGCTTTGCTAGGCTTTTTTCTGCTTAGTTGGCACACCCTTGCCTTGGATGCTTGCTTTCTTCCCTCACTTTAACAAGCACAACATTTTCTTCTTAGTATCCTCACTCCCTCACCAACTTATATATTGCTTTCATCACCTTACCCTTTTAACGATTTCATTCCCTCACTAACATTTATAAAGCTCTTACAATTGACTATCACCATTACCAACCTATCATTGAGTCCCATAGCCAACCCTAGCTTAGATCATAATTTCTTCTCTACTAAATGACATTATACTCTCCTCTCTAGATCTACACCCTCTTCCTTACCCCATGCATATTTAACCTTACACCTCAAAGAAGTTAGGGTTAGACTTTGGCCAAAAACTTTTTTCCTCAAAATCTCTCATCAAGATTCCTAGATTATATTTCTTCTATCATTAACCTTAATATTTAATTTCTCTTTTTTTTCATACCTTTGCATCGTGGAAGTTTTTAGGCCTCCATGAGAAGGATAAAAGGATTAAGTGCAAGAACCTCGATTCACTCACTCCATAATTACATCACAACTTTTGGAAACTAAAATATAGGCTAATGTGAAGAAAATAATTTCAAGCCTTTCATGATGAAGATTGTTGAAATAATTTTATGGTGTTAATTATATGTAGAATTTGGATTAAAGGATATCCCCCAAGTATTTATTTCCAATCAATTTCTAACCTTTATTTATTCATAGTCAATTAATATTCTCTTGGCCTAACAGATTATTTCTTAGTGATGATTTCAGATTTCAATGGTAGAAACCTAAAATTCAATTATAAGAATTTAAATGGTCAAATAAATCATAATTGCATGAAACAAATTCATTCCTTTATGATAATATCCCAACATGTTGATATTTTTGTTGCAATCAAATACATCTTTAATCTTTATAACCAATTATATGAGCATTTGTCTTATACTTATCTTGTTGGATCATCCATCCTTCCAACAATCAAACTTATTTTCTACCTTTATTCTTTAATAATGATATCAAAGAGGTTCCCTTCGATATTTATCAAGAATGTTATCATAGTTGTTAATTTTATTTTAAAATCATTTATCAAAGATTGGGAATATCTCCGGCCTCAATTAATCTTATGCTATTCAGCATTTTTGTACCTAACAATATGTCAAATACGGTTCAAATTAAATTTAGTAATTTATCGCTAAATAACTTCAAGTATGTAAGCGGTCAAAATATAAATCATTTTTTTTAGTACTTTTATAAAAAACTGAAAACTATTGGCTAATTAACTTAATCTTGTTATGCACATCTTATTCACTTCACTCTAAATGTTTTCTTCAAGACTAAGCTTGTTTTATTTATTGATAATCATAGATTGAATTGGGATAATCTTTAAGCCACTAATTCTCTCAATTCTCCTAAGAACTATTTGCATGATGATTATTTTATTAAAACATATTGATAGCATTAACAAAGAATTTATTTTATTTTAGAGGAATGACAAAAAATTCACCTCTTTTAATCTAATGGGTGTTTGTAATTTTGATGTTCACTTATTCATTATCATTAATGAGGTCTTTTCAGCTATTCAATAGTTGTAATGGCTTAATGTAAGAATTCCCTGATTTCATACTTCCCTTTGATTCAATGATGGACACCATCTTTTACATTCTTGGTGAAATTTACAACAAGTAGGCATTTCAAAGTATAATGCACAACCAATCTCATATCTTTATTTATAATTATACAAAGGTTTTGCTAATGTTTAGAAAGGTTAAATGTGCATCTCTTCTTACTCTTCATGAGTGTTTAAACAAATTACATAGATCATTGTTCTTTTGGCTAGTTATTATTTAAGTAAAAGTTTCCTGACTACTTTGATCTTCAATATACTACATTTGTTGTTATCCGTAATTTTGTTCATCCTAATCTCCTATTTAAATATTTGGGCATCCTTTTTTTTCACAATTGAATTTTTGTTAAAGATTGTATTCTAACTCTTGAATAATTTTAATGGTTTCTTATTTGAAACGTAAGCACATGTCCCTTTTCTAGGCAATTCATCTAAATGAGGCAACTATTTATAGTTATATTATTGATTTGCATAAATCTTTATTATTATCATGTATGTTTTTTTTTTTCAAAGTAAGCAATTGGTGTTCTAGAATCTAAGTTTGATAGTGTTTCCTTTACCAAACCTCATATCATTACTTGGGCTCAAATTAATTTGCCCAAATGCAAGACGGGCTTGGAGTTGTTGCCACTTTCTATTCTCATCCTTTCATGGAAGATGAATATTATATAACAACATCTACAAAAAAATGTATACTTTATTCTTGATTGAATGTTTTTTAATAATCTATCTAAAAACATCCACTAGGAAGTATCTTACTTTTGGCCTAACTTCTGCCTACTGATATGCTTAAGAGGATCAAATGCCTCTTAAGATTTAGACCAAGTCCACTTTTCTCCCCATCCCATGATCATTATTTAAATATTACCCTTCTGTTGACCTCACTTTTGTTGAGGTCTAGTCTTTCCTTAGATTAGCCTAGGGTCTAGCTATAGAACTTGTCTTGTGACTATCTTAGAAGACTAATAATGAAACACTTACCCTATAGAAATTCAAAACAATTTTTTGCTTCACTTGGAGTTTCAAATGCTTAAGGTCTAACATCTAAGTACTTAGGAGGATGAGACCAAGCATAAGGAAGCTCAAGAGGAGTTCCTTATAGGATGGTCAAGTCTTAGGACTGACCCTGATCTGGGTGAGGCTAGCACACGCACTTGCACATTACACTCTCACTCACTACCTCACAACCCCAAACCAAACATACAAAATTTCCTCACACTTGATCCCCCTACTCTTTTGGAAACTGATTAGAGTGGTTCCCTAAGCCCTTGGTCCTAGACTAGGGTTTGGGATAGAACCAAAACATGGAGGATTCAAAGTGAGAGTTCTCTTGGTCCAAGGCTCAAATGGGTTTCCATTTTCATTTAAACCCAATTTACCTAAAATTTTCAAAATTGACCCTAAACCTTTCCAAATAACCAGAATGCCCCCAAGCCCTAATTTTCCCAAAATTCTCAAAATTACCCAAATGATCCAAAAGTTTTCAAAATCATTCCAAAATTTTCTCCACCACTCAAATTGACCGAAATTACTCAAACTTGCCCAAAATTTCCAAAATAGCCCCAAAACCCCATAAATTACCAAAATGTCCCTCCTAGCCCAAAATTCCAAAAATTCTAAAAATTCCCCAAACAATCCAAATATTCCCATTTTTAGTTTTGAACCGCCACATTGATCCAATCTGACCCAATTAACCCAATTTGACCAAAAGCCCCAAATTGCCCCCTTTAAGCCTAACTTGCTCAAATCACCTCCAATGTTCACCCAATTGACTTCAATTTTGCCCAATTTCCATCTCAAACCAAAATTTAACATCCCTAATCCTAACTTTAACTAAATCCAAGTCTAATTTGACCCAATTGCAAACTCAATTTCAACCAAAGTCCAAAAGCCCAAATTTTGACCATATGATCCAACCTACCCAAATTGAACCCAATGAGCCAATCAACTCGCCAAATTAACATCCAAAACTCTTTATGACATTTCCCTAAACTAAATTGACTAGCCACTTGATCTTAATTTGAGCCCAAACCTCACCCAAGTCCAACCAAATCCAAAATCCCCAATTTTGCCCCAAATTGATCACATGTCCCTAATCCACCAAATTAAATACCCTAACTTTGAAATCTCTTCCAATTAATGTTGAGAAATCTTCATGACATCACCATAGACCACTTTGAACCATTGGATAAACCTTGAACCAACTCTAGCCTAACCCAAACCCAAGTTAACCCAAATGTCCCAAAATTGACCAAATGACCAAATCAAGCCAAATTGATCCCCCAAACCAATTAAAAATCACTCCAAACCTTTTCCAAAAACCTTCATGAGAATTATTTACACCAAGTTGCTCAATTAATTAGGCCCAACCCAAGCTTAAACCCAAGTTAGCACAACTTAGCACAAATTGAACCCATGGCCAAATGTGACCCAACCTAGCCCAACAAGACCAAACAAAACCTCACACAACCACCAAATTGACCCTATGGACTGAGCTAGATCCATCTAGCCCAACCTAGTGGAGCCATGGACTAAGGGTCCCCTTATTTTGGGGATTTCTTCCCATTTTAGGCTAAACCAAATATATTTTGTTCAAAGCTCTCCCCAAATCAATTTAATGCCTTGATAGACTCCTCGCTGAATCACCTGACCTCTGACCACCCTCCCTTAGCTTGGCTGGCCGGTCTAGTCACCAGAGAAGCCACCTTACCCAATTTTAAACCCAATTGAACCCATCCTTGGTGGCAAGCTCGGATGGTCGGTGGGGCCATTCAACCCTCCACTTCAGCTCCCCATTGCACCCAAATTGAAGCCCTGAGCTCCACCCTTTGGCCATGGCTATAAAAGGCATCTTTCACAGCCAAAGGGGAGACGGCACTTGACCTTGATTAAGCCCTCCAAAAATCTTCCCAGAGCTTCCTCAGGCCTTCCTGAATTCAAGCCCACTATCCTTAGCTACCCAATCCCCCTGCCCTGAGCCAATTTCTCAGGCCAATTCTCAGCCGAAACCAGGACAAATTCCACCATAACTCCACAGTGCATAAAACTCCAAATTGACTGACCCTACACCATCCCCACACTTAAAAGAAGAAGATCCTCCAATGAAACCCCATCACAGAGAGCCTCAAACCTAGAGTTTGTTCAACACCTGAAATCGTCCTTGATCGAGTTCAGGTCTAGGAATTTCACCAGAGCTTGGGACTTCATCTGTGAGCTCGATGGACCTCCCTGAAGCTTCAGCAACCATCTGATTGAGGCCTCCCCTCTCAGACTAAGGTGGAGGAACGGGAAGAATCGGCAGGTACACTTTTATATCTTTGCAATTTACTTGCATTTACCTTTCTGTATTCAATGATTTTATGCAAAAACATGATTGCATGTTAAACAACAAGGTCACCCTGCATGTCAAAATCAAAACTTTTAGAATAATCGCAAAACCAGAACCAAAATTAAAGTTAAAAAAAAATAAAGATAAAATTCACCGCCACAACAGTCAAAATATAAGATAAGTTAAAATTTAATTACAAAAAAAACAAAAATCACAAGTGAAACCAAATTAAAACGTTTCTTTGGATGATCGGGAATCCCTCAACGGAGGCAACGTACGTCTGCTAACGAGATTTCACACGGTCTGAATGAAAGTACATAATTCATTTAGTTGAATTTGGTAAATTTCATCTGGACTAAGTGAATCCGAAGAAATTATGGTACCGGAATGAGAGAACCGTGGGATCCTAACCGGTGTCACCATAAGACATTAAGACACTTCAATTTAAACATTTCTAAGACATGAAACTTCTCTCATCTCCTGCATTTGACACTTCTAAAACTAAACCTGCTACGACGAGGAGCTTGGAACTTGCATAGTGGGCAGCACGGCCATCTTCAACAACAAAACTGCTTAGAATTAAATAACAAGCAGTAGGACTTCGAGGTAGTTTACCTAGTGCAACAAAACCCTCACTTTATCTTTTTAGGCCTTTGCACTCTGTGCAATATAAGCCCTAACTCGTCTTAGAATTCCTAGGTTGTCATCCGATATAACATAAATCCTGCTATCTTCCAGGTTATTCACATGATCAGTATCAAGTGAATATAAGCCATAAATAATAAAATTAACAGAATGAAACACTAAATAATTTTCTCAAATTAGAGCCTAACAGTAGAATAGTTTGGGAAATCAACAAGATTATTCTTGGAGTTGTGTTTTCCTCTACCATTCTCTTCCTTTGGATTCATACAATAACTATTTCAAACTTGAGCCACTCACATATTGGATTTCCTAGTACCACATTTTCTTGAAGATCCTACCTTTTGGAAGTCGTGATAATAATATTTTCTGATCTAAATCAAGAGTTTTCTCAAATGACTTCGGTTAATTAAGATGTAATTAACTATAGGGGCTTGCCCTTATAGAAAAATTAAAGACCACATATTAATATAAACTCTATTTAGTTGTTTCATACTGGTTAGGAGAAGTTTTCGGTCAACATAAATGGTTCGCAGACTAAACGGATGTAATGAATTCTTTAGTTTATTTGATCAAGTCTCACAATCAAGTAATATATATATTCTTCGGGGTAGATACAGGGCTTATAATGTAGTGCTCGATATTTAAAATGTAGCATATATGGATCAGTTTGAGTTCATATTTTCAAAAATTAAAATGATATTTTCTAAAAATCTATATGCATTTATAAAAATTAAATCTAAAAATTTTAACGGCCGACACCTTCGTGGATCCTTTTGTATCCTTCTTTTTCACTTTGTATACAACCTCATAATACTAAGATGGATCCTATCGGTCTTCAGCAAATTTTCTTTTCTCAACTCTTCTACTTATATCAATGATGTCTTATGGATATTTCTATTTCTATTGACTTCAAATATATATATTTGGATTACATGTTATTATTCCTTTTCTGAACTACCAAGAATATTTTCTTTCTATCTAAATGATATTCGTTGAAAAAAAAGTCAATTGGCACAAGGACTTCTCTTTTCATTATTGTATTTATGTATGAAAATCTTGCATAAATGGTTAACTGCAAACAAGTTACTTACTATGGCTAATAATTTACTAACTATAGGGCACAAGTGTAGTGGAGTTTGTTTTTTTTTTATGTGAATAAATGTTAAAGTTATCCTCATTTATTCTTTTCTTTCTCTTAGTCCCTATCTCTCATAAAAGCCTTGCTTCATAAATTAAAACTCTTTTTATTAGCTCTTTTAAATGTAACCATTATAATCTCAAAAATGTAGACCATCTTTATCTCTTTTACATTGATTAACATTTTTTGATGAAGCAAAACAATTCTATTCCAATTATATGCTCGACCAACATGGTAATTTTTTTTCACATAAGGACTTGTTACCTGCTATGAAGTTTCAATTTAAATCGAAGTTGGAGATGTTAAAAAGTTCCTCATTTATTTTGGCCTTTCTCTTAATTTTTGGAGCTCATCGAAGCTTTACTTCCTATAAGGGAACTCTTCTTGTTGAGGCCATGCCGAATGCAAAACTTGGATTTAGCTCTTTAGACATGCCTATGATATTCTTTGAAAGTTATACCATGTTTATCATCTAATTTGATTTATAATATCTGGAAGAAAGAGAATGATCATAATCACATTCTAACCTTGATACCCTTTGAGTAGAGAGAAAAAATTATAATTATTTTAACATTAATTTTCATATCAGTGGGAACAAACTTTCTTATTGATTGTTGATATGGCTTTTACTTTTTGGTGGAAAGTTTTGGGGTAATAGAACCTAATCCTATGATTCACTATTTCTATTCAAATAGACACTTAACCTCATTTTCTTTGTTCATTCTAGAATTTTGATTTACCCTTCTCTTTTAATAGTAGTAACTTTGTCTTGTGTTTAACTCATGTTGTTCGAGGTGTGTGCTTTCAATTCAGGGATTCTCTTTAGCTATTAAAATGCATTTTCACTAGCTTTCTTTATTGAAGAGCTCTTTATTTTTTGAAGCATTGATTTTGTGTACTCTTTCCTATTATTTTACAATAAAATGAGTTTTAACTCAAAATTGCCCCCTGCTTGATTCTATGAAAAGAGTGAATTTTAAATATTCTACTACTACAAAAAAAAAAAAACTAAATATTTTTTTGGAAATGAACATAAGAATATAATGGAGAAAATGTAACAAAGATAAGGATATTTTGTAATAGGGTTGACAACCTGCAAAACAAAGTAAAATAATTTAAAACAAAATTTGAGAGCATTCATAGTGTTAAGAAAAAAAAAAATCATGGAAACCTCCTATGCTAATAAACATTTGATTAAGAAACATAATAGTATCGATTTTAGTATGCATTGGTTAAAAATGTATTGTTGTTGAAATATTGGGTTGTTGAACGGCACCCATAAGTTTAAAATTTTGGTTTAAAGAAAGATTTAACCATTAAAAGTATTGGTCTAACTATAGTCTCCCTTTATCTTATACTTTCCAATTGACCTTTTTACTAGTGATGAAATAAGGAGATATAACTTTTATCAAAGAAACAAATAATTTTTAGTTTAGCAAGTAAATCCAAATTTCATTTGATATTTATTGAAATAATAATGAAGTTGTATTATTCTAAGCTAGTTATTTAAACCTGACTAGTGTTTGATTGAGATAGCAAGACCTTCGTATTGAAAAAGAATGTGATAGTTATTAAATGAAACAAAACATAGAGGAAGGGAACAATGAGACCCTACTTCACTCCTAATAAATTTAAATAAGCAATATTAGAAAGAAAAAGGCTATTATGACACAACGGATGGCTTCTTTATATTTTAATCCTAGTTTTTTAGTAAAAGTATTTCAATGCATCAAATTTCCAAATTTTGCTTCTGCATGAAATACTAAGATCATACTTTATAGAATTTGTGATTTTCTACATACCGTTGTCCAAACAGCAATTTTGGAGGCTATAAATTTATATGGCACATTGAGAGTAAACTGTGACTGAGTGGACTCTCCAAATAATGCAAATCCCATTATTGCAACACCAGCGAATAGTAAAGAAGAAATGACAAAGCTGCAAGGCAATTGATTAGTTTAATTTAATCATTCAAGATAAAGCTTAACACCATCCTAAATAATAAAATGCTAAGTTAATAATGATATTTTCCTTACCTTATCATAGAATAATGGATGCTATTTAACCAGCTAATTTGCAGATAAAGTGTCTACCAAAATCATATGCAACAATGAAATAAAAAAAAAGCCTATTTAGCATCAAATATCCTAATAAAATTATACTAGATGCGTACCTTGTGAAAAGAACCGCAGGAAAATCATTTTTGTTCTTCAATGAGGAGTATATATTCGGGAAAATAGCATGACCGGAGTATGAATAACCATAAAGGCCAATCGCTATTGAAATGCCAGAAAAATTTATGAGAGAACCCTCATTTTTATAGCCAATATTATCAATTAATCCCACCCAGAACAAGCATGAAACCACTAGTATTGATGCAATAACTCCTCCAGCTGCCAATGAATAAAGTCAATAAAAGATTATCTAATAGAAATTGTGAAAGAAGAAGATGAAAATTTACAAGCACAACATCTTGTGTATGGATTTCTCAAAATAGAAGCGAGTTTAGATTTGTAAGATTCTGAATATAGAACTTATGTACTCTAAGAAATTCTTTTTTTTTCAAGTTAGGACCAAATCATTTTGTCTATCTAAGAAAATAAATTATGTAATTGTTGACACTAATGAGTTTTGAGAAGTAATTATAAGCATTAAATTTATAGTAAAATGGCGCAAATAAATTGAAGATAGAAATTTTAAGACATGCATATCATAAAACAAAATCAAATATTAACAAGCAATATTTAGTAAATGAGTTGAAAGATAAGAAAGTCAAAAACCTGATATGTAGCTAAGAATGCTAAGATCTCGAAGCCATGTGGTGGGGAGAACTATAAGAGTTACAAGCACAGCAAACAGAAGATGTGAACTTAAATGTATTCCACCAATATTCAAATGTGCATTTGGAAATAAGGATGATAAATTGTCGCTGTCCAATATGATGTACTCAACACAACAGGCCTGCATAAAGTTCATGTAGATAAAGTGACATATTTTAAAAGTTTGAATTTGACAATATATAAGTTTAGTGTTTAAAACAACCAATTCACTCATTCTAATCTTGCACTTACATATAATTCCAGATATAAGATAATCTGCACAAAATAGATGAAATAAAAGAAAATATTAATACCAAAAAATCTAAGATTGCATAATAGTAAGAAAGAATAACTATACATCATGGTAGATCACCGAAATAATAACGCGACCAGGAGGGCCAAATGCAGCCTGGCCAATGTCTGGGTATGTCTCAAGACCTGGTTTACTATCTAAGCAACTGCGTAGAAGAATCCCCGTGTAGAAGGCAATCACGCCATATATAAATAATATGAACAAGCCAAGCCACCCACCTTCCTTAATTGCATAGGGTGCAGAGAGGATTCCAACCCCACAAAGCACATTAACACCTGATCACATCACATATTCTTGTGTTACTAATTGATGACATCAAATTAAAATTATTTCGCTTCTACAACAACAATTAATTGATTGTTCAAATACTATGTTTAACCTTTTTACTTCATGTAAGTGCTGGTGGATCCTATTTACATTCCAC
This sequence comes from Papilionanthe hookeriana x Papilionanthe teres, assembly GCA_022702705.1. Classification (NCBI taxonomy): domain Eukaryota; kingdom Viridiplantae; phylum Streptophyta; class Magnoliopsida; order Asparagales; family Orchidaceae; genus Papilionanthe; species Papilionanthe hookeriana x Papilionanthe teres. Next base: position 59,765,611 of record CM040438.1, on the reverse strand, counting down.
AAAATGTTGTTACTGATTTACAAGAGTTTTTAATAAAATATAGTTTCATTAAATATTTTAAAATATGTTTTGACAGTATAAAAATTACAGTTCATCTAAAAATATTTCTTAAAAATTCAAGTTTTATCTGCAATAATTTCTATTTATTAATGTTGCAAATTACAACCTTTTTAAAAACAACAAGGTTGAAGAGTTTTACTGATAATGTTTTACCATAAGAAATTTTTAAAAATGATTTTGAATAAAATGGATGATGGTGGAGGAGGCAACAATGTGACAACATTTTGCTATTTTATGAGGCATGACAACAGAGTTTATGTAATAATTAAATTTTCTTCAAGTGCATAAAACTTTTGAATTTGAATCCTAGTCCACCTTTTGAAAGGGGAAGAGTAATATCTAGTAAGTTGCAAGCATAAGCTACATGAATTGTCTACAAGTATTTTTTATACAGTTAAAGAAACTACTGTAATTTTAAATATTAGACACCATTACAAAATATATTTACAGAAATAAATATATTAACAAGTAATTTTTATTGAGCCACTCATTGATTGATCAGATATTTCTTCTCATAAGACCATCTATTTAAAACTGAGAAAAAGCGAACACTGCAACCAAAATAGACCAACTTATTATTGTATAACATCTTAAATTATTATCGATAAGTAAAATTTTCATATGAATTTATAAATTATTTACAACACTTCGATATACAAATTGCGAGAATAATCTCTATTTTGAATTCTATTACATTAGATAACTGAATCATGTGAGTTCGAAATTTTTTTAGACTGACAAAAGTATGTTATTCCAAATGTTGATAGTTATTTAAATTAATAGGAAAATAAGTTCTTAGTGGGTAGGTAGTTTATGAATATTTTATTTTTTGTGCGTATGGACTATAACAAAAAATGGTTTGTTGAAATGAAATATATAAATAAATGATGAGTTTGTTGTGTTAGAGGTTGGTTTTTCCTTATTTTTCCAATCCCTTACTTTTTTATCTCTACTTTTATGTTCTGCATTCTGCATTCAATTATATTTTTATTTTATTTTTAAATAAGTTTGAGTAGCTTGAATTTCTTGGATAGTAAGTCCCTTCTAATGGTGCATTTATTGAGTTCTCCTTCTCAATGAAAATTTGTTATCATCTGGTGAAAGGGTTATATTGATTCTGGTGATACCAATTTATTCTTGATATTGATTGTTGTCATTTTTCTCATTTCATGAGTGGTTGTTCTTGCACTATCCAATCACATTACTGGCAAAAGCTACTTATACTACAACAAGATTGATGGACAAGTGGCTGATACATATGGGTAGCAAGTTGGATTATATTTCGTGACGATTGACTCAAAAAGAAAGTAAGTTGGAGCATCAATCCTAAACCTTGCTTAGAATTTGCTTCCATCTCAATCAAGATTAACTAAATTGAATATATCATATTATGGTGAACAACCCAGAAGAATGAATTTACAAAAATGAACAATTCTTGTCTTCCTATTTATAGAAACCAAATTTTATAATAGCTTTAATGCGTATGGATGACCAACCATTGAGTTGATATGAGTGAATGCATTTGAAATATCAATCGAATTTTGGTTTCCATAAAGTAAATGCCCTTAAACGCTATGTTTTTTACTTATCTCATGATTTATAAGATTAGTTAGATAAATAATAACAAAAATAATCAGTAAAATAATTCTAAAATCACTTTAAAAAACTATCCATTCAGATTTTTGGAGTCTGCACGTCCTTTCTTTAAAGCTATTAGAAGGGAGATTTGATCATTTCAATCACAATTCCTATTACAAGCTTTCAAACAGCAAAGTTAATGAGAAATAAATTATAAATGCTAAATTATCTACATTATTGTCTTATGTTTTGCCATACTAAGTTATTCTAAATTATTACTAGCCTTGCTTCCTACTATTAATTTACTGGTGTTCGATGCTAGAATAACAAAAGCAGTTCTTATAGTGAAAAGGTTACTAACGACATAGTTAAATAAAGGATGATCAACAATTTAGTTTTCAATGTAATGAATACTATCAGTATGACAACATTAGTAAGTAAAAATTGCTTGTTTTAATGGAGATAAATTTTGATAATGAGCCCTTTTAAAGAATTTCTAATCTCTTCCAATATTGATATGGGTCCATCCCATGATTTTTTAATAGGTTAGAACAAACGTAAGAAACTACAATTACAACAATAACAACAAAGCCTTAATCCCACTAAGTGTGGTCAGCTACATGAATCCTTTTTCTTCATTGCATCCTATTTAGTGTCAAATTTTCGTTTAATTCTAATAAATTAAGATCATTTTTTATGCAATGAGCCCAAGTTTTCCTAGGTCTACCTTTGCCTTTCTTAACATAAGTTGTATTTAAAACATCTACTCTCCTAATCGGATCATCAGGTGGTCGACGTTTAATGTGACCACACCATCTAAGGCGACTCTCTCTATTTTAATGAAACTACAATTAGAAGGAAAAAAAAAACACATGAAGGTATTTAAAATTTAATTTTAACAATTCTTAACCCATAATTTCATTTAAAGCAATTTTTTTTTTCAAAAACTTTGACCGATGATTATGCCATTAAAATTATTTAAGTTTATTATTGGAAATGAGAGTACTCTGAAATGCACAAAATTATAATAATATCATTTAAGATATTATTTTGAAGTTAATTTTTCTATCTTGCCTGTGTGATGAGCAAACATTTTTTTGGGTCTATAACGGTTGGATTTATAAGGTACACTATTAAAATTTACATTGAAATATGCTTCTAATAAAATTCATGATAATGAACATTCTTTCTTTCACATGTTTAGCCTATAAAAATTTAGAGAATGCTTTCCTTCTAAACTGCTATTTTTTTTTATTTCATATAATTCCTATGCAACATTAGTTTTAGTGGATTTTCTGAAGTCTATATTACACCCATTATTCACACACTTATGTATCTTTCGCTTTTACTGTTTATTTTTGGGTTTTCTTGGGTATACATGTACATAGTTACCTTTTTGTTTTGTATAACAGCCAATAGGGACCTATTTATGTTGGGTCTTCTCTGCCATATATATATATATTGTGTGCCGCCTATGATGACTCTTTATTTGGCAGAGTTAATAAGATCCCTAGGGTCACGGGTTCGATCCCGTCTATGTGTGGAATGTAATTCATAGGCACGTGAGGTTAGTCGGGAGGCCCGTCTAATAACCTCTGGCAAATCTTTATAAGAATATATATATATATATATATATATATATATATATATATATATATATATATATATATATATATGTATATTAATGAACAAGTTATTACCAATTCTAGATGGAGGAAGATGTATTCAAGACAAAATATATGAAACAAGATCATTTTTATGAATTCATGCTCAACTCCTTTGGTTTAACAAATGTGACAACTATTTTTCATATTATGATGAATGATAATATTTGTCTTCATTTATGATTTATTATTTTGACTTTCTTAGATGACATTCCCTTTTTTGAGTGAGACATTAATGAAACATAATAACACATCACTTGATAATCAGTTCTCTTAGTACTGCTCTTTATGAACCCGATAAAATTTAATTGCTCAAACTCAAATATCAATATTCGATGAGAGCCATTGTAGAGGTTGGTCAGTGTCCCATTCACAATTAATTAAATAATTACAGAGACTCGATCTTAGGCCTAACCAACATAACTAGAACTTTATATATACTTGTGCATTGATTGTTATCCCATCAACTACAATTTTATCAAAAAATAATTTCTATTAAATAATACATATGGGAAAATGCATTCATTTCACTAAATAAATGTAATAACTTCTCTAATCATTTGTCAAAAATGCTTTCATTTCACTAAATAATTGTAATAACTTCTCTAATCATTTGTCTTTATTGATTTTTCTTGCATTCCATCATGATGATGGATGCTTTAGGAATTTATAGTGGAGTAGTTTTATTACAAAACTATCAATTCAGATGGCATCAACATATGCATGGGAACTCTATATGATCACTAAAGCAATTTGTCTTTTGTGACAATATTTGTTGGAATACTAATTTACCATTTGGATTGACAAACAACACAACGTTTAATAGTTAATCCATTAAGGAATATTAAAATATATAGGAGTGACAGATTTTTTTTTTCTGTTAAAATTTTGGTTTTCGATTATCGAATTGAGTACATATGAATAATGGCTAGAAAAGAAGAATGTTGAAACTAATCACATTGATGGAGATGGAAATTAGGTGGATATTTATTTGGATGCTAGTTAAAAAGATGAATGTTGAAACTAATCTCTCTCATAAAGATGAAATTTGGAGGACATCTATTTACTTATACACAACATAAAATATGTTTGACAGATTAACTATGGTTGGAGATGTAACACTTATCTAAAAATACAACAGTTGTGTATTCACATTAGAAAGGAACTTTAAAAGATATTTCCATTATACTCTTTATCTATTTTAAAGGCCATTTCATTTTGACATCAAATTTATTTCTAAAGAACATTATTTTAATATAACTTAATTGCACTCCAACTAAAAGGCATAAGAAGGTGACAAACTTTAGCTCATGTGATGACATATTTTTATTGATAAAAATTTAAAGAAGGATAATCACTGACTATTTGATTTACATGTGTTTAATTTGTCAGAAGTTAATGATGAACAAGATTATTACAACCACTATCATTATCCTTCAATGCTATGGTGAAATCTTTAGGGATCATCTAATTTGGTGGCCAAAACATTATGGAAAGATAGTCTCATGGTGGTTATAAATTGAATTTCAAATTATTTTCATTCCTTAGTTTTGATAAGCCAATTTTCAACTTTAAGGATGGTCTATGCATTTGTCTTTGATATTTGTAAGTTGAAAGGTCTTTCAAAATTTATTGTATTAGATCTTGAAGCCATATTTTATACTTTTTTACGAGAATCATTTCAATTTAGTGGAATGACATTAAATACTAATAATTTTTTATTTAAAATTAGATAGGCAAATGGAGGTGATTAATAATGTATTCAAGCAATATTGGTGTAGCTTAATGATGTATAACTAACCAAATGAGTGAAATTTATGTGTTGGGAAATATTTTCTTATAATACCACCACTTATACAGTGACGAGTATTTCATAATTTCAAGATGTATGATTGAGCTCTACTAATAATAATATGTTAGAACTTAGAACATCTAACATTGAAGGTGAAGATATTATGTTATAAAAATGCAATGAAATTTTAAAACAAAAAACTTACAAATAACGCAAAGTTAGATGAGATATTGATGAATAAACACTATTGTAGGTTATAGTTCGATGTCGGACATTTGGATGTGGTGAAGATTTAACTATAGCTTCAAACATCTATTACGAATCAATCCTACAACCATACAATAAAATTAATTGTCAATTCTCTAAACATGATTATTGACCTCACTTGTGTGAAGGTCTTCCCACTCTCTCTTGAAACCTAGAGGCTTCACCTTGGGGCTTCCCTAGCAACCTTCCTAAATCACCAAAGGAGCTACTCACCTACATGGAGCCCCAAAACCTTTCTTTGGGCCTCATGAGGTTAAGCCCAAACCCTCAACCCCTGGTTGGGCTAGTTTAGGGTTTTGATCTGGTGAGAGACTCAAGCTGACTCCCCATGGGTAAGACATGCCCAGGGTCACATATGTAACCCAAAACCATATGAGTGTTCTCTGTATACCCTAGGGACCACTATGACACCAAAATTTTCCAAAAGGAAGGAGCATCTACCCAAATTGAGACTTAGCCTCACCTAAGGCCTTCCCAACTGCAATTAACCATAAAATCACCATGAAATGCCGCACACCAATTTGACCCCAAGGCTTGAAGGAACTTGGAAGACCAAAATTAAATGGACCCAATCTAATTTCCAGTCAATTGTTGACCAATTGACCCATTGCCAAAAAATTAAGCCCCACTCAAAGTGGTCAAGACATCAAACCACTTAGGGCAAATTGACACCATGAGGTCAACCTCCATAATTCACTTAATTATTTAATTATGTCAATTATAGAAGCCCATTCGGTTTAAGTTCTTGGGCTAAACACAAGGACACCTAGCTTATCCGTAAATCCAAAACCCATGCCCATGGTACATCCTCCTCATGGCCCATCCTCAATGGGTCACCCATGACATAACCATGACACACCAAGACATGTGGGTGACACAAAAGCCAATCCAAACAAAATCTAAGCACTAAAAGCCAAAATTGCACCCCTTACCATGAGTGGTGAACTCAAGTTCAAATCTTGGGGAGCCAAACCAGGCCAAGGTGGGTCAAACTAGACCAAATCTAGTCTTAGCCATCCCACTAAAAGCCTCCTCAATCATGCCAAACCCTCCTCCATGACACCCTCACCTCCATTGGTGCCACCATGCTCAAGACATGAAAATATGGAAAAGCTCCCATCTTCCTGCCAAAAGCTTCTGAAATTCTCTTCACATGCTCTGAGGAGCCACCAGGGATCCCCATGCACAGCTAAGCTCCTCCCCTAGCCTCCCATGACTATAAATAGCCATGATCGGAGTCCCTCACCACACTACCAACAGCAAAAGTACCCCTTTTGACTCGAGAAGACCATCCCTACCATCCTTAGGCCCCTTAAGCCACTACAAAGCCTTAATTTTGCCACTGAAAATCAGAGCATTTTTCGACCCCGACATCAACTTGCTCAAAACCATAATCCAACCCTTCCACAAGCTTCACAGAGACTTAAGCTCACTCCCCCAATCAAAATCAAAACATCACAAGGCCTCCAACCCATCCCAACACCAAGCCGAGCCACCATTTGGTCTAGGTCAAACTTATACCCATCCACACAGCAAATTGGGGTGAGGAGTAGGTTCATGGCATCAAGGCGAGGCCTCACCTTTTGGGAGAAGGTATGGATATGAATTTTTAAAATTGAGCCTCGGTTTGGACCTTTATGAAATGTACAATGCATTTCCATTTAGTTGCATAGAGAGGTCCATCTCATTAGATGAAGGTATAGGAACAAATCTCGAGGGATTTAGTTGAGAATCAAGTGAGATATTAGGGTTTGGACACGACAGTTCTCGGTTCATTGTCCCATGGGGAAGATGAATCGATGGCATCCGTTTCCGTGTATTATAAAAGAAGGGCAGCGATGGAGTCAAATGGAGCAATCGTGCAGATAAAGGGGAGCGAATCGCGGGACAGCGCAACGACCACATGGAAAGCACAGCCAATAAGTAGAAGACGAGTGGAACTTCAAAGCGGATGACTATGACAAGGCGTTGACTGGCTTAAATAGAAAATTTTGTATTTTTGAATTATTTAAATCCAAAAAATGCTTAAAAACTTTAAAAATACATAACTTAATGTAGGAATATAAAAAAATAAAATATAAATACTTATGGACTTAGGGACAGAGGAGAAAATAATTAAAATAAAATATAATATTTAATTTATAATCAATTTTTAATTAATTAAATACTTAAGAGAGTGTTTTGATTATTAAAGATTAATTATAAGACAAAAAATATGAAATTTCGAGAGATATATCTCTCTATTTTTGGGAACCTCTCATGATTTTTCCAAGATTAGGGGACCTCCCTAATATTGAAATGACCAATTTTCTACCAAAATTATAATTATTTTGAAAAATAATTATAAAAATTTAAATAAAATCAGAAAATGGTAATTTAAAACAAAATTAACAAGAAAATTTAGGGTAGTAATCCTAAACCCTAAAATGACAAATTTCACCCCTAAAAAACGTAAAAATGAAAATTAGGAACCAAGATGTAAAATTGTTGAATTAAAATCTCACATCCTAGCCAAACTTATCATCTAAATTTAACTTAAAACACTAAATCAACCTTAAGGGCTTAACCTAATGAGATTTTTAAGGGATTACCATCATGATTACCCCTTTAATCATGAAATATTCCTTAATAATCTACGCTTAACCCAAATCAAGCTTGACTCGGTTAAAATTGACTTGGGTGTAAACCCAACTTGGACCTAACTAAAGTAGATTTAGATTGGGTCTAGACCAATTGAAGTCAATTTGGGTCAAAATCAAACCAAAATCGAGCTCACACAAAACTAAGATTTGGTCTAGGTCTAACCTATCTTGAACTTAGCCCAACTTAATAAACCATATTGAATCTAACCTAACTTAAACCTAGTTCAATTTAAACCATCCTAGGTAAAACTAACCTTACTTAAACCTAGTTCAACCTGAACCTAGCCTAACCTTAAGCAACAATACTAGGTCTAACCTAACTCAGACCTAGTTCAATTTAAACCATCCTAGGTCTAACCTAACTTAGACCCAATTCAACAAGAACCTAACACAGCTTAAACAACCATACTTGATTTAACCTAACTAAGACCTAGTTCAATTTAAACAATATTGGGTCTAACCTAACTTAGATCTACTTCAACTTGAACCATCCTAGGTCTCATCTAATTTAGACCTAACAAAACTTAAACTGCTCTAGGTCTCATCTAATTTAGACCTAGCTTATTTAAAATCACCCTGGGTCAAATCCAACATTAACCCAAATCTAATTTAGACCTAGCTTATTTAAAATCACCCTGGGTCAAATCCAACATTAACCCAAATCAACAAATTTCACCGGGTCAACCCGACCTAACTTGAGTTAATCCATATCAACTAAAATTACTGGGTCAATTTGATCTAACTCGGGTTAGTCCAAAATCACCGGGTCAACCCTACCTAACTCGGATCAACCCTATCTAAGTCGGGTCAACCCAAATCAACTTAAATCACTGGGATAACTCGATCTAACTCAGGTCGACCCAAATCAACTAAATCACTGGATTAACCCGATCTGACTCAGGTTAACCCAAATCAACTTAAATCAATGAGTCAACCTGATGTCGGCACTATTTTTAGGTTGTGTTGTATTTTTAAAAGGGGTCGCCTAACAGAAGTTGTCGGCGAATTTAAATTTTAAATTTAATTTAAATATATATATAATTTAGAAAGTAGTATTTGATTTTGAAAATAATTTTAAATTTGAGATTGAACCGATCTCACATCCCAAATAGTTTATATAAACGAGCACCGCACCATAAACCATGTATCTATCCCTAAGAATAGACACTACTGCTTGACGGTGGGCTCGATCAAATAAACTAGAAGTTTTCGTGACATCCGTTTGGTCTGCGAACCAATTTTATAAGCCGACAAATTCCCCGCTTAATATGAAAGTATTAAACGGTGGTTTATATTACTCGGGTTCTTTAAATTCCTATAAGGGCAAGCCCTATAGTTAATTACATCTTAAGTGACGGGAATCACCTAAGAAAACTCTCGATAATAACCAATAATTCCGCTCTCAAGAATTTCAAAGTTTAAGGTTTTCAAAGATTAAATTTTGGAATTTCAAAAGGAATGGATCAAACTTGGAACATTTTGTTTTGTGAATCCAAAGGAAGAAAGGTAGGAGAAATCACTGATTCGAAGTGAACTTCGGTAATTTCCCGACTATCCTATTGTTTGGCTTGAGTTTAGGAAAGTCCTAATACTTATTTAAATGTTTTGATCTTCGCCAATTTTAATTAATTAGGGCTTATATTTGTATGATAAAATCAAACAAATAGCACTAGAAGATGTGAGGGTTTATTGTCGTATCGGACGACTACCTCGGAATCCTAAGACCAGGTTAGGGCTTAATTTGCAATACAAATGCCTAACGAAGAGTCGAGGATTTATGTCGCACTGTGCAAGCTACCTCGAAGTCCCATGGCTTTGTTGTTTAATTCTAAGAAGGTTTTCATAAGTAGGTTCGAGTTTCTGTCGACGACGATGGCCGTGCTGCCCACCATACTCCAAGCTCCTTGTTGTTGCAGAGGTTTAGTTTTAGAAATCATAAATCGGGAGATGAGAAAAGTGTTTTGGTTTAGAGAAAATCTTAATTTCCAAGTGTTTTTTACGTTTTAATTAAAACAAATCTTAAAGTTGATTATAACGACACTAGGTTAAGATCCCACTGGCTCCATCCTTCCGGCATCATTATTTTTATCGGATTCACTTAGTCCGGATGAATTTGCTAAACTCAATTGAATGAGTTCCACACTTTCATTTAGATCGTGTGAAATCCCGTTAGCAACACGTAGGTTACATCATCCGAGGTATTCCCGATCATCCAACATGACTTTTTAATTTAGTTGCAATTGTAGTTTTGTGTTCTGTTTGTGATTAAATTTTGAGTTGTTTTATATTTTGAAATGTTGTGGCGGTGAATTTTATCTTGCAATGACTTTTAACTTAGTTTTGGTTTCGGCTTTAGTGACTATCCTAAAGGTGTGGGTTTTCATGCAACAGATTGTTTTATCACGTACAGAAAAGTAAAGTGCATTTGCAATAAAGTAAATTGCAAGAAAGTAAATTGTGAGAAAGTAAATTGCAAGAGAGTGAATTGCAATAAAATAAAAACGTACTCTGGAGGGTCTTCCCAGTCATCCCAAGCCGCACTTAAAACATAATTAGAATATTTAAGCGAGTTCTCAGGTAAAGCTAAGGAAAGGTTATGGTTTTCTACCAAATTCCTAATCCTATAGCTAGTCATCTCCTATGACGTCTAGGTTCTTTGTGTTTTTGTTTTAAAGACGATTTTCTTCATCAAAGAATAATCAAATTCAATTGTTCTTATAAATGTCCCATCATATCGATGAAGTGCTTAGAAGGATCTTAAACATCTTTTCAATATTTCTAGGATTGTTTTAAGTCCAAATGAATTTAATTATATAAATGAATCGATCGTCCGAGGTTTTCGAGTTTTGTTAACTCGCTCAAGTGAATCTGGGACATTTGAATATCCTATGAGTGAAGTAACACTTCATTTAATGTTTTATTTAGGAGTTCTCATAACTAAAGCTTTCACGGTAAATTAAGTATTCAAATGATTTGGTTTAAGTTAAAGAGTTTAAATTTGGAATAAGTGTTCAAGTTCGCTTTATATTTAGTTTCTTTCTTGTTTTAGGTGATGTTATATTTAATTTAATTTAATTTAATTTAATCGAGTTTTAATTTAATTTAATTTAATTTAATTTGATTTGATGTTTAATTAATTTGATTTAATTTTAATTTAATTTGATTTAATTTAATTTAATTTAATTATTTAATTAATTTAATTTAATTATTTAAATAATTTAATTTAATTTAATTTAATTTAATTTAATTTAATTTAATTTAATTTTTAATTTAATTTAATTTAATTATTTAATTTGTTTTATTATTTAATTTAATCTAATTTAATTTAATTTTAATTTAATTTAATTATTTAATTTAATTTAATTTAATTTAATTTAATTTAATTTTAATTTAATTTAATTTTAATTTAATTTTAATTTAGTTTAATTTAATTTAATTTTAATTTAATTTTAATTTACTTTATTTTTAATTTTAATTAAAATTTTAAAAGAGTTTAATAATTTAATTAAGTCTTTTAATATTTTAAATTTGAGTTATCATTTTAATTAAGAGTTAAGTATTAATGATATAATTAGTTTAGAGATTTTTAAATTAAAGAATAAATCTCTTCCTAATAAATATCCCTTATTTTAATAATTCCAATTTATTATTCTTCCAAATTTAATCTATTATTTAATTAAAGTTTTAATCATTTTAAAATTGTTTAATGGGTTTCTACTCTTTAATTATTTAAATTTCAATCATCCAAATCAGATTAAGATCAAATATTTTACTTGTTGATTTTTTATTAAACCTAAAGTTTTAATTAAGGGTTAAAAGTTTAATTACCATTTTACCCCTTAAGCTTAATAATTTCATAACTCACTAAATTGAACTCAAATGAACTTGAAATTTTTATGTGACTTCACTCATATATCAATAAAGACATGAGAGGAGAAAATGTGATTTTTCTACGTATTTAATTTATTTATATAATTATTTTTGGTGGAAAATAGAGATTTTCAAGGAAAATTTGATAACATGACTAAAGGAAAGTTTCTGTCCTTAAGAAAATTAGGGGACATTCCTAATGACCAGAGAAGCACTTGGACCAATTTTGGTGATTTTTTGAATTATATTATTTTTATTATAATTATTTTAAGTTTTGGAGTGTTAATTAATTTTAAAAAAATAAATGTTGAAAAATGGATTTTATATTTTTTAAAAATCTCTCTGATATCAAGGAAACCGGAGAGGCAAATTTTGCAATTTTCTCGATTTTTCTCGTGATTTATTATAATTATTTTGGTGAAAATGCTTAGAAAATACATTTTTTTAATTTTAAAATTACCTTAAAGCTTTTAAAATTTAATATCTCACTAAATAAACCTAGGAAAAATATGGGATTTGTTCCTAAGTGATTAAAATTCAAAATGTGACATTTTGGTGCATTTTATTATTTTTGTGATTTTTATTATTTTTTAATTATTAAAAATATTAAAATATTATTAAAAATCAACTTTTTTAGAAAATTGAAATTTTAATTTTCTTAGGTTCCCTCGATATCGGAGAGGCTCCAAAACCAATTTGGTGAATTTTTGAAAAGTATTTTAAAAGTTATGAATTTTTAAAGTTTAAAATGGTTAAGTTGGCTTAATCAACCCAATTAGTGAGCTACCCAAGTCCAATTGACCTCAAACTTTTATGGTGGATTCCTCCGATCCTAAAGGTCGATGGAGAATTGATTTCAAGTCAATTTGATGCCCGGTTAACTCTAATTAATTAAAGACCTATTTTGGGTGTTTAAGCCAATTAGGGTTGCTTTGAATGAACTAAGCCAAAATCTATTTTTCCTAGAGTTCTCTCAGTCATAAGGAACATCACCAAATTTTCCTAGAATTTATTTCACAACATGCTATTCTATCGGAATTAAAATACTCAAAATAGTGACTCCGAACTTGAAAAATCAAGAACTCTTCATAGGGATGGCCTTCGACTTTGGAAAATTCAGTGAATGTTCTCAAATTCGGAGGCTTCAAAAGCCCTATGGTCTCATGCAATGGTGAATTGTATGCATGCATGGAGAATTAAAACAATGCAGAGAGTAAATAAATTATAAAAAATAAAATATTCGATGAAATTAAGTGATTTCTTTTCCACATTATTCTCTCTCTTCACCGAGCAAGAGGGTATTTTTATTTTATTTTTCTGATTTTTCTACACGAGATATGAATTTTTGAAGTTTAGGAATTAAATAAATCGAAAAATACCCTATTTTTCTATTTATCCACGCGGCGCCAGCCGCATCCTCGCAGCCTCCGAAAGACCACGCGCGCGCTCCCATTCGACGCCGCCACTCGAGTCGACAGCCGGCCCCGCGGTTCTCGTACCGTCTCCCGGTCCGACGCCATCCGAGCCGTCCGTCCGCGCGTGTATCGAATGGACGGCATCCGTTCATCGTCCCCAAGTGTTCTCACTCCGAGAGCCGTCCACACTAAATCCCTAAGATCTCACTCGATTCTCAATGGATTTTCATGTTCTTATACTTCTATGGATTCGTCTCGAAGAGACGAACACATCTATACGGTTAACATGCATTGAAACTAAGGCATTTGAAATGGAGAATCTCCGAAGCTCGGGATGAAGAGTTAGCTCATACCTTGGCTCGTAGAAGTGCGGCTTCAATCCGAGAGTTGTTGCACCTTCGATCGGGTTCCAGCGAGCTCCGCATGAAGTCTCCTGGTCTCGGGGAATTGTTCTGGATATGATTTCGACCAAGCCCGATCACAAAGCTTGGAGGCCGGAGCAACCGGGTGGCCCTGGAGATGGGGCTTTGATGGTGGACACCTTCCCTCGGTCCGGTGAAGGTGTAGAGCCAATCAATTTGGGAATCGGCTCACTGCGGAGAAGTGTCCCGGTTTTGGGTGGAATTTCAACTCCGAAATCGAGCTTACGAGAGGAGAAATGGCGGGGGATTTCACCTGGGATCAAATGCTCTAAGGATGGAGGAGGGTCCGGAACAATTTTGGCGGAGTTTTGGCAAGGTTTGTGCTTCTCTCCCTCTCATGGCCGAGAGGGGTGGAGTTTAGACAGAGTCGGGCTTGGGGGCCTCCTGCGGGGAGTTAGGGCTCGGGATCGAGCTGCTTCGGTGAGGAGAAGATCGGCCATGGTAGCCACCTGGGATGGGGCGGCCAGCAAGTGAGAATTTCAATGTCGGCTCACATGTGAGCTCTCGGCCATGGTGTTTTCCGGCGGCCTGGTGGCCGGCGGCCGAGCATGGGTCACCCTCAAGGTCGAGTGGGTCGTATCGGAGGTTTGTGCAATCAATCGGCCATGGACATGTGTAAAGGCTTTGATCCAAAGTGGAATGTGGGCATGGCTAGATTTGGACCTAAATGGGTCAACCCACCCATTTGGGCTAGGTGCACCACCCAAGGCCCGGTTTAGGCCGAGGAGAAAGTGATTTGGATCGACTTGATTAGTGGGGTCAAGTCACAATCCAAGTACAATTAGGCTTAAGCATGGTTTAGCTGGAGTCATGGAAGTGGTTAATCACCTTTAGGAATTAAGGAAAGAGCCTCCTCCTTTTGCCCAAAATGGCATGGTGACATGTAAAGAGGCTCTCATGGCTTCCATGTGGCTCATGCATGGCTTCATGGCTCACCTTTGGCTTGGGAAAAGTGAAGTCAATTTCATGGAAATGGATTTAAGGAAAATTTTGGTATTTAGGGGTGATTTGGCATGAGGCTTGATTTGGAATTATTTGATGATGAATTTAGGACTTAGGTGATGGCTTTAATTAAGTGAATGGTAAATGGAGATGTCATGTGGGCTTTAAGGTGGATTTTGGGCTTTTTGAAAGGGTTTTAGATGGGCTTTTAAGATGGATTAGGAAAGTGGGCTTTTGAATTTTAAAATGGATTTTGGGATGAAATTTTGTAAAGAGATTGGGCCAAATAATTGTTGGGTTTAGCTCATGGATGTGTCATGAGTGACTTGAAGCAAATTTGGGGTAGTTTGGGCTTGAATTGGGTTGGATTTGAATTCTTTTGGTGAATGGGCCAATATAGGTCCAAGTGGGCCAAGTTGGGCTAGGGTTGAAATTGATGTAAAATTAATGTTGAGAAATGTTTATGGGAGTGTTTCAAAGGAGTTTTGACTTTGGTTGGGTTTTGATTTTGGGGTTTGGGTTCATTTGGGTTAGGTTCGGGTTTAGGTCAAAATGGGCCTTTTAGCTTTGGGTCGAGTTTGAGTGGGTTTGGGTTCAAATTTTGGGCAAATCATGCTAGGGTTTTGTTTGTGGGGATGTTAAGGAGGATTTAGAAAAGGTTTGGGGTTAATCGGAGTTGAATTGGGTGAGTTTGAGTTAGGTTTGGGTCATGGGTCCAAATCGGGCTTTAAGGCCAAAAGTGGAATTGGATCCAAATGTCAACCAAATTGACTTGGATTTGGTCTAGATTGGTATTGGGGATGTTGAATTGAAGTTTAGAATTGAATTGGACCAAAATCGGGGTCAATTGGGTAGGTTTGGTTTGACATCGGGTTCACTTTGAAGTTAAAATGGGTCAATTTGGGGTTTTTGACAAAAGTAGGGTAAATTGACAAAATTGGCCCATGGTGTAGTTGGACAAAATGAAATTGGGAATATTTAGGATTTTCTGGAATTTTTTGAGAATTTTCTGAATTTTTGGATTTTTAGGCACGAAGGGTATTTTGGGTATTTGGAGGGTATTTGGAGGTATTTTGGAATCTTTGGTATTTTTGGGTATGGATGATCAATTTGAGTGATGTGGAGATGTTTGGGATTGATTTTGGAAAATTTTGGGTAATTTGGAAATTTTGCAAAAATTTGGGTAATTTGCAGGGTTTGAGTAGGTTTAGTAGGTGTAGGGTCCGGGGTCAAAAATCGAAAATTTGGGAAATCGAAGATCGGGTGAATCTAGGTGGAAAGAAATCATTTTGGTTGAGCCATGAAGCCATTTCAAGCCCATATGAGCCATGAAAGGACTCATTTGAGCATTCACTCATGTTGCTCCTAACCCTCTTGCCAAGAGCTTAGTGGGTTAAGGACCATCCATGTGAATCACCTCACATGAGTCGGGAGGTTAAGTTGGGTATGGGTGTGGTTTTAGGAAGTGTGTGGAAAAGTAGTGTGTAAGTGTAGTGTGTATGTAAGTGTATGTGTAAGTCGACCCTTCATCGTACCGAAGCCACCTGAAGCGGTCCTAAGCGCCAAAGAGTCCCATAGGAACTCATCCTTTAAACTTCCACATTTCGATTTCAACCCTCTAGGTGATTAGGGGTCTATAGTCAAGTTTGTGGAGTTTGCGAGGAGTTTAGAAGTGGTTTGAATTTCTAAAAGGTGGTCCCAATTCTAGTCCTCTAAGACAGTCAAAGGAAAAGCTCTAAGGCTAGATCCTGAAATCTAAAGAGAAGAAGAGAAGACCTCATCAAAAATGAGGTCAACACCTGATTTGACTTGGGTTAACCCAAATCAACTTAAATCACCATATCAACTCGACCTAACTCGGGTCAATTTGAATCAATTAAAATCAACGAGTCAACCCAATCTATCTCGGGTTAACCCAAAATCACAGGGTCGACCTGGACTAACTTGGGTTAACCTGAATCAACTTAACTCACTAAGACAACCCAACCTAACTCGAGTCAAGTTGAATCAACTTAAATCACCGGTTCAACCCGACCTAACTCAGGTTAACCCAAAATCACAGGGTCAACCCAGCCTAACTCGGGTCAACCAGACCTAACTCGGGTCAACCCGAATCGACTTAACTCATCCGTCAACGTGACCAAACTCGAGTTAACTCAAATCAACTTAAATCATTGGGTCAACCCGATCTAACTCGGGCTAACTAAAAATCACCGAGTCAACCTAACCAAACTTAGGTCGACCCAAACCAACTTAACACTGGGTCAACCTGACCTAACTCACGTCAACCCAAATCAACTTAAATCACTGGGTCAACCCAATCTAACTCGAGTTAACCCAAAATCACTGGGTCAACCGACCTAACTCGGGTCAACCAAAATCAACTTAAGCTATTGGGTCAACTCGATCTAACTCACTTTAACCCTTCATTTACAGATCAACCCGACCTAACTCGAGTTAACCTAAATTAACTTAAATCACCGGGTCAACCCGACCAAACACTTGTCAACCCAAATTAACTTAAATTACCGGGCTAGCCCAGGGTTAACCCAAATCAACTTAAATCATCAGATCAACCCGACTTAACTCGGGTCAAGACAAATCAACTTTATCATCGATTCAACTCGATCTAACTCGAGTTAACCCAAGTCAACTTAAATCACCCAGTAAACTCAACGTAAATGGGATCAACCCAAATCAACTAAAATCACAAGGCTAACTCGATCTAACTTGGGTTAATCCAAATCAACTTAATTCACTAGGTCAACCCAACCTAGCTCGAGTCAACATAAATCAACTTAAATAAACTTCAAATACACAACACAAAATTCACCCTAAAAATCATTAAAACTTAAACTTTAACCAGAAAATTAAACATGATTTGAGAAGGAACTTTGGAGGAAGCAACTCATTGCTGCTATGAAAGTACCTTCCAATCACATGTGATTATTCAAACCGTAAACATCAATGACCTCGATATGATGGAACCATGAGATCTTAACCGGTTCATCTTAACCATAAAAAATAAAACACACAATCACAAAATCTAATAGGCTAAGAGGTCTTATGCAAAATAAAAATTTTCAACCCCTAAAAGTTGAAAAAGACATTAAAAATGAAAATGAAACCCTATGAACAAAGATCACCGAACACAACCTTAACCCTGCTACCAGGGTCTACGAATATTTCTTGGACAATGTAACAGACGATTGCTGACTAGTATCTTCTTGTCGGAGTGGGTTTGACCGTCTCTCAGAATATGTAGGAAACCTAACAATCTCAAGACGACGAAAAAACATGGGCATCTTGACCTGGTTGTCCTAAATAAAAATAAAATTCACCCAATTAGAAAATTATTTTATGACTAACTCTACTATGCAGGGTCACTGAAGATAAAAGGCAGATGCCATCCTATATTTACTTTGTATGTTATTATGGTATGATAACCCTATTTTGCTGGGAGTACCATTTGAATTACTTAAACACATGAAGCAAAAGATGAATGTCAACTAAACCATTAACAACAACACAAATAATGTGATTGGGATTCACAACCGTGGGCTTCAAATTTGAGGTTATTCGTCTGGGTACAAATATCACCGAACATAACTCAACCTTGTTACTTGGGTCTACGAAGATCTCTTAAACAACGTAACCCATGGTTGCTGAAAAAAATTTTCGTCCTGAGTAGGTATGACTGCCTCTCCAAACTAAGTAGATTAGATAACCCGATAACCCAATATGACGCAAAGTCAGAGGCATCTTGACCAAGTTCTCTTAAATGAAAATAACAACTAATTCAACAAATGTTTTGTACTAACTCTGTTTTGCGGGCTGCTGAAGACAAAAGGAGGACATCACTCTAGATTTACTTTGCATGTTATTAGAGTGTGCTAACCATATTTTGTAGGGACGATCAATCAAGCTATCCAAAACACAATTTGAAGGCTGAACTTCAACTAAACCATAACCAATGACATGGATAGTTTGGGATTCGTAACTCTACCTCTTCAATGTGTTTTGAATCTGAGTTTGTTCGTCTAGTCACAATATAAATACTCACTTTTAGGCTCCTGCATCATTATATGACATGCAGTGTAAATCTGAATCTCCTAACAGAATATTAGGTGTATAATTCGAAAGCGACACAATGCTATAGCATATTTTAGGATCTTGATAGGGTTCTTCTAAGCCATTCAACGTCCGCAACCTTTTTCTTTTAGGAGAGGACTTTGAAACTCCTTCCTTGAAAATAACCAAACCCAAAACTTTTTGAGGACGAGTTACAACCTTAATCGAGAGTTTTCTTAAGTAACCTCAGTTACTTAAGTGATAATTAACTATATGGGCTTGCTTTTATAGGAAGAAGCGAACCCCATAACAGGTATATTAACTTGAATCTCTGGTCATGGGTTTGCTTTCATTAGGTATTTTTGTCACGTAATCCTCTGAAGTATTTTGAGCTAATTGTGCCTCGAACATACGCTTCGAAGCTAACTACTCAAATTTCACCTCACAAAATCTTCCCTACGTGTTTCTTATTTGTCTCCATCATTGTACGCCTTAGCCCTTCGATCTATTCTCTCTTTAGATCATCCACACGGACAAAGAGAGGGACAGAGAGTTATTCAGAGAGAGAGGCTATAAGACGGTAAATAAACTGGAGACTCCACATAACAACAATGACATAATGGCATGCATTGACTGAACAAAATGCGGCGGTGGTGGCACGGGGCGCGACCAATGATCACATAAGGCTAAAATCAGTGTAAAGGCATACAACCTTAGTTTCTTAGATGATATGAAAGTTTATATAATTTTTAATGCTTCCCCTTTTCAACCATTTTAAGAAGACCATGCACTACATGCAAGTAACCACATTCCTAACAAAACTTAATGAGAGACAATTATTGGTTCAACCATCGAAAACCATAAGTCAATGGGAGGGATTAGCATGAAAGGATACTTTTTGGAGAGCACTTGATGATTAATCTCATCATAATTTAAATCTTTTAAAAATGATATTATTTATAGGAAAGTAATCATGTAAATCCAAAAACAACCTAGCAGATTGGATAATTGAATCATATGAGTTCCATATAATATTCTAGAATATGATGATTTAACATCTTTAAAAATGTTGAATTCTTATAGTGGTAGTGGATAGTTAATTTGGAAATTATTAACTTTTTGATTTTGGGTTATAATAAAAAAGATATGAAGAAATCAATAAATATTTGAATGGGACTAACTATGCAGTTGTTGGTTTCTCATTATTATCTTTACTATGCTCTCTATTCAATGTTATTTAATTATTATTTATTTATATTTTATTTTTGTTCTATTTTCTATAAAATTGGAGCCGCTAGAATTTCTTAGACAGCATCACATGTCATATTTATCACTCATGTACTAAAGCTAAATCTCTTCAATGAATTTAAATGGTTTTTAATTCTTTTAAGTCATCAATTGAATAAAATGATGGAATCAAAATATCATAGTTAGATTTTATAATGAAAAGGTGTGAGATTCATTTTCATAATCCTATTCATGAGTTGCAGAACAAAAACATATTAGAAGTTATGTTAGGTGTAACTAATAAGGATGAAAGCACAATACACCCTTTCTTTAATATCAAATATTCCACTCTAGTGAGGGCATTTGTCTTATTTATTAAAATTCATGATTGTATATCTAAAGTCAAAAGTTTGAATTACACAATTTATGATTTATCAATCACTATTTTTAGGAAATGTAATTCTAACTTCTCTATCCTTCTATCTTCTTCTACAACTAATTCTATGGGTGCAACTCACCACTTAAATGACTTGCCACACTTATTATTTATATTCACTAGCTTCAAAGTCACACCCTTTCATTTCAATTGTCTTCTAACTTGTCATTTGTCACATCTCAGTTGACTTAATCCATCAATCCATCTCTATAATTCATGTAATTCATAGGGCCTATCCAAGTAAGTTGTTATGACACAAAAAAAGACGATTATGATATGCTTCTAACATCAAAGTAAACAATCACAAATTGAATTTAAAAATAAATTAAAAAAACTCATAATTCTAAGTAAAAAAATTTAATTCATCTCCATTTTGAGAGTTGCTCCCATATTTTTATTTATTTAGTCATTTTTATTATAAAAAATCATTTAAAGTCATACTCTTGTAACCTAAATGTTGATAGATGGTGATGGCCTATGGTGTGTCTCATTTACATGAACTTGGATCTATTTGAATAATAAAACAAGCTATAGTATAATTTATTGATAATACTTTTTTATTTTAATATATTGTGTAACGTGAAAGAATCTTAACTATATTATCAAGACTTGCAATATGATCATAAATTTTTTCGAAGATAACATATATAAAACATTATCAATGCTAGTATTGGCATAATAGTTGAAATTTTCATATAATTTTGAAGGATAATGGACACTCACTTTGATAAAATGTATCACAAAGTAGGTACATCTCATTCAAAGTTAAAAGAAATGAGTCTTTTTTTAAAAAAAAAAATTATTGTAGGAATAAAATTTTAAAATTATTTAATAATATAATTTATACATAAGAACTTTTCAATACCTTTCATGAGGATGAGAAATCTAATCAAATTATTTCTTTGGATATTCATATACTAAGTGTTAATTATTATACCGACCCAAATGCGCGTCGAGGAGCTACAATACGAGAAAAGTGACTTTACCATTGAAGACGCCTTGGGTGTAGGAACATTGACGTGGGGCAGTGACCAATAGGTGGGAGCTCTTTCTTTGTTGTTCACTTTTATCTTGAGTAGGGAGCAATGGTTTAAAGAGGGAGTTGAGGATCTCAGAGGTATGGCGTCCTCTAAATGAATTATTCAAGAATGAGCTCCCAAACCTACTCAAATCTGGTGTCCCTAGAAATCCGATAGTTGTTGGTGTCACACCGCTATAAATGTCTATTGATTGCCTGTAAAAATATAACAAAGAGAAGTAGAGTTAATTCTTGTGTCTTTTTTTAGTGTATACAAAATTTGAGAAGTGTTAACTAGGATAAAGCAGTGAAAGATTTTTTTTTTTCATCTGAAAGGTGATCCTCAAGGAGAATATAATCTCTATGAAGATGGTTAAGGCAATTTTCTAATAATACTAGTTACCTATTAATTTTATTAGTGCATGGCATATCTAATAAAAAATAAAAAAAATATTTAAGCCATTTAATTGTTCGAAGTTAAAACTTATGTACTGAAAAAATGAAATTTGTTAAATCCATTATTTAGTTGGCTGCAAATTAGATTTTAACATTCATTTTAAGTGTCACATTCCTACTCAAAAACTCCCTTAATGTATGGACTTTAGTTTCAAAATTAAAATGAATTAAAAAAAAAATCTCACTTCACATGATATGTTTCCATTTAAAAGTAATCAAAGTAAAAAGCAAAGAGTGACAAAAAAAAAATGTTTCGTTCAAGTTAAAGTAAAATTGTATTTGCTTTGCACTTAATTAAATAGCTCAAACTATTTGAAAGATAGTACAACTAATTCAACCTGATTTATTATAGATTTTTTTACCTGCGAAAAATAGTTTAATAATAATCAATTGAGATAATAATAAAAAAAAAAGCCCTTCATCATATAAACATAGGGAGTAATTTATCTATTTGTTAAAAAAAAAAAAAGAGTCATTGCACCTCTGAAATGAGAATAATTATATAGATATAACAGAAAATAGAATTTTAATATTAATGTGTGATAAATTGAGAAAAAATATTTAAGGAATGAGTATAATGGAGGAATGATTGGGCTGTCATAAATTAATGATAATGTTGCTAAAACAAACTTGCCTAATTAGACATGTGTAACAAAGAATATAAATTATATCATTAAACAAGCTAGTAAATTTTATATTGAAAGGTTAGGAAGTAAATGAAGGTGGACATTCAACTAATATTATCTTTTCAAAATAATTTATGAAGAATATTTTTAATGTCATAGTCAACACTTAACTAGAACAAATGAAAAAATAAGAATTTAAATTATTGATTCCAAGTAATTGGGATAAGGCTAATGATGATAATGATGATAAACTGCAATTCTAAAAATTAATAAAATGATCATTTAAATATAGAATTATACAAGTAATAATCATAATCAATTTCTTTAATTATAGTTCATGACTATTCTCAATTTATTATCAAAAACTTTAGGTATGGCTTTATCATTAGAAACTCACTTATTGGACCGCATGGCATGTTAATTAATGAGTTTCATTCAATGTTGTATTCGTGAAAAAAGAACAAGTAAAAGCAACATCAAGCAACACGATTGGATTATTCATCCAATAGCTAAAATGTATCATCGTTGTAGCTCACAAAGAAATATTTTAGCTTTCTCGAATCCTTCACCAAAAAATTAGCTCAGCTTACTTATTTTGACGAATTAACACAGTTGGCAAATGAATTTATTAATTATTTAATACTATTTTATCTTATCTTTTTTAAGCGAGCGCAGTGCGTTTCAGCGATGTATGATTAAAGCAGTCTCCCAGTCGATGGCCCAATCATTATTCACATGTCACGTAGTTAATTATGGTATGCTGATGTATGATAATTATAATGTATTATATTTTATTTTTAAATCTTATAATTTAAAACGAAAATTTACATGCATTAAACGACAACATAATGTTATGTACTTATATATAAAACACCTAAAATTTAAAATTTACATTTATAATATATTGTTATTAAAATTTATGCATGAAAAAGTGAACTTCACTCATAAAATAATTAATGATAACAATATTTTAATATGTACGGAAGAACCGCCTGAATGAATAAGGAATGTACAACAGCTAGGGCTGTAAACGAGCCGAGCTTGAGCGAGCTCAGGCTTGGCTCGTGTTCGAAATGGCTCGTGAAAGGTGTGTTCGTGTTCGGCTCGAATTAAATATTCTTGTTCGTGTTCGGCTCAAAATTGGCTCGTTAAAATTAATTGGAAAAAATATATGTCTAGCGCCGGATTCGAACTCAGATCTAAATGAATGGAAACGAAAGCATAACCACGCTACCACACAAGTAATTATGATTTAAACTTAGATATAAATATATATAATATATTAATATATAAATAATATATATAATAAATTATTATATAAATAATTATATGATTATTTTTTTATTTCGAGCCAAACACGAGCGAACAAACAGTTGTTCGTGTTCGGCTCGTTTACATTTCGAGCTTAAAAATTTTTTCGTGTTCAGCTCGTTAGGCTTAACGAACGAGCCGAACACGAGCTGTTCGCGAACAGCGAGCCAAATTGCCAGCCCTAACAACAGCATTAGCAATTTGTTATAAATAATATGTGGATAATTCATCATTAACGGCGTTCTATTGGCCTTCTGAATTGACTTTGTGTCTTCAGAGTGGAAAATCATATAAACTGCTTAATCTTCATTTATAGAAAAAACCATCGACAAAAAAAGTTTAAGTGCTGTAATAATAATAACAGTAACAATAATAACGGAATAGGGTGGTGTTCCGTACGCTCATAATTTTATATACAAAACTGATATGAAATAAGTTGAAAAAAAGGCGTTTTAACTGAACAAGTAACATTTCATAAAATTGTCGGCCTGAATCTCAAAGTGATGAAACTGTCTAGGATGGGGGCCGGGCAATTGAAGCGTCGGACTAAAAGAGAATGTTCTGAACTAGCCGTCCGACGATTGGCTCAGCTGGTGCGAATGCCACATGATTGTTCAATCAAGTTGACACTCCTACAATGTTGGTTGATCCAATCGGTGGACCACATTTACGTTCCTAGCAGCGGCAGCTCGTGTCCCATACCTTATGTCCGAATTATATATTTTTGTATAGATTTAAAACCGAGCATGTATATGGGGATTCGAGCCACATTTCTTACTTTTTCCTGTAATATATCATCGACCCAACGGCACTAGCCACTTATATATATTTTTTAGTGCTTTTACTTCATATCGCGTGCCTGCATGCTTGAATTATTTTTCTTGTTTCTCTGTGGTTTATCCTAGATGTCACATAAATTGCAATTTAGGCTCTCTAGAACCTTAAAATTATAAATTTTTCTATATAAAAGTCATATTAAAAGATTCAAGTTCAATTAAAATTTATGATTAAAAGATTCAAGATTTTTAAAGTCTATCTTTCACTTTCCTGCATGGCCTTGGGGTCAGTTTTAAAACGGGCTATATTACATGGGCATAACCCAAGTCATATAATAGGGCCTCCACAATATCTAAGGACCACTCTAGATAATTGCATCATTTGTATGCCCTGAGAAGAAGCCACAGAGCTTCTCCAACCCGACTGGCTCAACATAGATTTCTACTTACGTGGTTGTCTAGTTCTCTTAGGTCGCTAGAAGGCTCTCCGACATAGAGGGGGTGTACATTATTTTATTGGGACTCTTTTTTCCAGCGGCATCCTTTTTGTTTCGGTGGGTATAAATCCCACTTCTTGAAGTTCCACCTGATAGTTATAAAATATAATTTCGTTCCTCTGGTCATAGGACTATCAAGATCTCTCGTGGTCGTCATAATTCACAAATTATTGACCAGGGATCTATGGAAGTATTGGGTCGACTACCTTCGCAACTGATAAACTTAGGGTACTAATAGCTTGAGATGACGGATCCGTAGTACCTTGGCCCGACTACCTCTACCTTCTTGGGATACTCCTCAATTTCTTTGACTACCCCAGTTGAGCCCTATAGCTTTTTGCTTTCATTGGTATCATCTTGAAGGCCTGATTATCGATGAGCTACCGCCCATTTGGGATACAATGGTATCTCCTCTACCCTTATGACCCATATGTGTTTTGACGTATCGGGTTCCTCGTCAGGATGATTCGGTTATTTCAAATGCTCTATATGTTGATGAGTCTCTGACCCATTTAGGGATTGTGAGAGACTTACTCTCCGCCCCATGACTTTGTAAGAGCTTTAAAAGCGTCAGAGCATTCTCTTACAGACAACCATTTTATGATAGCCCTGTGCTAGTCGTCACTAATGTAAGAAAAATGCCTTTGGATCAATAATATTCTTAGGCAACCCTCAAGATGTAATTAACCAAGTGAGATATGTCCCCATGAGAGCACTCTAGAGCCTGAAATAGGCAAACACATCTAAATCTCTAGTTGTGGGTAGTCTATATAAATATTCTTTCGTAGATACTGGTGAAAGGTGCTTCCGTTTAATTCTGTTTAGGCGGACATACCTGAGCTATTCTTGCGAGGTTTCGCACATAGGCTCTTCACATTCTTTCTCTCATTTGTCAACTTTATCGTATGTCTATCTTTTTCAGTTCCTTTCTTCTCCTGATCATTCATATCATGTGTAAAAGAAATTTATTCGAAAAAGAAATTATACGACGATGGACAAAATAAAAAGAGAAAAAGAAATAAAATAGATTGGCGAATCTACCGGGGAGGACGCTTTATCTTCACTACATGAATTTTTCTTACCGCTTGTGGATTCATTCTCAAGATTAACAACTGTTATGAAGAAGATTCTCCCTCTTTCCATCTACTAAGTTATGTTTGTCTGTTCTGCGGGTCCCAGCAAATTCTCAGACTTGTGGAGCCGCTGAGAGTAGTGCACTCTCTCCCTCTTAGAGGTTCTGCTTACATTTCTAGTTATCTAGTCCCTTCTTTGTAGTGTCACTACTTGAGCTTTTTGGACCTTGGATTCATTCCAAGTGTCAATCGCTATGGTGAGCAATTCGACACTATCATGTCCTTTTCACTTGCCCACAGCAATGCAATCGCTGCATTATTGTATGCATTGATGTTGTTGTGCTCTTGGTTCTTCAACTTTTTTCTTGAGCTTTCGATGTCCCTTTTTAATCGATAGAAATAGTCAGTCGAAGGTTGATCATGATCAAAGTAACTGAGGGTTCATCCTTTTCCTTTATACCAGTGTTTTTGATGCGCAATAGAAGACCATTACTTTTGGTTCCATAAAGCACCTACTTGAGATTACCTTAAGTAATCATATACTCTAAGAGGCATCTGCCATATGCCCTCCTCTAAAAAGAGTTGTGCCCTCCTCTAAAAAGATAAGTTGTGCATGTGACACTTCATTTGTTGTAGCAGTTAGTACTAGATAGCGATGTGCTACAACTTCTTTCGCGTTAGCTACTTGTATCGGTGCTACTCTTCCCTTGAGGAAGAGGCCACTAGATGGCTATGCATTACAATGCTCCTTAGTGTTTTCTAGCCTCTTTTATGGTCCATCCATATTTTAAAGAATTTCCATTCTCACAAATGTTGCACTATCGAAGAGCGGAGAGTAACCTTTTACAATACAGTGTCTATCGGTGCGGACCATGTCCTCACAATGACTTGCTTTGATTCCAGCCTAGGATGACATTCAAATCTCGTCGGTTGGGAATCACCTTTCTCGTCCTCTGGCAGTGTAGACCATGTCCCTGCCATGACTCATTTTGAATCCGGCCAAGTATGAAGCTCGAATCCCATCGGCCAAGAATCACATTTTTCATCCTCTGGTGGTGTGGACCATGCCCCCACCACGATTCATTTTAATTTCATCTCGGGATAGCACTCGAATCCCATGACAAGGAATCACCCTTCTCGTCCTCTAGTGTTGTAGACCATGTCCCCGCCACGAATCATTTAAATTTCAGCTCGAAATGATGCTCTCATCTCATCAGCTGAGAATCGTCTTTTTTGTCCTCTGGTGGTGTGGACCACGTCCTCACCATAACTCATTCCATTTCTGACCTGGGATGATGCTTGAATCCCATAAGCTGAGGATCATTTATCTCATCCTCTGGCGGGTGGACCATGTCCCCTCCACGACTCGTATTGATTCCAGCCTGGGATGACGATCGAATCTCGTCGACAGTGAATCACCTTTCTTGTTCTCTGACGGTGTAGATCATGTCCCTTCCATGACTCATTTTGATTCCTGCCCAAGATGATGCTCAAATTCTATCAGTATAGAATCACCTTGCTCGTCTTCTGGCAGTGTGGAGCATGTCCCTGCCAGATGATGCTCAAATTCTATCAGTATAGAATCACCTTGCTCGTCTTCTGGCAGTGTGGAGCATGTCCCTGCCATGACGCATTTCGATTTTCGCCCGGGATGCGCTCGAATCCCGTCGGCTGAGAATCATCTTTCTTGTCCTCTCACTATGTGGACTATGTTCTTGCCATGACTCGTTTCGGTTCCAGCCTGGGATGATGCTCGAATCTCATCAGCGGAGAATCATATTTCTCATCCTATAGTAGGGTAGACTATATCCCTGCCACGACTCGTTTCGATCCAGGCGCGGGATGACACTCAACTCTCATCGACTAATAATCATATTTCTTGTCCCGTGGCGATGTGGACTATGCCCTTGTCGCAACTTGTTTCATTTCCGACTTGGGATGATGCTCAAATCCCATATGACGATGTGGACTATGTCCCCACCATGACTGATTTTGATGCTGGCTCTGAATGATGCTCAAATTCCGTTGGCTAAGAATCATCCTATCTCGTCCTATGGCGATGTGGACCATGTCCCCACCACGACTTTTTTTGAATATGGCCCGTGATGGCACTCAAATCCCGTCGGTTGAGAATCATCATTATCATCCTCTAGCTGCGCAAACAATGTGCCCTCCATGACTTGTTTTAGTTATAGCCTAGGATGACGCTCAAATCATGTCAACTTAGAATTGTTTCTCTTTTATATCTAGCTAGGCGGACTATGATCCAGCCATCATAGCTAGGAGGCTCTTCCCTCATCGATACACAGATCACCATGAGCCTGTAGTCCGTGTTGACTACACCACAACTAATCTTTTGACAAAGTAGATTGTGGAAGCAGTTTCCCTCTACAAGTAGTGGGTCCTCATCCTTGAAAGAAGTTCCTTACCTCGATCCATCATACACCTGAGTAAACTCCTTCATTCTACTTATCCTATAGACCCTCGTAGTAGGAGACAGGGGTTCATCTATTGGTTCATTATGAGGTCGAGATTTTTTGCTTTCTGTCGTATGGACCGTAGGGCCCACCGAGGAGTTGCATGTGACTCTTGGTGCATCATCTAAAGCTATTGTACCATATATCACACCGGGTATCATCATGATACCGTTGTAGCGGCTCTACTTGCACTTGATATAACCCCTCCTTTGCATAATATAAAGAAGAGTTCGTTTTGGGTTATCCCTCTTCTTCATCAAGCAACGATGGAATGGACGTTTCACACTCCAATAGGGAGACAACCCCAATTCTCTTATTGAAAATATGTTGTAAGCACTTTGCTTAACCGATTCATGTTCAGTCGAGATACACATCTCCTTGACTACTTGAATGTGCCTCAATCAATCAAACTACCTTGCTTATGTGGCTAGTTCTTAAAGAGAGCATCTCACTTCCAAGCATCCTCTCGCTTCTCTAATAAGGGATCTAGTTGGGTTCCATTAGACTTTAGCTTCTTGAGTATAGTATGGTACCTCATTTGATAGGAACCTCATTGAATCTTTAGTCATCTACGAAAAAGACCACTGTTGCATGTTAGACCGCCTCATATATCCGACCTTGCTAATATCTTGATAGACTCTGATGATTTTTGTTACCTTTTTCATGTGTCATGTTGCATTGGTTAAAGAACTCTACTTACCTGGTCGGTCCATGACCCGTTAGAGCATTTCAATATCCGACGATGTTGGTTGGACTACCTTGTGTATATAACACGGACTATACCCAATCTAACGACTTAACATCTTATGATACTATATAGAGCTTAAGGGTGGGCGTACCTACGTCATCAGCATGACTTTCTTAATATTTACGAATAATCATGGAAAGGTGGTTTTGAACAAATTCATGATGACCGAATCACTCACTTTAATGAACTTTTACCTAACTCCTGAGACCTCCTCAGAGTGATTAGATGGGTGTCATTAAAATGTGAGTAGATTCAAAAACTATTCAAATATTATTTACTTCTTCATTCAACTAAACCAATGAAAGCATAACAATTAATGGATTATCAAATTCTAAGAATATTTATTCAAGAGAATTTTGAAGTAAAAAAAATTGTAAGCAAAACTCTTTGAATCTTAAGGGTGCTAGTCTTCACTACTATTGTAAGCAAAACTACTTTGGATCAAGAATATTCTTGGGAAACCCCCAAGATGAAATTAACCAAGTGGGATATGTCTCCTTGGGAGCACACTAGACCCCAAAATAAGCAAACACACATGAATCTTTGGTTATGGGTAGTCTACATAGATATTCTTTCACGGAAAGTGGTCCAAGGTGTTTCTGCCCGGTCTTGTTTAGCAGTCATACTTGACCTGTCCTTGCGAGGTTTATCGCACGTAAGATATCCACATTGTTTCTCTCATTTGTCGTCTTTGTTGTATATCTATTTATTTCGGTTCTTCTTTTCTCTTGATGATACATATGGTCAATGAGAGAAATTTATTCGGAAAAGGGAAGAATATGACGACAAACTGGTGACTCTTTTTCTTTTTTAAAAAAAGAGAAAAAGTACAAATAAAACTATTTATGGGACTCACTAGGCATGAAATCCCAAGGAAATTTAATTATCGAATTAACCTTTCTTAAGTTTGATGCCACTTATTATTTAATAGTTTTCTTGTCCTATTTATAGTACTCACTTTCAAAGTGTAGGAAAACTCGGAAAACTAATATATATGCACCAAAACTGCTAGCGCAAATCTCAGAGTGATCGAACGATCCATGATGAGGGCCTGACAATAAAAGCGTTAGACTAAAGGAGCATGATTCAAACTGACCGTCTGACAAGCCCAACTTTATCTCAGCAGGAGCGATCCCCACGTGACCGTTCGATTAAGTAGACAGACCCACAATGTCGGCGGATCCAATCGGTGGACCATGTTTATGGTCCCAACCATCCAATCTTCCTTCAAGGACGTCTGGTCACAACTAGTTGACTAACCAGCTTTACCTCAACAGGAGCTATCGCCACGTGATCTATCACCAAACTTAAATGGTAAAACAAATCTATTATTAATTAGCACATTAATTATATTAAGGGTGGTTTTTATAACTGTTCCCTTCTTTTTGTAATTGTACAAATAGGCCCCTATAAATAGGAGGTCGAAAGATGAAAAAAAAAGACTCTTCCCCCAACTTCTCTCCTTAGAATTCTAAGTCTGCTCGACTCTCTCTCTCATTCTCCTTCACCCATGCTCTAACTTTCGAGGCGTGTTTTATTCAATGAAAAATTTAGGAATCAACAATATAAATTGTTATCTCCTTTCTGTAATTGTACAAATAGACCCCTAAGGGACTTTTACCCCCGGCTCATCTCCTTAAAAATTTTAGTCTGCTCTACTCTCTCTCTCTCTCTCTCTCTCTCTCTCTCTCTTATTCTCACTACAGAAAAAAGCATTGAAACCAATGGCAGAACCGATGACCTCAATCTACATCGGATAAAATGTTCTATTTTATGACAATCTAGCAATAGTGTATGATCTATGATGACATAACTACATGACAGGTTGTCGCTTATCAATAGTGATATTTTTCCTGATGTTTTTAATTATTACCAACACATTAAACCATCAGTTATAAGCAAATGTTAACCAACAAACATATCTCATCAGTTATCTTCGAACCATCCATCTGGCGGGATATTTACTGATGCTATTTTTTAATAAGCGACTGGCTTTTCTATCGGTATTTGTGTTAATAGCCGACATATTTTAAAGAATTTTATAAGCCATCAGAAATAATCCATTATACTGCCAAAATCGCGTTCCTCCCGATCTTACCCTATTCCTCCCCCCTCCCTTACACCTGAAGCCCTCGCTTACATCGCTCCTCTCCCCGAAACCCGCATGTTCCATCCACTCCCTATTTATTTCATCAATAATCATTGCCTTTATCATCGAACCTCGCAAAATAGTCGCAATAGGAGCTAGTTGGGAACACAACAACTGGATTGTGCTTTATAGTAACTAGAAAGTCCCATTTTTCTCCTCATTCCACTCCTCTCCTACCCAAAATGATTGAGGAAGATACCTTCTCGTTTTCATTTTCCATTTTATTTTCATTTATTTTGAAGAATTCATTTAGGCTTTAGGGTATATGGGCTTAGCAACTAGAAAGAGGTTTGACCTAATATTTTTCTATTTCTGTTGGATTACATCGGGGATTGGCTTTAAGCCCATATGTTTTTGCTATTGTTATGGATGCTCTTACTAGAAATTTATAGAAGGATGTACCTTGGTGTATGCTTTTTGACAGTAATATCTTTCTTTTGGATAAGACTAGAGAAAAAGTTTCGGAGAAACATAAATTATGGAGGTCGACATCTGAGTCTAAAGGTCTTCATTAGAGTAGATCTATAATTAAATACATGAAATATAATTATAGCAGTAGCTTACAGTGGCAGAGTTGTAACTACGGGTGACCAAATCATTAAAAGGTGTGAACATTTTAGATATCTCGGGTCTCTTGTTCAAAGTGATGGTGATATAGATGGGGATGTGATTAGTAGATTTCAAGTTGGTTGGTTGAAGTGGAGGAATGCATCTGACCTTTTGTGTGATAGAAAATACTGCTTAGACAAAAAAGAGAAATTATGATCGTGAGACTACAATGTTCTACGACATAGAATATTGGCCTTTAAAAGAGAAGCATAAAACAAACTTAAATGTTATTGAGATGAGAATGCTTAAATGGATGAGTGGCTTGACACATACTGACAAAATGCAAAATGATTATATTCGTGATAGGGTTTGTGAAGATCTAGTGGTGGGCATGTTTGGAGAGAATCGTATTGGATGGTTTGGTCACTTTAAACGTCTTCCATCTAATGATCCTGTTAGGAGAGTAAAAGATTTAGATTCGGCTTATGTTATGAGAGACAGAGGTAGAACTAAAAAAACTTGGGCATATTGTATAAAAAATGATCTTAATGTATCAGATTTAAATGAAAATATGACACTCGATAGGATGCAATGTAGAAAAAGGATTCTTGTAGGCAACCCCACTTGGTGGGATAAAGGCTTGCTGTTGTTGTTGTTGTAAGAGACAAAATGCATAATGAATATATCCATAGATATGGTTGGTGTAGCTCCAATGGCGGATAAAATTAGAGAGTCAAAGGTTTGGTCACTTTAAACGTCTTTCATCTAATGATCCAGTTAGGAGAGTAGAAGTTTTAAATTCGGCTTATGTTATGAAAGACAGAGGTAGACCTAAAAAAAACTTGGGCATATTGTATAAAAAATGATCTTAATGTATCAGATTTAAGTGAAAATATGACACTCGATAGGATGCAATGTAGAAAAAAGATTATTGTAGGCAACCCCACTTGGTGGGATAAAGGCTTACTGTCGTTGTTGTTGTTGTTGTAAAAGACAAAATGCATAATGAATATATCCATAAATATGGTTGGTGCAGCTCCAATGGCGGCTAAAATTAGAGTCAATGGTTTTACATACATACCACTAAGTTCCTATGTATTTGTATGTCTAACAAAACTTTGCATTATAATAAACTTTTCTTGTACATGTAAGGTTGTTTGTTTGAAAAAAATGGAAGATCAGTTGCGAGATATGTAATTACATAGGAATTGAGAGTAGAATTTCCTATCGCTTGTTATGTCTTACACCAACAAATGATCCACGCCTTGTTAGATCAAAATTTAGTAGGATCGATCCACAATATGATTTTACATGTAGGGTAGGTATGACTTTACAGCTTAGCATTTTTAAACTTTATGACATATATGTTCAAAATTTAGGACATTTAAAGTTTATGCGGTACATGTGTTACATAGTGTAGGCCTGTAAATTTAGCTAGAACAACGAAAATCGCTGCAAACTAAATTTTAGGTCAAATTTCTTTTAAGCCGACCTTTAGTTGGATTGAAATCATATCGTTAAACATCATATTGATGTTAAATCCGTTAAGACTTCTCTTTCTAATATTATCTGCAATTGGAGCTACTCTAACCCTTCAAGGATATAGTTGTTTTACATTTTATTTTCAACTATAAAACTAATCATATAACTAATCATTCTCATTATCGCAACCCCTTACGTGATTAGTTGCACATCTTAAAATATTTTTTTTAAAAGATCATATTTCATATGATGTAAAGAGTATTCAATGTTTACTCCTCCGCAAAGTCTAATTTTCATTTCCAAAATCGAAATTCACTTTGAAATTTAATTTACTAGTTTCAAAATAAAAATTCACTTTGAAATCTAATTTCATTATCATAATTTCCATTTTGGCAATGCAGATGAAATTTCAAAGAAAATTACCATTTTGGAACTGAGAAATTAGATTTCAAAGTGAATTTTTATTTTGAAAATGGGAATTAGACTTTGTATTAGAGCATCCAGTGAAAATTCTTACATCATATGAAATATTTCGTTTTAAGAACATATTTTGTGGCATACAATTAATCTCGTAAAGGGTTTATAGAGACGAGAATGCTTTGATTAGTGATTAGCTTTCTACTTGGAAAATAAAATGCAAAGTAAATAAATTCCTACAAGATTTGGCGTAGCTATGGTGACAGATAATATTTAATCCAAAAAATTGAAAAAATTTAAACAGATTATCGATCTTCAACAGTACTAACAGCCTCAAGTAGGTTGTTAATGTTATAACTTCAAGCTTAATTATGATTGACTCAAAAGAAATTGATCCAAAATTTCTTGCACAAACTTGTGTCATCGATTGTGATCGCTCTTTACTTGAGTTAAAATTAAAGTCATTCAATTTTTGAGTGATTGTCGATGTTTGAGCTATCGAAAACAATCACTCCTTTTACAAAGTGTTGATTATTGTTAGATTTGATCACCTTTTGTTACAACTTCGCCATTAGATCTACTTCAAGTTAGATCATTTAACATCTTAATAATAATAGTTCTGTCGAAGATCATTAATCGGTTGAACATTGATTTACAATCTATTAAGACGACTTCATCTAATATTGTATGTCACTGTAGCTACCCTAACCCTCACACATATATATTTGTATCATATTTTATCTCTAAGTTAAAAGTAAATCATAAAACATCATCGTCTCTGCAACTTTAACTAGATAATTTCAACCATTTAATAAATTCTGAGAAGGAAATGTCTTATGTGACATAAGAGTGTTTACTTCATTATCCAATGAGGAGTCTAATTTTTATTTCTTAAATTGAAATTCACTTCAAACATTATGTTCGTTACAATTCACTTCAAACATTCAGTTCATCAATTGGTTAAAAAGACCGACGCATTAGCGACAAATAACCGACGATTTGCCTGCCTAAAAAAATCAACAGGCGCAAACTTTTTTGATATGTACTTTGTCGCTATTACCAACAGAATAATCATCAATTTTATGAACTGATAAAACCGACAATTTGAAATTTCTCAAAAAAAGCTATTACATTAGGTTGTCGGTTATGAGACTGTAATTTTATGCCATCGGAATATCAAACAGTTTTGAAATAACGGATAAGTGTTTTACCTATGAGCTTAAAACAACCTATAAACCATCGGAAACATTAAAAGCGAAAGTTTTTCTTATCAGAAGCATTGGAAGTGACCATTATTCCTGTAGTGTCTTCTTCACCCAGGTTCTAACTCCTGAGACGTGTTTTATAGTTTAGGATTCAACACAATATATATTGTACATACCAAAAATTCTTTTTACTGATCTTAAAGTGATCTAACAGTTCATAAGGGAATAGTATGATGAAGGCGAGCTCACTGTCCGGAGATCGTGTGGGCTACCTGATGGAATGAATCAAGCAGGCCAACTAAGCTAAAGCCGATCGAGCCACGAGGCTGACAATAAAATGACCGAATGATCCAACCACGAGCCATTCAGCCAAAAGAGTGATGAAAAAGCATCTGAGTCAACTAGTACAGAAAAGTCAGACCGATGCGGTCGTTGCCTCTTCATAGACTTATCCAAAGGATGATCAAGTACCATAAGTATCTCCAAAATCATGTGGAGGCTGTAAAAGCTCCTCATCAAGGGTCGAGGATGGTTAACCAAGCTAGATCAATTGGTCGGACTAAATTGATCAAGCTCTGCAGATTGAGCAGACCCCATCAACCTGAAGTAAACTAAACTTAGCTGATCGAGTCAAAAATGTCTCCAGATGAAAAGCACATGCATGTAAAATACTAGAAATACCTAACACAGATCCCTTTCAAACTAAGACAAAAATATAATACACTATTATATCGTCTCCCATATATGTATACATATGTGTATATATGTGTGTGCATTTTAGAACAAGGATATAACAAAACCAGAAATATATACATATAAACCTAATAAAAACTTACATAACACCGGACTTGAGGCCAGACAGACACTTTATTTTACACTGAGGAACTATAAGAAACTTGCATCCCTTACAGAATACGATGCCCTTATTTATAACAAAGGGCGGACTTCAAAACTCTTACAATATAATTAAACGAAAGATAACACATTCGTTGGATGTGACATAAAGTAGAAATTATTTCAGAATACTATTACAACCACCGGAATTATTCAGCTACTATTTCAACAACTTTTACTATTTCAACCACCATAATTATTGCCTTAATTTTCTTCTGAGGTGACCCCAGTGGGGCCCATTTATGTTAACTTTTCTTACTCTATCATTAATTCGAACCGAGGCTGGTCGTCATTTGTTCCCACCTTTCTTCATCTTCATCTGATCCTTGATTTGAGATCGGCATGTCATTTTCAAATAATTCTTTCATCTGTTTTTGATAAATTTCTTGAATTTTTCTTTTAATTTGTTCAGGAGATTCCCGATGATATTTTCTTCTAATTTGATCATGGATTTCTTTTAGAGAGAATTCCTGAGTTCCTTTTTCTTGATCATATTTTCCATTAGATGTGATGACCTTATTAATTTGAATTACCTTATCATCAATAATAATTACGGACCACCACTTGATAAAGAAATTCCTCCATAAACATCTAGTGTTAAGCTCATCTGATTGAATACATAGATTACGGGCGAAGATCCATAGAATTTGTGCCTAGCAAAAGAATAGTAATTCACACATTCCTTCGGCTAAGAATTCATTTTTGATTTTGCTGAGCTGTGGAGACGAATTCACCCATGTTGGATATAAATTATTGATAGATTCTGGAAGAATTTCATTAGTGGCTCTGAATTTATCCCACCATTTTAAAAACCAATTTGGTATTTCTTTATTTAAAATTTCGAGCATTAGCACAAATAACCAGGAATGCTTATGTCTTGGATTAATAAGCAAAAATGCATGATTCATAGCTTGGACATAAGTCCAAAAATTACAAAAAAATATTTTCTTTTGTTTAGATATAGGATGCATAAATTCAATTTGTTTGGATTGATAAGGAGTTAAACTCCAATCCTTGTGATGCAAAATGCGACTTATTGTCGCTTTGCTAAATGCAATGGATTTATTAGGTTCATTATAATTGTGTTGAATTTCAACACATTGTAATGAAATGAGGATGATTCTCTATCAAGATGATCTTGTGGGTAGGCAATTGTGCCTAAGTATCTTTCCTGAATTTTCCAGGGATCATTAATTTCACAATCCTCTAGATTAATTTTGAGGATTATCTCTCTTGAGGATTTTTGCACGAATTCCGTGACATCTTGAATCTGTAAATCAGGAGATTGATTGGATGTAGAAGCCATTGGGCTACCATATAAATATTGCTTTAAATCAATAAATTTTTGTGGGGTCACATTAGGTTGACCCCTACCTCTCCCCCCTCGAAAAGTGAGGCTACCCCTATAGGGTATCATTCGATTTCGTGTATGAGGGATTATCCACCCCTCCTTGTCTTTCTTCCTACAAAAATTCACGAGTGAGAAAGTCAGGTAAAGAATTAGTATTTCCTACAATATATTCTATATCAAATTCAAAACAAGATAATTGTGCTTGTCAATTGGCAAAGATTTGTTTAAAAACAAGTTTTTTACATCTTTTTGCAGTATATAATTAATTAAACTGCAATCAATTTATAATAAAATTTTTTGATTTAATAAATCATCTTGAAATTTGGTAATGCATTTAACTACAAAAAACATTTCTTTCTTGATGGTCGAATATTTTTCTTGAGTGGTATTCCACTTGCCAGATGTAAAGTGAACTAATTGTTCGGTATTTAAAGTTTTTTTCTTTAAGATTCCTCCGTAGTCAATATTAGAGGCATCTGTCTCTACTATTTTAGGGAGAGACGGATCTGCAATATGTAAACAAGGTAACATTTTTACCTTTTGCTTAATTATTTGGACAGCTTTAGTATGATTTTTTGTCCATGGATTATGATGTTTTTTTAACCTATTATAAAGAATAACAGCATCTAAAATAAGTTTTATAATAGTCCGCTACATAATTGAGCGAACCCAGAAATCTTTGTAATTGAAGGATATCAATGATTTCATTTGGAAATTTAGAAGCAAACTCTATGCTTCTTTCAATTAAAATAATTGTATTCCGGATAATATTATGTTATAAAATAGTATTTCGGTTTGAAATAATTTGATTTTTGGCGTAGATATTACTAGCCCATTATTTTTGACAAGCCATTGGAATGTCTGCAGATATTTAAAATGTTCCCCTATTGATTTAGAGAAAACAAGTACATCATCAATATATACTAATATATAATCAGAATACAGATTAAAAATTTCATTCATAATTTTCTGAAATTCAGAAGGAGCATTTTTAAATCCAAGCGGCATAATGTTCCATTCATAATGACCAAACAGATCAGTAAAGGCCGTTTTAGATCTGTCTGATTCAAAAATTTAATTCTGCTAGTATCCAAATTTTAAATCAAATTTTGAAAATATTAAAGATTTACTTAGACGATTAAGTAAGTCTCTATTATTCGATATAGGATATCGAATCTATTTCAAAACTTCATTTAAAGGTTTGTAATTAATAACTAATCTAGGTTTATTCCTTTCTCTTTATGCATTATTCATAACATAGAATGCAGTACAGCTTCAAGGTGAGCTATATTTTCTTATTAATTTTTTATTAAGAAGTTCATTAGTTTCTTCTTTACAAAATTTTAAGTATTTTTGATTCATCTGACAATGTTGTGTCTTTGTCTTGATATTTCTTTCATCGAAATTATCGATGTATGGTAAAGTAATACATTGCTTTTTTCTATCCCAAAAAACAGCTGGATTTTCACCGCAAACTTCGTCTAACATATTTTTGTGTAAAGTAGAAATTTTTTTCTTTTATGAAATTATTTTTTAATTTTTCTTCTATGCTTAACAAAGTGATTTCTTCTTGTAAGAAATTAATTTGATTTTGTTTTAACTTGAAATTTTTTATTTCATTTAAAATAATTTCTGTAGGATTTGTTATAAATTCAAAAATAATTATTTTTCCAAATTTATTAGAATAGATGTAAGTATTATCAATCTTATTAATTGACATAATTTTATAAAGGAACATAGTTCCTAAAATAATATGCTGAGTTAAATTTTTAACAGATAAAAAAGGAGTATTAATGCAAATATTATTTTTGCAAATATTAGCAAAAGAAATTTTATATTTAATTTCCATTTTATTTCTAGACGCAGAAGTTAAGTGTTGCGTAGTTTTCTCAAAATATTTTGAATGTATTATTCCTTCTTGAATACAATTCATAGCTGCTCCGCTATGAACAAGAGCAGTAAGATTATATAACGTATATTCTCTATTTATATTTAAAGTAATAGTTATAAATCATTTATGTATAATAGCCTTTTGTAAAGAATTTAAAAAAAACTGTTCTAAATTGTTATATTTTTCTACTGTTATTTCAGTAGGTGTAATATTATTTATTTCTAATTTTAATAATCTAGTATTTATTTTTTCTTGATTTTTTAGAAAAATATTCATTTCAGATTTTAAAATTTTAACTTCATTTTTTAAATCATTTATAGTAGTGAGTCTACTATCAGTATTTAAAATTAAAGCTTTATTTAAAGCTTCTTTCATTGAATATCCTTGAAAAGGAATAGTATTAGAAGAGGAGAGTTCTCCACTAGAATCAATAATTATTTTGAACATCTTATTTCGAGTCTTTTCATCATCAATTTGGGATGCAATTTAAATAAGCCGTTCATTTCGACTATGGATTTATAATAATTTTTACTATTACATTTGCATTCAGATTCTG
This sequence comes from Papilionanthe hookeriana x Papilionanthe teres, assembly GCA_022702705.1. Taxonomy (NCBI): domain Eukaryota; kingdom Viridiplantae; phylum Streptophyta; class Magnoliopsida; order Asparagales; family Orchidaceae; genus Papilionanthe; species Papilionanthe hookeriana x Papilionanthe teres. The sequence goes on along the minus strand of CM040438.1, from coordinate 59,725,749 downwards.
TGCAATTATTTTCATCAAATTATGATGAATAAGAGGAATTGTCCTCAGTATCGTCTAAATTATCAGACGTCTCCGAATTTTCAGGAGATGAATAATATAATTTTGAAAATAGATTGTTTAATATTTTCATCAATATTAAGCTCATTTATTTTTTTTTTAACTATGCATTTATTTTTTCTTAATGTAAGAGGTTCAAATGCTACTTGTATTGTGATATTAATCTAAAGCTTTACAGATCTCAAATTGAGATATCAGACTAAAAAGAAAGCTTGACAGAAAAAAAACAATTAGGTGCTTTCTGTGAAAAATTTACTTATGATATTCCTAAATTTTCTGAAGAAAAAGAAAAATCTTTTTATAAAAAGAAGAAATATCATAAGCAACGCTCTGAAAAATATTCAGAGAAAATGTTAAAGAATTCTTTAACAATACTAAAATTGAGACGTCTGACAATTTAGACGATATTGAGGACAATTTCTCTTATTCTTCATAATTTGATGAAAATAATTGCACACAATCTGAGTGCAAATGTAATAATGAAAATTATTACAAATCCATAGTTGAAATAAACGGCTTATTTACTTTATCTTCTTCAATGAAAGGAGAGATACTTAAAATTGCGACCCAAATTGAGGATGAAAAGACTCGAAATAAGATGTTAAAAATAATTATTGATTCTAGAGGAGAACCCTCATCTTCTAATACTATTCATTTTCAAGGATATTCAATAAAAAAAGCTTTAATTTTAAATACTGATAGTAGACCCATTACTATAAATGATTTTAAAAATGAAGTTAATATTTTAAAATCCGAAATGAATATTTTTTGAAAAAATCAAGAAAAAATAAATACTAGATTATTAAAATTAGAAATAAATAATATTACACTCTATCGAAATAACGAGTAGAAAAAGATAACAATTTAGTAACGATCTTTTTAAATTCTTTACAAAAGGTTATTATGCATAAATGGTTTATAACTATTACTTTAAATATAAATAGAGAATATACGTTATCTAATCTTCTGCTTCTGTTGATAAGCAGAGAAGATATAAATTGTATTCAAGAAGGAATAATACCTTCAAAATATTTTAAGAAAACACGCAGCAGTTAACTTCCGCGTCTGGAAATAAATGGAAATTAAATATAAAATTTCTTCTGCTAATATTTGCAAAAATGATATTTGCATTATTACTCCTTTTTTATTAGTTAAAAATTTAACTCAACATATTATTTTAGAAACTTCGTTCTTTTATAAAATTATGTCAATTAATAAGATTGATAATACTGGCATCTATTCTAATAAATTTGAAAAACAATTATTTTTGAATTTATAACAAATCCTACAGAAATTATTTTAAATGAAATAAATAAATTCAAGTTAAAACAAAATCAAATTAATTTCTTACAAGAAGAAATCACTTTGTTAAGTATAGAAGAAAAATTAAAAAAAAAATCATAAAAGAAAAAATTTCTACTTTACACAAAATATGTTAGACAAAGTTTGCGGTGAAAATTCAGCTGCTTTTTGGGATAGAAAAAAGCACAGTATTACTTTACCATACATCGATAATTTCGATGAAAGAAATATCAAGATAAAGGCACGACCTTGTCAGATGAATCAAGAATATTTAAAAATTTGTAAAGAAGAAATTAATGAACTTCTTAATAAAAAAGTAATAAGAAAATCTAGCTCACCTTGGAGATGTACTGCATTCTATGTTATGAATAATGCAGAAAGAGAAAGAAATAAACATATATTAGTTATTAATTACAAATCTTTAAATGAAGTTTTGAAATGGATTCGATATCCTATACCGAATAAAAGAGACTTACTTAATCGTCTAAGTAAATCTCTAATATTTTCAAATTTTGATTTAAAATCTGGATACTGGCAGATTCAAATTTTTGAATCAGATATAAAAAGTCATTTACTGTTCCATTTGGTCATTATGAATGAAACATTATGCCGTTTGGATTTAAAAATGCTCCTTCTGAATTTCAGAAAATTATGAATGAAATTTTTAATCCGTATTCTGATTATATATTAGTATATATTGATGATGTACTTGTTTTCTCTAAATCAATAAAGAAACATTTTTAACATCTGCAGACATTCTAATGGCTTGTCAAAAATAATGGGCTAGTAATCTCTGCGCCCAAAATCAAATTATTTCAAACCGAAATACGGTTTTAGGACATAATATTGTCCGAATATAATTATTCCAATCGAAAGAAGCATGAGTTTGCTTCTAAATTTCCAGATGAAATCATTAATATCTGTCAATTACAGAGATTTCTGGGTTCGCTCAATTATGTAGCGGACTATTATAAAAATCTTGCTTTAGATGCTGCTATTCTTTATATTAGATTAAAGAAACATCATAATCTATAGACAGAACATCATACTAAAGCTGTCCAAATAATTAAGTAAAATGTAAAATGTTACCTTGTTTTCATATTGCAGATCCGTCTCTCCCTAAAATAGTAGAGACAGATGCCTCTAATATTGGCTACAGAGGAATCTTAAAGCAAAAAGCTTTTAATACCGAACAATTAGTTCGCTTTACATCTGACAAGTGGAATACCACTCAAGGAAAATATTCGACCATAAAAAAAGAAATGCTTTCTGTAGTTAAATGCATTACTAAATTTCAAGATAATTTATTAAATCAGAAATTTTTATTACGAATTGATTGCAGTTCAATTAAGCATATACTACAAAAAGATGTAAAAAAACCTTATTTCTAAACAAATCTTTGCCAATTGGCAAACACAATTATCTTGTTTTGAATTTGATATAGAATACATTGCAGGAAATACTAATTCTTTACCTGACTTTCTCACTAGTGAATTTTTGTAGGGAGAAAGACGAGGGGTGGATAACCCTCATACACGCAATCGAATGATACCCTATAGGGGTAGCCCCACTTTTTGAGGGGGAAGAGGTAGGAGTCAACCTAATGTGACCCCACGAAAATTTATTGATTTAAAGCAATATTTATATGGTAGCCAAATGACTTCTATATCTAATCAATCTCCTGATTTACAGATTCAAGATATCACGGAATTTGTGCAAAAATCCTCAAAAGATAAAATCCTCGAAATTAATCTAGAGGATTATGAAATTAATGATTCATAGAAAATCCAGGAAAGATACTTGGGCACAATTGCCTACCCACAAAATCATCTTGATAGAGAATCATATGAGGCAATCCTCATTTCATTACAATGTGTTGAAATTCAACACAATTATAATGAACCTAATAAATCCATTGCATATAATAAAGCGACAATAAATCGGATTTTGCATCACAAGGATTGAGGTTTAACTCCTTATCAATCCAAACAAATTGAATTTATGTATCTCATATCTAAACAAAAGAAAATATTTTTTTGTAATTATTGGACTTATGTCCAAGCTATGAATCATGCATTTTTACTTATTAATCTAAGACATAAGCATTCCTGGTTATTTGTGCTAATGCCTGAAATTTTAAATAAAGAATTACAAATTGGTTTTTAAAATGGTGGGATAAATTCAGAGCCACCAATGAAATTCTTCCAGAATCTATCAATAATTTATATCCAGCATGAGTGAATTCGTCTTCATAGCTCGGAAAAATCAAAAATGAATTCTTAGACGAAGGAATTTGTGAATTATTATTCTTTTTCCAGGCACAAATTTCATGGATCTTCGTCTGGAATCTATGTATTCGATCAGATGTGCTAGATGTCTATGAAGGAATTTCTTTTTCAAGTGGCGGTTCGCAATTATTATTGATGACAAGGTAATTCAAATTACTAAGGTCATCACATCTAATGGAAAAGATGATGAAGAAAATGAACTCAGGAATTCTCTCTAAAAGAAATCCATGATCAAATTAGAAAATATCATCGGGAATTTCCTGAACAAATTAAAAGAAGAATTCAGGAAATTTATCAAAAACAGATGGAAGTTATTTGAAAATGACATGTCGATCTCAAATCAAGGGTCAGATGAAGATGAAGAAAAGTGAGAACAAATAGTGACCCGCCTCGGTTCGAATTAATGACAAAGGAAGAAAAGTCAACATAAATGCCCCCCACTGGGGTTACCTCAGAAGAAAATTAAGGCAATAATTATGGTGGTTGAAATAGTAAAAGTTGGTGAAATAGTAGCTGAAATATAATAAATTTTTAATAATTTTTTAAAGAATGGATCAATTAGGTTTAATGATTATTATCTCTTTAATTGCATTGAATTCTTATTTCTTATTAATTTCTGTGCAATTTTTGGTGAATAAAATAGCATTTACCGAGTAACAGTCACCCTCACAAAAACCTTGGAGATCAAAACAAACCGCCCACCCGACAAATGTGGAAAAAAATTTATAAAAAGAAAAATACTGTTCCTGTGGGACCCACTTACCCCGGACAGCTCCAAGCCTGTGCGACCCACCAACTGATTTGTGAATATTAGCAGTTCACATGCTCGCTAGAAAGCTCATCATTAAATTTATTCAAAATTTCAAAAAAATAGAAGATCTACAATATTCCAGGGGATTTACGTACATAACATATTTTTTTAAAAAAGTCTCATCTAAGTATATCCGATGGGATGAACGAATTAACAGTTCTTTCCAGTAAATCTGAATAAATCTTCCAAAATAATTTGATTCGTAAAATAAAATAAGAACGATAATAAATTTTAGAGTATAAATAGTCTATATTATTACATACACAAATTTTTTATAAAAATAGATACATAAAAAATATTGATAGACATAATAGAATATAATAGTGAAATTCAACTACTCTTTATATTCCATTTCTCTAAAATATCATTTCCTATGTTTTTTTCAGGTAATCTCTACTAGGCCTAAATTATGCTTTTTATATTTATTCAACCAAAATTTTTATATCGCCTAAAAATTATCACTTTTTTTAACCTTTAAATGAATAAATACATCTTTCTATTGATAAGTTAGCTGGCATGTATGACTGTGAATTTAGCTCTAAAATCGTTAATTATTTGAAAATTGATTCTAATTTTGGCTCTGCTCGAGATCTGATTGAAATAAACAAAGCCGAGTTTCAAGGAAAATTTTGGACCTAATTTTTGTTGGAGGTGAACTCAACTCGGCTCAAAATCAAATCGTTAACAGTCCTGGTGATATGAGGGCTATGAATTTAGCAGATTTAGCTTGAAGATCATTAATCTCTTTGACATTGAATGAAGTTTGGCTTAGATCAAGATCTCAAAATAAATGAGTTGAGCTACAGGAGCCAAATTTTGAATCAAATTTTTTCTTTAGCCTATTTTGAGCTGAGATTTTGAGTGAGCAACTACTCAGCTCAAAATCAAATTGTTAAGAACTATAGTGACAACTAGTTGTTTACTACTATGCAACTAGCACATTATTTTACTCTGTCACACCCATCAGAATAATGGCCGCGAGCCAACTCTAGCATCAAATTTTGGACGCATTTGATCTATTGAGAATAAGGTTTGGGGTGGTGTTAAGAGCTATAATGTTCAGTAAAATTCAACAAATAAATTTATTGTTCATAATGATACAAGACAAAGTAATAATAATAAAAAAATTCAGTTGCATATATTTTGCACAGATTAAAGCTATATGAATGAATGACGCTAGGTATAATAAATAATTATGGCCCAAATGCAGGGAAATTCAATTGCATTTGATTTGTCTTCATTATTTTTTAATAAAATACTGTCAAATGGGCAATAACAACGCATCCGATAAGAAAGAAAATTCTGCCCACCGAACATTACTCTAATACGTACAATTATTAACAGATATCTTCAAAAATTTAAGCACTGCATTATTGAACTATGTGTCATCATCATAATAGATGAGAGATGAAGAACCGAAAAAAATTTACGTCAAAATATTATATAAAAATTTGGTCGGATTAGACCTAATGTTCATTAGTTTGTTTTAAAATTTATGTAATATTTAGTTGATATTTTGTTAAATACCACACCCATCTATTCGAATTAAAATTCAATTAAATATTTTCCTGACAACAGCCAAAACTAAATCTCAATGAAGTTAAAATAATCAAAATTATTAAACTTTTTTAGGAGTTACTATCAATTTAATTACTTTTCATTGTAGATATCTCTCGAGTCAATTCGCACGCTGCGTCCGTGAGTTTCCCTAATCACTGCGAGTATCTTTCTAATCATTTTTTAAAGAAAAAATTAATTTTAAAACTTCTTATAAGAGCCAACAGATCGGAAAACATTTGTGTACGTAGACCGTACGCAGCTCGCATACGCCATCCAGTAGGAGGCGGCTACATATGTATTTAACCTCCAGTACTCTCCAAAAAACAAAAAAGTTACGTGGAAATTACACTGAGGTTACATAGATAAAGTAAAAGAATTAATATGAGTAGGAGGCGGCAATACTTTTTTTTTTTATGAATAAAGTAAAAGAATTATTTTAGGAAGAATAATTATTTTAAAATTAATATAAGTAATTATAATAGATCCCTTATGAAAAATAATTTTTCATCACATAACATATATAATAATAGTAATATTGCCTAAACGAAAGTGTTGCGGTGGTTCGAAAATAACTGAAGCCCGCAAGCAATCAATCACGGCTATGCGTTCTGATAACTACGGACCACTAGCAGGCAACCGAATATTTTCCATATATGGCTGGACGCGGCGATCGAAAAGCTAGCAGAGGTGTATGGTCACGATCCTAATACGGAAGTATTGAGATAGTGAAGGGTGAGCAGTACCTGTAGCTCTGGGGCCAAGTAGTGTTGTAGGAGTTCGGTCTGCTCCGTCTCGTGCTGCCACCGGAGGACGAATCAGAACCGTCTGATTCTTCATCGTCTTCCTCCTCCGCCCGAATCTTGCTCTGCTCCTCATCATCGACGCCGTCTTCCGCATCGCTGTTCTCAACGTAGATGCTCGGATCCATTGCAGGGTTCTTCATCTTCCCTGAAATCCGAAGCAATGATAATCTCAGAGGAAGTATTGTCTAGAAACAAAAGTCTAATATTTTGAAGAACGCAAATAATTATTACAATCTCAGTACAACATATAATAGTTTCTTAGAACATTAATAACGATCTCAGCACGACTAAAACCAGCTGAAACGACAAACAGGGCTTGGAACTCTGTGTCCAGCTTGATAATCTGCTTATTTGTCTCGAGTTACTCCTTCCATAACTATGACTGCTATTTTCTTAATTAGGAGGCCGGCGCGCTTGTTGGAATCAGAGTAGTTAGCTGCGCTTTCTAATTATTTATTAGGATTGTTATGAGCGCTGTCTTTATTGAGATCATCCCACCCAAATACAATATTTTCTACGATTTGCAGTATAATCGCAATTGATCTTTTTCTTTCACTTCTATTAGATCTACATATTGCTATTGTAACATTCCGATAGCTGTATTTTTTTATATCGATGCGGCATTTCTTTTTAGTTTTGTTAGAATCGGGTAAAAACTCGCAACAGTCTCCACCAAAAAAAGGCGGGAAAGCTTCGATTCAGGCCGACGGATTAATAAAGATTGCAGTGAAAATGGAAATAGGTAAGGGGATTTTCTCGATTAAGCATAAAATATTTAAGCCGTTCATACCTTATAAGGAATCGAGTCTCAGCCCTATCTTCCGGCGGGGCTTTGGGAGAGAGGAACCAGATATTGGATAGGACTTGGGTTTGGATTTGCAAGGAGAAGTGAAATCAGAGAAACTCTACATGAAGACGGAGCAATTGCGCTATCAGGCATCTTATAAAGGCCAAAATCTTACGGGCTCGAGGCGCAGAGAGCAGAAGAATCACGAGGAGCCAGCAGGATCAGGAGGATGCGGAGTTACGAAAATGCCCTCAACTGTATATGTTGAAGGCTATCACTACTTTTTTAACTTATTTATTTTACAGCTCAGCAGAAAACGAAATGGATCGTTTTGCCACGTGTCAGCGTGACGTGGTGGTGGACGATTGCAGGATGTCCAGGAGATTTTATACGACTAATTTAGGCTCATGATTAGCAATGATTATCAATTTTTTTTTGTTTTTTATTTTATTCGAATATTTAAACATATTCTAAAAGATATTAAGATATATTAAGTATTGAGGAGCAATCATATGTAGGGGTGTAAATGAGCCAAACACGAGCGAGCCCAGAAAGTGTGTTCGGCTCGTTTATATTTCGAGCCCAAAAAGTGTGTTCGTGTTCACTTGTTCATTACTGAGTCGAATACGAACTGTTCACGTAACAAAGAATCGTTTTCGACAACCCTAATCACGTAACTACTAAGATAGTTACAGGTTTAGGCAAGATTTAAGAATTATTGTTTACATTAAAACATCATTTGAGTCTAACTTAATAATTTTTTTCTTTTTTACTTAATTAAAAATTTTAATTGATTATAAATCTTTTAAATTTTTAAAAATATTGCTCATCAATATATATATATATATATATATATATATGTATGTATGTATGTATGTATATATATATATATATAATCGATGAATATCATTTCGAGCCAAAACGAGCGGAACACGAATTGTTCGTGTTCAGTTTGTTAAGGCTTGTTAACTTAGCGAACGAGCCGAACACGAGCTTCTTCACGAGCCGAACACGAGCTGTTCGCGAACAACGAGCTATTTTGACAGCCCTAATCATATGTCCCAGATGTTTATATTAGGGCTAAATTTGCTTACAAAATTCGGAAATGGCTGCAATCATCGATCTTATTGCAAATCACAAAATTTTCACACCACTGGTCCAACTCTCTCTATATTATCAATAGGGATTCAAATATATCTGTCTTAGCTTTCCTTGTCTTCCTTTTATACAAAATGTTTAAAAGGTGAAAACAAGTTCAAAAAAATGTGCATTGATATAATGTGTCCCGTATATTTAGCCGTATATTTTTTTAGAATAAGTTAATTAAAAAAGAAAGAAAATAGGCTCAATTATTGTAACGATTATCATACAAGCTTCTATCGATGCCACAACGATAGTTAAACAATCACTGTGTGGAGAATTGATGGAGGTAGCAAATCAAATTTTGGGTTGAGCGTACGCCATCAACATTATACAAAAGCCACTAAATTGCAAGACAAAGTTGCAAAGGCCGATAAAAAAAACAACTCATATTGTGAGCAGCACTCCAATGTTACAATCAAGATAATTCAGGCAAAGGAAGAAAAATGAATATAATAGTACTGCAAATAGTATCACTTGGGATCTTAGTCGTAGGTAGTGCCATTTACAACAGCAAGACTTAATCAACATATGTCATACCATGTGCCATATCTTATGATAAATTTTGTACTTGTACTGGAGGGATAATTTTCACTACAAATTGTACTAATTGTAGAAAAAAAAAATACACAATCAACATAAAAGGTTAAGTAGAAAATCAGAATCACCCTTTTCTCCAAAAAGGTGAATCATTAAAGGCGTTAGCATTAATTAGATGACAAATGGAAATATATGAATTAATTTCATCATCCCAACTTTTTGAAAATTGTAATTGGAATTTTTATATCATAAGCTATTCAAAATGATTTTCAAAGTTTAAAGACTAACGGGTTTTGCATTATAAATTCTACTATTCTTTTCTTGCTGAATACATAAAATTATAATTCCCATAAACTTGAAGTAACACTTTGAACCAACATTTTGTTATCATATGAGTAATTAATTCTATAGAACTTGGAGTAAAAAAACATCAAAAATGAAGAATTTTTCATCTAGCAAATTATATTAATTAGGCTCACAGAACAAGCGAAATTTAAAAAAGGGTTGGTTAGTATATTGATCAGTCGAATAACATATCACACAATTAAGAGGAATGACTATGTCACTTGATCTAAGATTTATAGTATTTTAAATATCACTCATGCAAGCATTCCATAATTAGATAGAATATCTAAACAAACGATTTTTAAACAAAGATGAATTTTGTCTAATTTTAATAGGATAATATTAGGAAAAAAAAATTATTCTAGACATGAGTTCAAAGTTATAGTTATATTTCAATTATGCATATCATAACCTCTATCGACATACATATTAAAGATATAACTGTAGCAATGAACATAGTCGAAGAGAAAGACCCAAATTATCACTATTAATGATGGATTGAATATTACAATAATAGCAAAGGTTATACTTAAGAATGCATTAAATTGCACCCACAATATTTAAAATAGATAAAACACTAATCCATGAATGAAAGCAAATGGACAACTTACTCCCATCAATAACTTATAAGAAAAAAATAACATTAATAGTAAATGCACTAGAATATAAGGGGTTCAATAAATGTTAGTCTTATTCTCAAGAATGGTGTAAGTATCGTAGTATCATTTAGTAAGAACAGAGATTTCAAATAAGAACATTCAAATGCTTTTTTGCTTTGCATATATAATTAAAATGAGAAAGAGATAACGACTACGACCCTCTATTTTCTAGTTATTATAACAATATTTTAAGACATAAGATAAAATTTATTGTCTTTTCACTTTCAAACAAAAATCTATCAAAATGTTACTAACTTTTTTGGTGTTATATGCAGTGATGCATATAAAGATTTTTGTTTGCAGCCATTTTAAAATTATCTTCTCTACTTATATAGATATTAACAATAGAGATGAAATTATTGAATCTCGATTTACCAATTCAAAATTTAAATTAGAATCATATTTAACCTAGAAAGAATGAGATGAAAATAAAATAGAGTAGAAATTCTATACAAAATTTCAATATATAGAGTTTTTTTGTCAGTGGTCGCACTATATTAAATTTTTTGCGACCTTACATCTCCATATTAGTTGGGATCAAGATTTAAGTACAACATAAAAAAATACTAATTAATGAGGTATAAGTGGAAAGAACGAGAAGAAGAAACTACATAATAAAAGATAATTAATGAAGTAGATGAGTAATAAAAAAAGCCCCAACAATCACTAGAAGTAAAATATAAGAGATATGTAGATGCGTACTAAATTAGATTTATAATTGACCAACTAGGAAAAAAAACTACTACTTTCCGAATTAAGGTTCAAACTAGCTCCTAAACTTAAGTGACTATGCATGAGCAAAATAAACTAATGAGTACACCATAAATCTAGCAAGTTCACTCAAATTCTTCACATGCTTCATTGACTAGTCTCCTTGAAACTGATCAACTAGCTAGCTCAACTTGAACCTCATTGGAGAGTCTGTTTTGAAACATGATTGGCAAGTCTACCTTAAATCCAGTTGGTGAGTATGTGCTGAATTGAGCTAGTGGGTTTATCTTGAATCCAATTTGTGATTTTAACTTTATAAATTTTATGTGTATATTTATTTCTTAATTTTTCTTATATATTTGAAAGACAACCTCTACAACAATATATAATTACTACTATAAATAAAATATTTTTTTCTTCAAACTGAACGAGATTCTTGCTATATGGTGCTATCGGCCCATCAATCACCTTCGACCCACATCTGAGGTCTGATCTGGTGATGTCAGCCCATTAATCACTACCTACTATTTGATCAAGCCCCACCAGCCTGCTCAACCAATGTCAAAGGCCTAACATGGCCCTGCTAGCCCTCGCACCTGTTGCCCTGACCCAATCATGCTACCACACAATTGCTAACCTTGTTGGCTCATTGTCGTGCCACTATCACCAACCATCATTACCTGTCACCCACCAACACAAGCTGCTCGTAGCTGCCATCAAATATTACCGTCGTCAAACGTCGCCGCCATCAACAATCATCGCTACTGCCAAATTCTGTATTTTGATTAATTTTCGAACTATATGAAGTAAGTGCCTGAAAATATAAAGCAATTGATGCATCATCAACAAATTTTATCATTTGTTCAGAATCTTGATGCATTTTCAAAGCAAGAAATACACTGATTCAAATAAAATATCATCTAAAGCTTTGATTCAACAAACTTAAATTTAAATTGATTTTCTAGAAGTCACTAACCTAATAATATAAAAAATAATCTAATTTGATTTAGCTCAAGCCCAGATAAAATCATAGGATCACTTATTATCGATTTGGATTGTTATTTGAGGATCAAATTAACTTCAAATTTGATATTCTATAGTAGAATTGAGCGTGTTGATAAAAGGAATCTAGCGAGCCTAGGATCAACTAATTTTGAGGTCATTATGGCCACCAGACTAATAAAACACCGACTATGATCAATAGGAATCAACGTGAGAGATTCGATCAAGTGTTTATGATAGTCATTCGCCAAAGGTTAAAAATGTTTCTCATATAAGATCTATAAACAAATCCTCTCTCTTTACTTGAAGGGGGGAAAGAGGAGGAAGGAAAAGGAGTCCATTTCCATTGTTGTTATGGACTGAAGGCTTGACGAAAGCTTTTGACCTCTATAGCCGTCGATAGTCAATTATCGGCCTCCACCACCACTTCTAACCGCCCTCTGCTCGCCATCACTCGTGGACTTTGAGGAGTAATGAAGTATCTCGCATAGTAATGATGCACATTGTAGATTAACAAAGTATCATGCAGAGTAACGACATACATTATGGAGTAATGAAATGCTCTATTGAGTGACGAAGTCTCTTGTTTATAGAGTAACACTGTTCAAACTAATATACAATAAGTGTAACCCAAAAATGGTGTATCAAAGACCTAGCAATAACTTTCAGAAACAACTACTTTTGATCGTTGCACATCGAACATTTCTATATATAAACATTATATGTAGAGAAACCTTATTACTTTTTCCTAGACTTGAAATAAGGGGTTATCTTTGAAATTTCGAAGTTAAAGTAGATCATTTCAACTGGACTAGGCCACGTGGTTTTCTCTTTCTTGGGACTTTTCCACGTAAAAATTTACGTGTCTCCTCTTGTAACTTTTTATTATCAGTCTGTAGGTTGGATTTCGTACAATGCTGAAACGTTAAATTATTACTCTACTAACATAAATTTTTTAATTACTAGTAATTAAAATAGTATTAAGTTTGTTCTCGTTAATTGAATTTAAAATAAATGTACCAAGTCATTGCAATAATTTTTATTGTTTGCAAGTTATTTTTGCAATAATAGGAAAATTTACAAGGAAGCCAAGATATGCTATAATCTTAGTATTAGATTTATCAAGGCAAAAAATGATCAACATAACTTTTTGAATGGAAAATAAAAATAGAGCAAGTTATCCTTCTTTAAGAGTTATATATATACATATATATAGTGAAATTTTTAGGCAAAAATATCAGACGTATTTTTCTAATTTGGTATTCAGCGAGGTTTTTAAAAATAAATTCCTTTACTTAATTAAGCGAGAATATATATATATATATATATATATATATATATATATATATATATATATATATATATATATTTATGAGTTTGAAATTAATTTTGCAAGAAATTGAACAAAGGGTCCTCATTTATATTTCTGACCCGACTAGTGAGCTCGAATTCCAAAATTTGATATAAAATAAAGTTTTCTCTTATTAAAAAAATGCTACCCCTCTTAGAGATTCTCCCCTAGTCAAACCTACGGCGCTTAGGTGGGCACAGGCAAATGCATGTCAAACACGAGCTGCCTCACTCCATCCACCTGCTCCAAGTCTCCAAGAAATTATCAATTTAACATGCATGCACTCGTCTTCATTGAAATTATTTTTATACATGTTAAAATCTAATTAAAAAGTTTTTATTTCATTTCTTTGTTTTCCTAGTAGGACTACAAATGTACCATAGTTCAACTTGTTCAAATGAACAAAATTTAAAACATAGTTCAACTTGTTTAATTATGTTTACGATTAATTTTATTTATTTTTCAATAAATAACTTGTTAAATGTTTTATATTAATCTCAATAATAACTCATATCATCAATAATATTGATGAATGTTAGATAATTGACGGACGTAGAGTAATGAATTATTGCATCACCATTGTACAAGAACACACCACACACTCGAATAATAAAGAGGAATAATAAAGAGGAGTAATAGGAGGAGGCATCTCATCATTTCATGTGAAAAGTCTTTGGAAAGGGAAAAAAACACGTAGCATAACCCAGTTGAATAATCTATTATATAATTGCGAGTATACAAGCACAATTTTTTCTTGAGTTAGGAAAGATAGAATTATAATATTGATGTACAATAATAGTTCAACTCGTAACGAGCCAAAAAGATCATAGTCAATTGTTATGGAGGCAGTAGCTCGCCATGAATTTTGTAAATAGTAGTTGTAGTACCATCATATTGTAGAAGTTGTAGTTGAAAGCCTTCGTAGTAGTTGGACATATGTGTCATAGATGGTTGCTTCAGGAACATTGTTTGGCCACAAATGCCATCGTAGGGAGCTCCAATAACTTCAGTAGGCTGCAAAGGCCAAAGTTGGGAGCTCTGCAAGCTGTGAGTCGTGTAGGCCATAGCGGGGAGTTGTAGTAATATTTTTAGAAATAGACGCTAAAGCTGGGAGTTCCATGATTGGTTATAACATTTGTAGGCTGAAATGGCCAAAGTTGAAAGCTGAATGAGCTGTGATAATATTTGTAGGATTTAGAAGCCTGAGTTGGGAGCTGGATGAGACACGATATTGTTCGTAGACTGTAGAGGACAGAGTTGAGAGCTATATGAGCTGTGAAAATGTTTGTAGGCCGCAGAGGCCGAGTTAGAAGTTGTATGAACTGTGATAAAGTTCATAAGCAACAATGGTCATAGTTGGAAGCTACAAGAGTTATGATAATATATGTAGGACACAGAGGCTAGAGTTAGGAGCTATAAGAAGAGAGCTTCATAAGTCCGGTGAAAGTCATTATATTCTAATTACGGTGGTTGTAAGCAGTTAGTGTGGGCATCTTTGAGAGGCATAGTTGCAACGTATGCGTGGTGCATTGTTACACATTGATTAGAGTGCATCATTACACTGTATTAGAGGTTGCGACCTTACATCATATTATGAGTGTGTTGTTTTATTCAGGATGACATATGCTTCATCGGGTGCTTCGTTACTTTGTAACATATGCATGAATCAACATGTCGGCATTCAGAGCTGTATAAGAGATTTTCTTGGTCTCGATGTCGATGTCATTGTTTTAGAGTCGTCACACTGTTTATCTATAATATTGCCCTAATCTTAAAAAAATCTTATTTCTTTTGGATCATGTAGAGGATCCTTAGTTAATAAGAAGTTTGAAGAAAGTAAGGGCTAATAAAATAGAAAATAGTAGTATAAAAAATGCCAGTGATAATCCTTATAAAAAGAGATTCTAGAAAGCCTTATTCTAGAAACTTTATATAAGGACGATCATATATGAAATTTTGATAACCAGAGATTTCTAGGTGTGATACCTATCCCGAGTTCTTAAATCTCCTATAGGAGCAAGCTAATATAGTTAATTACATCTTAGACAATTAAAAATTATTTAAGAAAAATTCTGACTAATGTTAACACTTGTTTTTTAAGAAGTTTCAAGAACAAAGAAAGAAACATCAACGTTCAATCCTAGGGGTAATATGTCATACTACCCTAAGAGATTGATTTTTGTCAATGTCAATTGTTATGTTGATTTTATTTTTGTTTTGTTGTTTGTGATTTTGTTTTTATTTTGTCTTATAGTTTATTATTCGTTTGGTGACTATCCTAAAAGTTTAGATTTTGTTTTATTTTGATTTTATCATTTTAATTTTGTTTATATTTTGTTTATATTTTGTTTTATTCTGTTTTGTCGTTATTTTGGTTTTGCTTTAATTTTGTTTTATTGTCGTTTGTCCTGTCTTCAAAATGTTGCCCTGCAAAATAGAGTTAGCAGACCCTAATAACATGTAAAATAAATCTAAAGAGGAATTTGTCTTCAACCTACAAGAAAAATGAGTGTTAGATTTAAAAGAAATAATGTCAATTTTTATTTCTTAAATCTTTTTTATTTTAGTTGGTTAGATTTTAGATAACTCGGTCAAGATGTCACTGGCTCCGTCGACCCAAGGTTATCAAGGGTCTTAATCTACTTAGTCTGAAAGGTGTTTAAACCAGGAGTGGAAGACTCCCGTCAACAATCATGATTGCACTGTCCAAGAAATTTTCGTAGATTAAGAACACTGGAGTTCAAGTTGCATTTGGTGATCTTTGTTCATTAAGGTTTCATTTAAGTCTTAATGTCTTTTCGAATTTTAGGTTGGAAAATTTTAAGTTATTTATAATTTATTAACCAATTAAAATTTTCCATACATCATTTTAATATACGTTGGTTTTCATTTGTTTATTTAAGTCTAATGTAATTTAGACTTAAAAAAAAGGGTGAAGTTTATTTAGATATAATGTCTGTAAGATCTAATTAAACTTGAGAATTTTTAGATCCAATTTTGAATAAAATCTAACATAAGTTAGACTTTAAAACTTTTAGATTTGATGTTATTTGAATCTAAAAGGCATTAAGTCTTAAATTATCTAACATAAGTTGAACTTTAGAATTTTAGATTCGATGTCATTTGAATCTAAAAGATGTTAAGTCCAATGTAGATTAGACTTAAATTGTGTAAAATCTCACATAAGTTATATTTTAGAATTTTAGATTCGATGTCATTTGAATCTAAAAGGTGTTAAGTGTAATGTAGATTAGACTTAATAGTGTAAAATCTAACATAAGTTAGACTTTAGAATTTTAGATTCGATGTCATTTGACTCTAAAAGTTGTTAAGTCTAATGTAGATTAGACTTAAATTGAGTAAAATCTAACATAAGTTAGACTTTTAAAATTTTAGATTCGATGTCATTTGAATCTAAAAGGTGTTAATTCTAATGTAGATTAGACTTAAATTGAGTAAAATCTAACATAAGTTAGACTTTAGAATTTTAGATTCGATGTCATTTGTATCTAAAAGGTGTAAAATCTAATGTAGATTAATCTTAAATTGTGTAAAATCTAACATAAATTAGACTTTAGAATTTTATATTCGATGTCATTTGAATCTAAAAGGTGTTAAGTCTAATGTGATTAGACTTAAATTGAGTAAAATCTAACATAAGTTAGACTTTTAGAATTTTAAATTCGATGTCATTTGAATCTAAAATGTGTTAAGTATGATGTAGATTAGACCTATAATGAGTAAAAACTAACATAAGTTAGATTTTAGAATTTTTGATTTGATATCATTTGAATATAAAAGGGGTTAAATCTAATATAAATTAGACTTAAATTAAAGTTAAAATTATTGACTTAAGTTCAATATGGGTTGAGCTTAAGTTTGGGTATAATTAGGTTGACCTAAGTTAGAAATGTTGACTTATGTTCAATATGGGTTGAACTTAAGTTTGATTTAACTTGGGTTCGATTTAGGTTGAACCTAAGTTAGAAAGGTTGATTTAAGTTCAATATGGGTTGAACTTAATTTTGAGTTAACTTTGGTTCAATTTAGATTAAACCTAAGTTAGAAATGTTGATTTAAGTTCAATATGGGTTGAACTTAAGTTTGAGTTAACTTGGGTTCAATTTAGATTGAAGCTAAGTTAAAAATGTTGACTTAAGTTCAATGCGGGTTGAACTTAAGTTTGATTTAACATGGGTTCAATTTAGGCTAAAACCGAGTTATAAATGTTGATTTAAGTTTAATATGGGTTGAACATAAGTTTGATTTAACTTAGGTTCGATCTAGTTTGAACCAAAGTTTGAAATATTGACTTAAGTTCAATATGGGTTGAACATAAGTTTGGATTAACATGGATTGAATTTAAGTTAGGTTTTGGTTGAGTTATGTTCAATATGGGTTGAACCTAAGGTTTGGGTTAACTTGGGTTCAAGTTAGATTGAACTCAAGTTAGGTTTTGATTGAGTTAGGTTCAATACGGGTGAAACCTAAGGTTTGGGTTAACTTGGGTTCAAGTTAGATTGAACTCAAGTTAGGTTCAATATGGGTTGAACTTAATGTTTGGGTTAACTTGGATTCAATTTAGGTTTTGGTTATGTTAGGTTCAATATGGGTTGAACCTGATGTTTGGATTAACTTGGGTTCAAGTTAGATTTAACTCAAGTTAGGTTTTGGTTTAATTCTAATTAAAGATACACTTAATTAGGATTTAAGGTTGTTTAAGCCTAATTTAAGTAAGGCTTAAAAATTTAATTAGGTCTAATGGGTTAGACCTAATTAGAGTTTAAGGTTTTTTAGGCCTAATTTAAGTAAGGCTTAAGGGTTAATTAAACATAATTTAGGTAAGGAATTGATTAATTAGACTTAATTATGGTTAAGTCTAATTTAGTTAAGGCTTAATTAGTTAATTAGACTTAACTAAGGTTAAGTCTAATTGATTTACGATTAATTAAACCTAATTTAGGTAAGATTTAATTAGTTAATTAGACGTAATTAGAGTTAATTCTAATTATTTTTAGGTTAATTAAACCTAATTTAGATAAGATTTAAATGATTAATTAGACTTAATTAGGGTTAAGTTTTATTGGTTTAAGGTTAATTAAATCTAATTTAGGTAAAATTTAAGTGATTAATTAGACTTAATTAGGGTTAAATATAATTGGTTTAAGGTTAATTAAATCTAATTTTGATAAGGTTTAGTTGATTAATTAGACTTAATTAGGGTTAATTCTAATTAGTTTAAGGTTACTTAAACCTTATTTAAGTAAGGTTTAATTGATTAATTAGACTTAATTAGGGTTACGTCTAATTGGTTTAAGGTTAATTAAACCTAATTTAGGTAAGGTTTAAGTGATTAATTAGACTTAATTAGGGTTAAGTCTAATTGGTTTAAAGTTAATTAAACCTAATTTAGTTAAGATTTAATTGATTAATTAGACTTAATTAGGGTTAAGTCTAATTGGTTTAAGGTTGATTAAACCCAATTTAGGTAAGGTTTAATTAATTAATTAGACTTAATTAGGGTTAAGTCTAATTAGTTTAAGGTTGATTGAACTTAATTTAGGTAAGGTTTAATTAATTAGTTAGACTTAATTAGGGTTAAATCTAATTGGTTTAAGGTTAATTAAACATAATTTAAGTAAGGTTTAATTGATTAATTAATAAGTCTAATTGGTTTAAGATATTAATCTTAATGTGATTAATGTCTAGCTTGGTTTAATTAGGCTTAAATGGTGTCTAAGACCTAATTAGGGTTTGTTAAGTTAAAACTAATATAATTAAGGTCTAACTTGGTTTAATCTGGCCTAAATGGTGTCTTACACCTAATTAAGGTTTGATTTCTCTTAAACCTGTAATTAAGGTTTAAGATGTTTAATTCGGTTAATGAGGGATTCAACCTAATATGGTTTAATTTGTCTTAAACATAATGTAATTAAGGTTTAAGGTAATTAATCAGACCTAATAAGGAATTAGACCTAATTAGGGTTTCCAAAATGATTAAGCTTATTGTGATTAAGGCTTAATCAGGGTTAATTAAGAATAATTTGATGTCTTAGACCTAATTAGAGTCTAATGTGAGTCTATTTGGAGTTAGACTCGCCATTGACTTGATCTAGTGTGAAATAGGTCAAGTATGGTAGATTTTTGATTTTAAAGGATTTTTAGGATTTTAAATATTAATTTAAAATTAATAATTTTTGACCTTAAATGATGATAGTTATTTAAAATTTTCCAATGGCTAAGAAATGTCTTTTTAAGGTTAATGTCTGTTACCCTAAATTACATAACCATTTTCCAATTTAATTTCCTATTTTTTGAATTTTTATAATTGTTATTAAAAATAATTACAAAGTTACATGAAAATTAGGAAATCCTGTGCTAGAGAATTTTTTTAGCCTAAAAAAAATCAGAAGATGTGTCTAAAGAATTAAAGATCAATCCCTAAAAATTTCATATTTTTCTGATTTATAAATAATTTTTAAAAATTAAATTACTCCGGAGAGTAATTAATTAATTAAAAATTAAATATAAATGGTAAATTCAAAATTTCAATTCCACATTGTTCTTCTCACTGTTTTGAATCCAAGTATATTTTTATCATATTTTTGTGATTTTTCTATGCAAAGATATTAATTTTTGATTATTTTAAGGTTATTCTACTCTAATTCAATCATTAACTAAATAGAAAAAGCCAGGGATCACCGCGTGTCCTAGGATCTATCGAAAACGTGCTTGATCCGCTGCGGGGCTCCGAACCGCGGATCAAGCTGGATTAAATCAAAGCCGTCCATTTCCAAAACACGAAAATGGACAACATCTGTTCATCCTCTTTGTTTCACCCAACCTGTGAGCCATTGATCCTTACAATATACAATAGTTAAATCCTTTAATTTTCTTATTTAAATTTCTTCCTTTACAACGGTGCCAAAAAATTGACTCCAAAGCAAAGTAAGATTTCAATTATGTCTTTAAATAGTAGGGATTTTACGCAAGTATATGTATCATTATCAAGTAATATAGAGATTTCTGATTAAGCCCCGAATATCAATCCCATGGAGATTGCCGTTAATCATGCTGGCTTTCAAGAGAAGTTCTAGTTAACAATAACACTACTTAGCTTGGAAGGTCGATAAAAGTTTGGTTTTCATTATATCCTAAAATTATCACTACAATATTACTTCTACTCCTAAAGTAAAATACCTAGAAAAAATTAAAAAGTGGAGTTTAATATATTAAAAGTACTCTTCCTCATGGAATGAAATTAGAGACACGTGTAAAAGTAAAACAAGTAGCGAGAGTGATTGTGACAAATAGAAGTAATTGTATTTTTTACCCTTACTTGGTTCTATAAAGATCATAGGTTAATTTGATGATTTGAAATCTTGTAGATGGGTTAGGCATGAAAGATACTAGCTATAATAATAGCTAGAATCTACCCTAAACCCTAATACTAGCTCTCACTTTAGAGTTCCCTCTTCTCCCTCAACATGGGGGCTAACATCTCATAATAAAACTTTTCACATCAAACCAATTTAGGTGCTTTAGTCTGTCACCATGAAGTCCTCTAATTTTATACCTCTTAAACATGCATATCTCCCTATTTATTTGCACTCAACCATATACAATACGTTCTCACCCATATAATCTAATGTGAATTTTACCAGTAGTTGATTGAGACAATACCACATTGGTTCTTACATGTTCTCACAACAGATTTTAACATGCAAGTTGATCAAGTTTACATGTAAATGAAGATTAAAGTAAAATCATCACAATATATTCTCACTCTGCTCAATTCTATATCCTACACATGCATACTAATTCATTGTAAGAGAGAAGAGTAAAGAAAACTACTCACTACACATGGAGAAACAACAAGAACTTTTCTTTGAACAAGTCTTTGAAACCATACAAACAAACTACTAAATTCAAATCAAAATACAATGAAAATACTTATCTTTGATGGAAATCAAACTCTCCTTGTATAGCAAAATCAATCTCCTTGCAATCCTCTCTAAGAACAAAGTGAAAAGAAAAGAAGAAATTCTCACACTCTCTCTTTTTCTCTCACCTTGTCGCCCCACTTGGGGCTCACGTCCAAGTGATCTTCTTCCTCTCCAAGCATTCTTCCCCTCTTTTAAAAAAGCCCAAATCCTTTTAGAAAGTCTCTTTTATCATTTCCAAATTATTCTCCACGAGACACACTTCTCAACTCTTCGAAAATCATTCAAATCCAATGTTTCTTATAGAAGTTATGGCAAAAACCATAACTAGCAGCTAAGCACTGACTGTTTGGTGCATAGGCGCCAGTGCCTAGAGCCTATGCGCCAAATGGTGGTGCCTAAGCACCAAACACAGGTACATAAGTGTCCGATTGAACCTGATTTGCTCTGGTATGCTTTGGTTCGACTCGTTTTGCTCTGGTATGCTCCATTTTGGTCCATTTTTGTTCCTTTTGCTCCAATCACTCCAAATTCTTCAATTTGATGTACTTATAACTAAAAAAATAAGAAAAAATACCTTTAAAGTGCAATACCATTAATATCTCTGCGGATTCTTAATGGATTTTCAAGTGTTTTGGCTCTAAAGCTTCATCTGAGGGAGACGAAGACATCCATGCAGTGACTTATGGGTTATGAAATGGTTTTCTTAATAAAGGCTCAAGACTAAGATCGGCTTGAGTCAAAGATTCATACCTTGGCCTTGGTGGATGCAAGCTAAAATTTAAAGGCTCTGAAGCTTTGTCTCGACCTCAGGAAGCTTTCCTCCAAGTCAATTTGAGTTAAAATCGGGTTGTTTATGAGTTCGTTCAAGGTGTTACTCGGCTTGAGGAGCTAATGTTGGAAAGTAGTTTAGAGCCTATAGGAGAGGTCAATTTTGATTGGGCTTAACTTTAGAAGTTTCTAGGAAGCTTTAGAGAAGATCAATTTGAATCTTTAGACAACTTCATTTTATACCCAAAATTTTCCTATTTTGGGGTTTTCAGGTTAGCTTAATTGGGAGGATTGAGTGGATTTAAGAGTTAGGATGAATGGGGGATCAACTGCTTAGGTACTAAGGAACATTTTTTTGTTCTAGAAGTTTCATGATATATATGCTCTATGCTTGTCTATCTCCCTCTCAAAGGCTCTCGGGTAGGGCTTATTTATAGACATGGAGAGGCTTGGGAGTACCCAAATCTGTTTGGGTTCACTTGGGGAAGGTTTTATCCAATGTCATGATGACTAAGGATAAGGTTTCAGCTGAGAATTATCTCAAATGGCTATCACAAGGTGACATTAATAATGGGTCCTCATTATGGTGAGGATTTGATCAAGCCCATGGCTTTCTTTGATTGGGCATTCCATGAGGTGATTTTTGCCTCTTAGAATGAGCTGGATTCATCCTTTCCCATAAGCTTACAAGTCATACCTTTATTTTGGCATGAGGTGACACATAAGCCTCTTACTCATCTCTTGCATGGATTGATCATATTGTGTTTAAGCATGGTGAAATGTTGGTTCAAGCTATGTTTCATTCTCATTGGTGAGTCTATGAGGTACTTCAGATGTCATGTTGGTTGGCCAGCTACCTCACTTAAATGAGATGAGTAATTCATGTCTTAAGTTTAAGAGGAAATGATACATAATTTCCTTTCTTATGATTTTCAAAATTTGATAAATATGAGGTCGCCTCATGATGTGGGGATGATTTTAGCGAAGATTTTCTCCATTGGATGGCTTGTGAGGTGAGTGATGAATCACCCATGTCATCTCTTAAGCCTTTCAAGAAGGAATGACACCTCTTTCATCCTTCATGATTATGCCATAATGTTGTTTTTAACCATGGTTAAAGTGATGTGTCATGGGTAATTTAATGTGTTAATTTATGGGTAAAGTGTCTCACAGGTCATGTGTAACCCATATGATGTCAACTATGAGATCATTGTTGGGTTTTAAAATTTTAAACCATTTATTGTGTCATGTGTGTTGTCATATGTCCAAATTCATTTTATGGTTATTTAATCATAATTCCATTTTATTATTTAATTAATTAAAAATATTATAATATTAAAGAATAAATTGATTAAAATAATTTTTAAAATTAATTATTTAATCAATTTTGGTTCACGATGAGGTATTCTGATCAAATTTGATTAATGTTGACTAAGGTTGATCAATGTTGACCCAAGTTGACCCAGGTTGACCAATCCTAGTCTAAGGATGACTAATGTAACCTTTCCAACTTTGTCATAGTTGGGCTAGTCATAGGATCCATGGGTTGTCATTATGGGTTTGATTTGGTCATGTTGACAAATTTTAATGTTTAGGTTGACCCAATAGTCAATATGGTGACTTTTGTGTTCTATATTGGTCACTCTGACCCATGTTGATTTGATTAGGTCAATGTCTGATCACAAGTCTAATATGGTAGTCATGGGGTCATAGGTTGACAATTTTTGACCAAATTTAACCTATTTATGTTAAGGGTTGACTGGTTTGGTCAATGTGGTGGTCATTGGGTCAAGGATTGACTAATTTGACCAAAGTTGGCCATTTGGGTCAAAGGTTGACCAGTTTGGTCAATGTGGTGGTTATTGGGTTAAGGATTGACTAGTTTAATCAAAGTTGGCCATTTGGGTCAAAGGTTGACCAGTTTGGTCAATGTGATGGTCATTGGGTCAAGGATTGACCAGTTTGACCAAAGTTGGCCATTTGGGTCAATGGTTGACCATTTTGGTCAATGTGCTGATCATTTGGTCAAGGATTGATCAGTTTTACCAAATTTGACCATTTAGGTCAGAGGTTAACCAGTTTGGTCAATATGGTGGTCATTGGGTCAAGAATTGACCAGTTTGACCAAAGTTGACCATTTGAGTCAAAGGTTAACCAGTTTGGTCAATGTGGTGGTCATAAGGTCAAGGATTGACCAGTTTGACCAAAGTTGACCATTTGGGTCAAAGTTGGCCAATTTGGTCAATGGTTGATCAGATCAGGGTTTGTCATTACTGATTTGATTAATTTAAGATGTCAATAAAATTTTGGTTTAAAAAGTCTTCATTAGGGTTTTACACTAGACATTAGGGTTTAATGACCATTGGTAAGGTTTAGGAGGTCCATGTTGGTGAACTTCCTTTCTCAAAATGATCTAGAAATGATCACAAAAGCGAGGTCAATAAATGGGCCCCTAGTATGTGTGGAATACTGAATAAGTATGCCATACATATTGGCGTTGACTAAAACAGGTTGGATAACCCAACAGAATTGTCAATTTATTGTCAGAGAAATTTCATTTTAAAAAGAAGATGGATGACATATTCCATTAAGGGAGGTCTCACACTGCTTTTCAAAGATATGGAATGTCAGTATTGTCAATTTTGAGAAGGACTGCTATGCGACTTATATCCTTTCTCAAAGAAAGAGCTATAGGAATGCCATATCAGCTGGAGGGAGAGAGAAGATGTCATATCATTTATTGAAAATGTTAAATGTTGATATGTTGATTTCGATAAGGAGTGCTATACGACTTATATCCTTTCTTAAAGAAAGAGCTATAGGAATGCCATATTTCTGTGTCAGGAAGGGACTTATATTCATAGCTGGAGAGAGAGAAGATGTCATATCATCTCTCAGAAATGTAAAATGTTGATATGTCGGTTTTGAGAAGGAATGCTATACGACTTATATCCTTTCTCAAATAAAGAGCTATAGGAATGCCATATGTCAATATGTCGGTTTGAGAAGGAATGTTTTACGAATTATATCCTTTCTCAAATAAAGAGCTATAGGAATGCCATATTTTCTTATCAGGAAGGGACTTATATCCAATAGCTGAAGAGAGAGAGGATATCATATCATCACTTAGAAATGTCAAATGTCGATATGTCAGTTTTAAGAAAGAATTTTATACGACTTATATCCTTTCTTAAATAAAAAGCTATAGGAATGTCATATTTTCGTGTCAGGGAAGGACTTATATCCAATAGTTGAAAGTTATGTATCAACAACACATAAAGAAAATCGTAGCCACTGGGGATTTGATCTTTACAAGTTAAAGGATAAATCTCATGTTAATTATCACAAGTTGTTTATTATGTCATTTTTTTAATTTAAAGTGTTTATTTTGGTATTTTTGGACCAGTCGATGTATTATTGACACCTAAGGAATATCTTTTAAAATTTTATTCCATTCCCAAAGATAATGTACATAGATGGTAGAAGTCAACAGTACATCGTATATTACACAACATACACTGCAAACTATTTACATATCATCATATCAGAAGGTGTCAGATTGTTTGTCTGTCATTCTCATAACCTTGGATACTGCTAGACCTACCATAAATATCTAACACTCCAAGACATTGTCTGTTAAGTATGTCTTAGGTGTTTGGATGTTTATAGGCTCAAGGTAGTTTCAAAGGTTATAGTCTTTCAAGTTCTAGTTTTGGCTGATACTGTCAGGATGCTTTTCAGGACGCATCATTCACAACGTTATTGAAATACGTTGCCGACTTACACTTGGTATGAAATGCTTAGAAACATCAGCTCCGTTATTTTGCAAAATAAGGACCGATCCTCATGGTAGAAGAATCTGGTAAGATCTGCAAAATTCTCCCAGTCCTACAATTTTTATTTCTCTCCCAAATAAAATAGAACATCTGTTCATGAGCGACATAGTGCAAAATCGTCTCTTAAAGTCATGAATGTCAATATGAGGTGGTATACAGTCTCCTTCCTCATATATATTTATGATGCAACTGTCTGAAACACAATTAGGGGCATTATGTTCCATGTTATAAATTGTCTAATAATTTGAATAATCATTGTGGGTAACAGATCCACTTGTTCATGTCGTAAAATTCTGGGAGGATTGACATCCTTGTCTACAACATAATTATAACAACATACATATTAGATTATCATTCGACCTTTGCCACGTATCCACTTATTGGGTTTAGAATATGTCCTTCTTCTTAAGCGTCCAGCTCGACCGAGGTCACGTGCTTCCATTACATGTTCAATAATGGCAGCCTTCTCATCTTCATCAAAGACTTTGATGAATAGCTGAATGCCTTCTAATATGTTGACGGTTCGACCATTAATATATTTAAATTGTTCAAATGTCTGTTGTTTAATAGCGTGGAACGTCTTAATCCTTCTTTGGAAGCAAGCATTTATCAGTTGACATTTCTAATGATGTGAGATCCAATGCTGGTACATAAGGAGTCGGAGTGAATGTTGTTCTTTCAATTATTTCTTCTTCTTGATCTAGTTTTTCTTCTCCTAAGACAAATTATGTTTCTTTAGGAATATGTTCAAGAACTGGAAATTCAAAATCATCATTTTCCTCCATAGATTTCATATTTTTTCGTTCCTTTTCTTTGAGTCTTTTAAGTCATTTATTTCAATTTTTTCTTTGAGCTCTAGTTAATCCAGAGACTGACTTCTTTACTCCACTAACGAATGTTTCTTCAGCTCCATGAGTTGTAGTTACCACTACTTATTTTAGTTTTCCAATGTTGATTTTTCATTTCTGTTTTGTAGAAATGATTTCTTCTATCTTGCTATTTTGTTGTTGAAGTTTGAATTCTAACACAGATGGTTTTCCTTTTGCTTCTTCTTGATTGGCAATAGATAACAGAGGTCCATCATAAAGTAATTTAACTTGAGACAATTCAAAATCAAAGTGGATTCTTGACCCTTTTTCAATACATCGTCGGTCCAATGCCAAACACACACCACTTTGAAAAGTGAACAAGAGTTTGTTATTCGACATTTCCCTGCAAGCAACAGGTTAATGGAAATATAACAGACCAAATTTTATTTAATTTATCAATATAAAACTTATTATTGTCGAGAAATGATATTCACAAACACATGTTTAGTGAACAAAAGGAGATGTTCAAGAGAAACATTGATTGTCGAAATTTCATTTGTAATTTTATTAATTATTATCCCAGTTTACAAACAAGTCATGAATTATGTCGCAAAATATTTTTTCAAGAAACGCCCGTTGATTGGGTGCAAGACTCTTTCTCTTTAACAATCTACCAATTGGTAAGATCCTCTCAAATATGTCTTTTCAATTACATACGGGCCCTCCCAAATTGGTTCAAACTTTCCACCAATTCTTATATGAGTAAGGATAGGTCTTCGGAGAACTAAGACTAATTTACCAATTTGAAAGGTTATAGGGCAAACCAATATGTCTTGGGTCCATATCATTTTTGCTCGATGCAATTCAAGATTTTATTGAACTTATAAATGCTTGCCTTATAAACTCTCAAGTTTCTCAAGTCGTAATTTGGCATTTTCTTCTTCAGTTATTTTGTTTTTAGCAAAAACTCTGAGAGAAGGAATTTGCACTTCAAGTGGTAAAATAGCCTCATAACCATAGACCAAAGTAAACGGTGTTCTTGACCTCATTTCTGATGAGGTCTTCTCCTCTTCTTTCTAGTACTTAGGATCTAGCCTTAGGCTTTTCCTTTGACTATCTTAGAGGATTAGAATAGGGAACCACCACCTAGAAATTCAAACCACTTCTTAACTCCCTGCAAACTCCACAAACTTGATCGTAGACCCCTAATCACCTGAGGGTTGAAATCGAATGAGGAAGTTTAAAGGATGAGTTCCTATAAGACTCTTTGGCCTGTGGACTGCCTCGGGTGGCACTGGTCGCAGTGAGGGCTGACTTGCACACACACTACACTTATACACTACACACACATCCTAAAACCACACCTATACCCAACTTGACCTCCTGACTCATGAAGGTGATTCACATGGATGGTCCTTAACCCCTAAGCCCTCGGCTAAGAGGGTTAGGAACAACATAGTGGATGCCTCAAATGAGTTCCTTCATGGCTCATGTGGGCTTGATATGGTTTCATGGCTCAACCAAAATGATTTCATTCCACTTACATTTACCCAATCTTCAATTTTCTAAATTTTCAATTTTTGACCCCAGGGACCCTACACCCGCCTAGCCTACCCAAAACCCTTGAAATTACCCAAACCTCGAAAATTTCCAAATCACCCAAAATTCCCCAAAATCAACCTTGAATATTTCACTCCACTCAAGTTGATCATTCATAGCCAAAAATACCAAGAATTCCAAAAATACCTCCCAATACCCTCCAAATACCCATAATGCCCCTCTTGACCCAAAAATCCAAAAATTTAGAAAATTCCCAGAAAATTCTAGAAAATCCCAAATATTCCCAATTTCATTTTGTTCAACTACACCATGGGCCAATTTTTTCAATTTACCCCACTTTTGTCAAAACCCCCAATTTGACCCATTTTAATCCAAAGTGAACCCAATGTCAAACCAAACCAATTTAACTCCAATTAACCCCAAATCTTTTCTAAACCTTCCCTAACATCCCCACAAGCAAAAAACTAACATGATTTGCCCAAAATTTAGACCCAAACCCCACTCAAATTCAACCCAAAGCTAAAAGGCCCAATTTTAACCTAAGCCCAAACCTAACCCAAATAAGCCCAAACCCCAAAATCAAAACCCAACCAAAGCCAAAAACTCTTTGAAACACTCCCATAAACATTTCCCAACATTTATTTTACATCAATTTCAACCCTAGCCCAACATTGGCCCAAGTTAGCCCAATTTGACCTACATTGGCCCATTTACCAAAGAGGTCCAAATCCAACCCAATGCAAGCCCAAACCACTTCAAATTGATTCCAAATCATTCATGAAACATTCATAAATTAAATTCAACACTTATTGGATCCAATCCTTTGCAAAATTTTCATCCTAAAATTTGTTTTGAAATCTAAAAGCCCACTCTCTAAACCATCTTGAAAGCCCATCCAAAGTGAAATCCAAAAGCCCAAAGCCCACATGACAATTCCTTCTCATCATCCCTTTAATTGGAATCAATTCCTAAGTCCCAAATCAATCATCAAATCAACCTAAATCAAGCACCATCTAAATTTTTCACTAAATTGCCAAAATCTCCAAATTCCTTTTTCATATAAATGAATCCACTTTTCCTAAGCCAAAGGTGAGCCATGAAGTCATGCATGAGCCCCATGGGAGCCATGAGAGCCATGGAATCTACTTTCCACCTCACCAAGCCATTAATGGCAAGAGAGGGGATCTCTTTCTTAAACCTTTTTTAAACCCTTTTTACCTTAAACATGATACACTCTAAACCATACTTTGCCACCTAATCCTTGATGTGGACTTCACTACCTTTGGTAGGTTGACTCACATGATCCTCCCAGCCCAAAACCAGAACATGGAAGGGTGCACCAAACCCAAAATGGTGGGTTGACCCATTTGAACCCAAAGTGAGCTCTCCCCCACACCATTTTAATCCAAGCACTTTACACATGTCCAAGCCCAATTGACTTCACCAATTCCAAGCCCTGACCTCCCTGGTCAAGATGGTGACCCTTGCTGCCTAGGCCGACCACTAGGCGGCCGGAAAACACCACACCCGAGAGCATCATGTGAGCCCGAAGCTTGGAATTCTCACCTGTCGAGTTGCCCCATGCCCAGGTGGCCATTGCGGTTGTTCTTATCCTCACCGGAGAACGGTGATCCCCGTCCCTAACTCCCCACAGGAGGCCCTCCGAGCCTCTCCTGATTTAAACCCCACCTCTCTCGGCCATGGAAGAAGTGCTTGAATCAACCTTAAGGAAACTGCGCCAAAATCACTCCGGACTCTCCCCACACCAGAGCACTTGATCCCCACTTGTCCTCCCGCCTTAATCCACACTAATTGAGCTTAATTTTAGAGCTCAATTCTCAGGCCAGAACAGGACATTCCCAAATTCTTCACCAAAGTAAAATTAAACTCACCCACACTTGCACAAGAACAAGAGGAGAAGTTCCCCAGTGAAAGCCCCCTCTCCAAGCCACCCATCTGTTCCGGACTCCAAGCTTTGTAATCGGATGTGGTCGAAATCATACCTGGACAATTCACCAGGCCAGGAAACTTCATCTGGAGCTTGCTTGGACCCAATCGAAGGTGACACGGCCCTCGGATCGAAGCCACACTTCTGCGAGCAAAGGTAAGGTCTCACTCTTCTTCCCGAACTTCCGAACATTCTCCATTTTTATTGAGTCGATTTCATGCCACATAAACGCGTATGGATGTGTTCGTCTTCTCGAGACGAATCCATAGAGCATAAGAACGTTTAATTTGGTTAAGTATCGAGTGAGATCTTAAGCCTAGAAGATGGACGGTTCTCGGGCTAGGAGGCTTGGGGACGATGAACGAATGTCGTTCATTCAATACAAGCACGGACGGACGGCTCAGATGGCGTCGGACCAAGAGATGATACGTGAACCGCGGGCCGTGTGGCGCTGAGTCGGAAGGCGGCGCCGAATTAGGAGTCGACGCGTGTGCGTTCGGAGCTGCCGAGGTTGAGCTGGCGCCGCGTCACTTAAGTAGGAAATTAGGTTATTTTCCAATTTATTTAATTTCCTAAACTTCAAAAATGCATAACTTTGTGTAGGAAAATCAGAAAAATAAAATAAAAATACCCTCTTGCTCGATGAACGAGAGGAGAATAATGTGGAAAAGAAATCATTTAATTTCATCAAGCATTTTATTTTTAATAATTTATTTACTCTCTGCACATTTTCAATTCTCCATGCATGTATACAATTCACTATGGCATGAGACCATAGGGCTTTTGAAGCCTCTTAATTTGGGAACATTCCCTGAATTTTACAAAGTCAGAGGCCACCCCTACGGAGAGTTATTGATTTTTCAATTCTAGGTCACTATTCTGAATATTTTAATTCCAATAATTAGCATGTTGTGAAATAAATTCTAAGAAAATTTGAGGATATTTCTTATGACCAGAGGACTCTAGGAAAACTAGGTTTTGAATTAATCCACTTGGAATAACCCTAATTGGCTTAAACACCCAAAGTAGGTCCTTAATTAATTAGAGCTAATCATACATCAAATTGACTTGAAATCAATTCTCCACTGACCTTTAGGATCAAAGGAACCCACCATAAAAGTTTGAAGTCAATTGGACTTGGTTAGCCCTATCAAATGGGTTGATTAAGCCATTTAGCCAAAATTAAACTTAAAAAATTCATAAATTTCAAAATGCTTTTCAAAAATTCACCAAATTGGTTTTGGAGCCTCTCTGATATCAGGGGAATTTAAGAAAATGAAAATTGCAATTTCTAAAAAAGTTGGTTTTTTTGCATTATTATAATATTTTTAATAATTAAAAAATAATAAAAATCACAAAAATAATAAAATTCACCAAAATGTTATATTTTGAATTTTAATCACTTAGGAACAAACCCCATATTTTTCTTAGGTCCCTATGATGAGATATTAAATTTTAAAGCCCTAAAGTAATTTTAAAATTAAAAAAATGTATTTCTAGTACTTCCATTAAAATAATTCTAATAAATCAAAGAAAAATCAGAAAATTATAAAAATTGGTTCTCTGGTTTCCTTGATATCAGAGAGATTTTTGAAAAATATAAAATTCAATTTTTAATCTTTATTTTGTTTTTAAATTAATTAATACTCCAAAACTCAAAATAATTATAATAAAATAATATAATTCAAAAAATCACTAAAATTTGTCCAAGTGGTCCTCTTGTCATTAGGAATGTCCCATAATTTTCTTAAGGACATAAACTTTACTTGGTCATATTATTAAATTTTTCTTGGAAATCCTTATTTTCCACCAAAAATAATTACATAAATAAATTAAATACAGAAAAATCTCATTTTCTCCTCTAATGCCTTTATTGACATATGAGTGAAGTCACATAAAAATTTCAAATTCATTTGAGCTCAATTTAGTGAGTTATGGAATTAGTAAGCTTGAAGGGCAAAATGGTAATTAAAATTTTAACCATTAATTAAAACTTTAGGCTTAATAAAATGAAAAAGTAAAATATTTGATCTTAATCTGATTTGGAAGATTAAAATTTAGATAATTAAGGGGTAGAAACCTATTAAACAATTTTAAAAATAATTAAAATAAACCTTAATTAAATAATTGTTTAAACTTGGAAGAATAATAAAATTGGAATTATTAAAATAGGGATATTATTAGGAAGAGATTTGTTCTTTAATTTAAGAATCCCTAAATTAATCATCTCAATAATTTTTAATTCCTAATTAAAATGATAATCAAATTTAAGATTTAAAATGCTAAAAGGGCTTAATCATTAAATTAAATTAAATTAAATTAAATTAAAACATATTAAATTAAATCAAATTATATTAAATTAAATTAAATTAAATTAAATTAAATCATATTAAATTAAATTAAATTAAATTAAATTAAATTAAATTAAGTTAAATTAAATTAAATTAAGTTAAATCATATTAAATTAAATTAAATTAAATTAAATTAAATTAAAATAAAAAATAAAATCGAAGTTAAAATTAAAATTAGATTAAATTAAATAAATTAAATTAAAATTAAAACTAAACCAAATTAAATTAAATTAAAATTAAATTAAATTGAATTAAAAATAACATCACCTAAGACATAAAGAATTTAAAAATAAATATAAAACGAACTTGAACAACTATTCGAAACTTAAACCCATTAAATCATAAACCATTTGAACATCGATTTGCCTCGAAAGCTTTTGTTGTCATAACTCCTAAACGAACGTTAAGTGAAGTGTTACTTCACTCATAGGATATTCAAATGTCCTAGTTCACTGAGTAAGATAACAACAAAACTTGAATTCCCGGACGATTAATTCATTTGTATAATTAAATTCTCTTGGACTTAAAAATAATCCTAGAAGTATTGAAAAGATGTTTAAGATTCGTCTTAAGCACTTCCTCAGTACGATAGGATGTTTATAAGAACAATTGGACTTAATTGTTCTTTGATGAAGAAAATCGTCCTCAAACCAAAATACAAGAACCTTGACGTCATAGGAGATGACTAGCTATAGGAATAGGACCTTGGTAGAAAACCATAACCCTTCCCTTAGCTTTACCTAGGAACTTGTTTTAAATGATTAAATATCCTGAATTGTGTTTAAGTTTAGCTTGGGATGACGGGAAGACTCTTCAGGTACGCTTTTATTTTATTGCAATTTACCTTCTTGCAATTTATTTAATCGCATCACACTTACTTTTCTTACATGATAAACAACTGTTGCATGAAAACCCACACCTTTAGGATAGTCCCTAAAACTGAAACCAAAACTAAATTAAAAGTCATTACAAGATAAAATTCACCGCCACGATATTTCGAAATATAAAACAACTCAAAATTTAATCACAAACGGAACACAAAACTACAATTACAACTAAATTAAAACGTCTTGTTGGATGATCGGGAATACCTCGGATGATGTAACCTACGTGTTGCTAACGGGATTTCACGCGGTCTAAATGAAAGTGTGGAACTCATTTAGTTGAGTTTAGCAAATTCATGCGGATTTAAGTGAATCCGATAAAAATAACGATGCCGGAAGGATGGAACCGTGGGATCTTAACCGGTGTTGTTATAATCAACATTAATATTTGTTTTAATTAAAACATAAAAAACACTTGGACTTTAAGATTTCTAAAATTAAAATCCTCTCTTCTCTTTTGGTTATAATCCTCTACAACAACAAGGAGCTCGGAGCATGGTGGGCAGCACAGCCATCGTCATCAGCAAAATCTAAGTCTACTTCAGCAAAACTTGCTTAGAATTAAATAACCAAGCCATAGGATTTCGAGGTAGTTTTCCTAGTGCAACATAAATCCTCAACCTTTTGTTAGGCATTTGCATCGTAAATTAAGCCCTAACCAGTCTTAGGACTCCGAGGTAGTCGTTCGATATGACATAAACCCTCACATCTTCAAGGCTATTTGTATGATCATGTCATACGAATATAAGTCCTAATTAATTAAAATTGGCAGGATCAAAACATTAAATAAATATTAGGATTTTCTTAAATCCAAGCCAAACAATAGGATAGTCGGGAAATTGCCGAAGTTCACTTCGAATCTGTAATTTCTCCTACCTTTCTTCCTTTGAATTCCCAAAACAAAAAATGTTCCAAACTTGATCCATTCCTTATTGAAACTCTAAAATTCAATCCCTTGAAAACTTGAGCTTTGAAATTCTTGAGAGCAGAACTACTGATTATTATCGAGAGTTTTCTTAGGTGATTCCCGTCACTTAAGATGTAATTAACTATAGGGGCTTGCCCTTATAGGGAATTTTAAGAACCCGAGTAATATAAACCCTACTTAATTCATTTATATTAAGCGAGGGAATTTGTCGGCTTATAAAATTGGTTCGCGGACCAAACAGATGTCACAAATCTTCTAGTTTATTTAATCGAGCCCCATCGTCGAAGCGATGTGTTTGTCCTTCGAGATAGATACACGGTTTGTGATGTGGTGCTCATTTATATAAACTATTTGGGATGTGAGATCGGTTTGATTTCATATCTTAAAATTTTCAAATTTAAAATTATTTTCAAAAATCAAATACAACTTTTTAAATTATTTATTTAAATTAAATTAAAAATTCGCCGATAATTTCTGTAGGCGACCCCTTTTTTAAAACACAACACACAAACCTAAAAATATGCTGACAGGTGTTGACCGTGTTAGTGTTCGGTATGTAGTCCTATAAGCCTATAGAGCTTCTATCAATCGCTCATGCCACTGTTTTTTACTATTAATTAGTGTCTTCTTCAAAATTTGTAACAATGTTTTGTTGAAGGCTTTAGCTAGACCATTGGCTTTAGGATAATAGATTGTAGAATATCTTCAGTCTATCCTATGTTTTTAAATAAAATTGTTCATTTTCATAAATGTCAGTCCATTGTCTGATATGATTCTTTGAGGAATTCCAAATATATAGAAAATATGAGTCTTGAAGAAATGGAGAACTTATTATACCTTAACTTCTCTGAGCGGTATCACTTCTACCCATTTTGAAAACTAATCAGTGGCTGCCAAAATAAATCAGTGATCTTTAAATGATGGAGGGTCTATAGGGCCCACAATGTTTGTGCTTGTCCTATAATCCAGAAATAACTGTCAATCTTCTAGAAGGTCCAATAACCGCTCTAACCGTCAAAATAACTGCCCAAAGTAGTTACAAAATCGTAACTGTTTTGGTATTGAGCTGGCGCTTAAGCGCCGGATTCTGGCGCCTAGGCACCATACCCATTATTTTGGCAATTTTGCATTTTGGCTCCATTTTTACTCCTTTTTGCTCCTTTTTGCTCCTTTTTCCTTGAACACTTTTGCATCACCTATATCCAAAAATACAAAAATACCTTTCATTAAAGCATAATATTCTTAAAAACTTAATAAAAATCAAGGCATAAAAATAGGTATTTTTTCATGGATCAGTGCTCCAACATTCAAATGGTCAAGATGGTATGGTTGGATGTAATACATTTGACGCTTGATGTAAAAACACTCCATTTATCTGACATTGATTAAATTTCTTTGTAGTTTCAAGGCAATCAGTCATCATTGTCGGCCAATAGCATCCCATTCTTTTTATTTTCATCTTCATTTTAGGTCCAGATTGGTGTGCATTGCATAAACCTGAATTAACTTCTTTAACAATCTCTTGAGCTTCAGATTTGTTTAGACATCTTAACCAAATTTGATCAAAAAATCTATTATAAAGAATATCATTCACTAAAGCATAGGACAATGCTCTTTGTTTGATTTGAGTTGCTATAGAAATCTTTTTGGGCAACCTTTCGGTTTGTAAATATTGAATAATCGGTTGTTGCCAATCATCTTTTTCTTCATTCATTATTGTTGTTGTCGTGTTTTCACCAATTTTGTATAGACTGTCCATGCTGATTTGAGAAATAACTTGTCATCATTCTATGGAGATCAGAATGTCATCTTCTTCTTGACAAGCGAATTCTTTTGAATGTTTTGCCAAAGCATATGCTAAAGAATTGTCTTGTCTCGGAATTTAGAAGAAGGCTACAACAGGAATTTGCTGAAGCAGTTTTAGAGTGTAACGGGAGTATTGTTCAAGTTGAGGTTTCAAAGTCTTGTATTTGCCTGCAATTTGATTGATGATCAAATGAGAGTCTCCGTAGATGTCGATATATTTTATTTTAACTAGTATTGTCAATTCAAGACCGGTTATGAGCGCTTCATATTTAGCTTCATTATTCGTGCATTGTTCAGTTAAATGATAGGATAATGACATCATTACTTTGTGTGGAGTGATGAAAAATAATCCTACCCCAACTTTGCCTGGTATGATTGTCTGTTTGTCTGTGTCTTTTTGAGCAGATGAAGCTCCATTAAAATACAATTCCCATTGTTGTGTATTTGAACTTTTTATTTCTAAAATTTGTTCATCAGGTAAATCATCATTAACAGGTGATCCAGTCAGAATTGGATGCGCCGCTAAGAAATCTGCCAAGATTTGTCCTTTCACAGCATGCAGTTGCACAAATGTTATGTCAAATTGGAGTAGTATCATTACCTATCTTGCCAATCTTCTAGAAAGTGTTGGTCGTATCATCAAATATTGTAATAGGTTAACTCTTGAAAGAAGAGTTACCTTATCAGAAATCATATAATGTCTTAGCTTTTGAACTCTGAAAATAAAATCTAAGCAATGCTTCTCAATTGTTGGATATTTTATTTCAGTTGGAACCAAGCAGCGACTTAAATAATATAATGCATTTTTTTCCTCATTGTCTACTTAAGCTAGTAATGCTCCAAGGGAATTATCTAATGTCGCACTGTAAAGGAATAGAGGTCTTCCTATAACAGGGGCTACTAAGATAAGAGGTGTTCTCAAATATTGTTTGATGTTTTTAAAGGGGTGTTGGCATTTTTCACCCCACATGAATTTGGTATCTTTTCTAGTTAGGGCATTAAGAGGCTGAAACCTACCTGATAAATTAGAAATAAAACGTCGTATATATGCTAGTTTTCCTTGAAAGGATCGCAATTGAGTTAAATTTTTATGAGGAGGCATGTTTAGGATAGCTTCAATTTTGAGGGGATCAATTTCAATCCTATGATGTCGAACAACAAATCCTAAAAAATTCCCTGAAGTAACACCAAAAGCACATTTGACGAGATTCATTTTAAGATTATATTGATGTATTCATTTGAAGACAACACTAAAATCTTACACGTGGTCGTCTTTTTGTATACTATTGACAACCAAATCGTCTACATAACATTTGACTTGTCTGTGTATGAGTTCGTCAAAAATCCGTGTCATGGCTTTTTGATAGGTTGCACCAGCATTTTTCAATCCAAATGGCATAACTTTGTAGCAGTATATCCCTATGGTTGTCCTGAAGGTTTGATTTGCTTTATCTTCTGAAAACAGTTTTATTTGATTATATCATGATGATCCATCCATAAAGGAAAATATTGCATGTTTAGATGCTATATCGACCATCAATTCTGGGATTGGTAAAGGAAATTCATCCTTTGGACATACTTTGTTTAAATCCTTCAAGTCTATACAGACCCTTATTTAACCATTTTTCTTTTTAACTGGCACTACTTTAGCCAGCTATGTCGGATAATTTTCTTCTCGTTTGAAACCAACCTCAAATCATTTTTTAAGTTCGACAATGACTTGTTGTTCTATTTTAACACACATCCTTCTTTGAGCTTGTTTAATAGGGATTGCAATTTGATTTATCCCAAGTGTGGACTGCAACCTCTGGAGCTAGTCTAGGCATTTCACTAAGTCCATGCAAAGTAGTCTTTGTATTCTTTTAACATTTGAATTATTTCTTTGGCTTCTATGTCACTAAGGAGTGAACTAATGAAAGTTGGTTTTGGGTTTTCATCTGTACCAAGATTTATTTCTTTTAATTCATCAACAATTGATTTAATTACTTCTTCTAATCTTGAGGGGCTTCTTCGATTGGAAGATCAGATATTTGTTCAGAATCAAGTTCCTCGGTGATGATTAGGCAAAATGGTGTATCATCTAGGGGTTCTAGTGTGTCAAATCCAATTCCCTCTTTGGTGTTAGGTTTTCGTTTATTGTTATCCCACATTTGTTTAATAAAGTGTGGTTATTTTAAAGACCATTGTTTGAGCATTAAACTATTTTGAATAAATTTTTGTGCCCAAGGAGAATACAACTTAAAACGGATTTTCATTGATTCTAGAAGATTTTCATCTTCTAATTTTACATCGGTTTTAGCACTAGAAGAAGTAGAGTCAAGTCTAAACTTAATTGGCTTTTTATTATCACCATATACTTCTTTAACCACTAAATTCTCGATTTTAGAATTAGAGTTTGAAGTTAGGGTCATAGCGTGTATATAATGATTAATTTTCTCATACATATATTCAAATTGTTTTTCTTTGTCTTCTTCTTCAAAAGGTATCTTGAACTGAGGTTCTCTTAGTACCACCGATGTTGTCTTTTTTTCTTTTACATCTTCTTCAGAGTCTAGGTGAATTTTGAACTTCGATGGTTTCTCCATTTTGACAATTGGGTCTTTTTTCTCTCGTCCTCATCCCCAATTTCGACCTCGAGTGAGAGTCTGAT
This sequence comes from Papilionanthe hookeriana x Papilionanthe teres, assembly GCA_022702705.1. Classification (NCBI taxonomy): domain Eukaryota; kingdom Viridiplantae; phylum Streptophyta; class Magnoliopsida; order Asparagales; family Orchidaceae; genus Papilionanthe; species Papilionanthe hookeriana x Papilionanthe teres. The sequence goes on along the minus strand of CM040438.1, from coordinate 59,686,907 downwards.
GAGAATTATCACCATTTATTTGTGTTGAAGAAGAATAGTGTTTTTCATTTATTTTTTTTTTCTTTGTCTTTCCCTTTTGTATTCACCACTGCTTCTCTAGAGAATACTGCCTATTTTATTGAACAATAATATGGAGCATCTTCATGTATTCCAATTTCATTGATTGAAAATGTTTGCAGATCTTCTACGATACAACATTCTTGTCTTTTTTATAAATATTTGATGCATTGATGCAGTGATGAAGGAACCATCTTATGTTCATGAAGCCATGGTCTGTAAAGTAGAGCATTAAAAGATGTATTAGATTCGATGATATGAATTTTTGTCGTTGTTACCAAGTCATCTATCTTTAAGCGTAATGCTATTGATCCCAGAGCCCGTTCTCCTTGTTGGTTAAACCTTGTAACATCATTGTATCGTTTGATAATTAGGATGCGTTAATATCCAAATACACAAGAGTCCTTAAATTCATTATGTTAATTGAGGCACCTGGATCAATAAGCACCCTTGAAAGTGTCGTGTCGTTTATTTACTGTGATGTATAACAGACGATTATGATCAGTCATCCAAAGTAACAAATCATTGTCAGAAAAGGTGATTTTTGTGTGTTCTTCTAAAGGACAAGCTTCATTCTGGGTAATACTAGCAAGTTGAGCTAAGTAAATGTCTGGGTCTAAAATGGCCTTTATCAATGACTCCGACATTTCTTTGGAAAATATAAGAGCATCATAAATGCTCAATTTTGCTGGCAATTTCCTCATATGAGCTAATTTATTGTAATCCACTTTATTAGGCTGTCTTCATTTCTTTCAGATAATAGTGTGTGTATCGGAGGAACAATCTTTTCCGATGTGATAATTTGTTTTTCTTTTTCTTGGGGAGCCGTTTTGGAGGTAGAACTTTTCCACTTCGCAAATTGATTTCCACTATTTCTTCTAGTTTACTGTCCGACTCTTTTGTCTCTGAATGTGAAGATTCAAATTATATAGAAATTGGTGTTCCTTGTAACTGGAGTGTGACAGTGTCTTTGTTGTTGTCAAAATTATCATGAATTTTGGTTGTAATTAGATTAGTCGATATCGTGTATGATTTGATTATTGTCTACAGGATTGAAATTGGTACTATCATTTTTCAGAAGCATCATCCAAAATAGACAAAATGTAAGCAGAATTAGTTATTATTATTCACAGTAGTTGTAAAAAGGAAGTCATACAAGGTTAATAGCTTGAGGGATTTTCTCCATTCATCAGAGACAACTATCCTAGTGGAAGATAAAGGAAGATGAGAACTAGAAGATACAAAAGGAACATTAGTTCCTATGTCTAAAAGACCTCTAATCCTTTTTGGTTCTTTATTTTTTATTTTTCATTTCTTTCTAAAAGATTTTATAATTTGAAAGTCTGAAAGTATCTCCTAAGAAGATTTACTTTGAACAGTGTTATTTTCATCTTTGTTGTCAGAATTAGGGATAAGTTTATCAACCAAATTCATATTGACTGAACCTTTTTCAGGTTCTTTCAAATACTCTTTCGGGATTACTATATTCCCTTCTTTAAAATTATGCTCTAACCTGTCTTTGAATACAACACATTCTTCAATTTTGTGACTGAGCATTCTGTGATAAGGATAATAATTGGGATTTTCTTTCATATCAATCTCTCCTAGCCTTTTAGCCTCAGGCAGCTTGAACACTGGTATTTTCAATAGGCTACCAAATATTTTACCGACGGCTTCCATTTTGAATGGATATTCCATATTCATTCTTTCAATCATTGTCCTCTTGTCTATCGGCACTGGAAGTGGTTTTTGGAATTGTAATTGAGAAGATGCCTGTTGTGGCAGTTGATTTATATTCTAAAGTTGTTTCTTTTATTCGGGCTGGCCTTGCATCACTTGCTTGACCTTTTCTGCAACATCTCCTGGTTTCTTCTCAAATTTTTTGACAAATTTTTTCTTTTCTGTCTTGTCCGTTACACTCATCTTTTTGGCTTCTTCCTGAAGATTGGAAACTTTACTGAGTAGTTTTTCAAATGTCTTTATCGTGAATCCTTTTAGCATGAATGTTATAGCACCATGTATATTATTAAGCAGGATTTCAACATGTTGTTCTTGGAGTTGTAGTTCACATTTCATGCTAAGATTTCTCCAGCGCAAAATGTAATCCACCAAACTCTCTCTTGGTTTTTTTTTTTCCGACTACCAGGTCACCAACTGTAGTATGGTGTTGTGCTCCAGCGAAACATTGAATGAAGAGGCTTTCAAGCTCTACAAAAGTTTTAATAGACCCGTTAGGAAGTTTTGCATACCTGTCAAAGGCAACTCCTGTGAGACTGTTAACAAATTGATGGAATAAGAGAGCGTCACTTCCTCCTACATTGCAGCAACTCTCTCTAAAGTGTGTAAGACGCTGACGAGGATTACCGGTCCCGTCAAACATTTATAAGAGAGGAGGAACAAACCCTTTGACGTATTTGACAAAATCAAACTCCTCTGGATAAGGTCTACCCTTTGGAATTAATGATCCAGCCTTTCTGAGCCATTGTTTCTTTTATTCTACTAATTGTGTTATTTCTTTTCTAGAATTCTACTTTGGGAAGAATTCTTTTTCTTTTGTGCACTTTCTTCAATTTCTATATGGTTTCTTTTCTCCTCCATAGTATGTTTTGCCTCTGGCCTAATGATTTCAATGGCAAGCAATGGATTCGTTGGTGGGTTTTGTAAAGCTATCAAAAATTCTTCCATTTTTTTGTTCGAGACGGTTGATTTGTTCTTTTCATTGACGGATAACCACTCATAACTCTTCTGTTGTATCTTCTTCACTTAATTCTCATGCTAAAGAGGTAGATCGTGTTTCCACCAATTTTATCTCGTCGACTTCGTCATTTGAAATATTTGAAGAATTATCCTTCCTTCATATTGATAATTATTTGATGTTATTTTTCAACTTCTTCAATATTTCCTTGATTGATTTTATATGATGTTTTTTTACAATTTCGTTCCTAAGAATTGTCTTCAGGTGTACGCATAGTATCTGAGATTCCTCCTGATGATTTTCGTCTCCATTCATTATTTTTAAGTATGGTAAGAGATATCAGAGGAAGTGTATCATCGTTTTGTGAGTAAGAATGATCTCCACGTTGTAATATTTGGACAGAAGCAGTCATTTTAAAGACGTGTCTTCCGCTTCTGATATTAATTTGTTATGCTTAGTTCTATTTCTCGTGACAATCACATCTTTTACTCTTGGCCCTAGACAAAATTTCACTGGTACCGGAGTACATTGACTGTCTAATGGGAATTGCTAATCATTTTCTAAGTAAGTAAGATCTTCAATCGAGAGAATTCTTCTTTTCATTATCGTAGAGACCGCACATCCCATTTTATCTAACAGTTGGGAAATTAAACACCTGTCTTTCTGTGCTAATATTTTAAACACAGAGTCTACAGCATGAATTGAGAGAGAGTTTCTAGGTTAGAAAGTATTTTCCTCATATTCAACATGTATTGGAATATATCAATTTTCTTATGAGAAAGAAGGGTTTCCGAAAACACTTTTTTCAAATTCAGATGTCTCAAAATTATCATCTTCATTCCATTTTTTTTCTTTCTTTTAAGAGAACGAATTTTATTTCTTCATTGAGCTTTTGAAACATTCTTGGAGCAATATCCAACATCATATATGGACGGAGGTGGAATGTCACTTTCTTGTTCAACACAAATTTTCTTTCCTTTTATGTTAACTTGTTCTTCCATTTCCCCAAATGTATATTGTTCTACAAGAATGTATTAAGGTAAGTCATCTATAAATTTAAGAAAATCTTCATAAGTTTCCAGATTGAATTCCTCGAAGGATTGTAAATCAGTTTGATATGGATTTTCTTATGCAAATTCAGTTTCATCAAATAATCCAAAATCATTCTGATAAAAGTAAGCATCTTCATCAATCGGTGTATTGAGACTTTGATAATAATAAAAAACTGAATTCGGGGATTCCATTGCAACTTTTCTGAAAAATTCAAGGAGAATAAAATGTCATGAAAATTTATTTATAAACTGGGAATTTATTGTTATGATGTTGTTATGAAATGTCAAGAATAAGAGTTTTGAAAGATGTGGCCCTATATGTCAAAGGACAAAACTTTTTGATAACAAATGAGTTAACAAGAGATGAGAAGAAAGATGATCCCGAGCGGAGTAGCCAAATAAAATCTCTTGTCTGCATTCAGAGCCGTGTGATCCCCGAATATTTATGCTTATACTTTTCACTTTATATTATTTTTTCAATGATAATATCTCTTTCTTTGCAATGGATGACAAAAACTTGACACTAAAGCAAATAAGAAATATATTTTAATTATTTATAATAAGGGATTCTACGCAAGTATACGTATCGTTTATCAAGTAATATAGGACTTTCTGATTAAGCCCCGAGAAATTGAATCCACATATAGATGTCTAAAATTTTAAAGAAATAAGAAAAATAACTTTTTTATTTTTCAAATTGATTTTGTAAAGTATGTTTTAAGATAGAAATTTTGAAAATTGTTTCTGAATTTTTTTTTAAGAAAAAGTAAATCAAGCAACTAAAATTTAACAAGACTATAAAAATTATATGAAAGCAATAGGAATAAAAAATCTTTTTACTCTTTCAATGAACCAGTAATAATTATGGAATTTCATTGTGGAAGTATCTAAATGTGTTGTACCAAATAGAAGTAAATATATTCTTTACCCTTACTTGGTTCTATAAAGAGTATTGGTTAATTTGAAGTTTTGAAATTTTGTAGATGGGTTAAGCAGGGAAGATAACAGCTCTCACTCTAGAGTTCCCTCTATTCCCTCCACCTGGGGGCTAACATCGCATAACAAAATTTAAAACATCAAACCAAATTAGGAGGTTTTAGTCTGTCACTCTAAAGTCCTCTAATTTTACTCCCTATTAAAAAACATATCTCCCTATTTATTTGCACTCAAATATATGGACTACAATTCTCACCCATATAAATGCATGTCATTCACTCCAATTTTTTATTGAGACAATACCGCATTGGTTCTTACATCTTCTCACAACAAATTTTAACATCTTAATTGGCCAAATTAAGAAGTAAATGAAGTGCAAGGTAGTGGAATCATCACAACTTCTTTCAATATTAAACAGCTATACTTCACACAACTTCCTTCCATAATTTAATTACTTCTTCATTTGAAAAGAAAAAGATAAAGAAAACTACTCAGAACTCATGGAGAAAACACAAACACAACTTGATTTGAAAGAAGAAAACATAGTGAAAATACACCAAGTCTTACTTGAAAACCAAATGTAAAAACTAAGATAAACACTTATCTGAAAATCCTCTCCACAAGACTCTGAAAGTTCCTCTGAATATTTTGAAATTGATGAAATATCCAGCAAGAGGTAAAGATGATGAATGTTATAGGATGGATGTTATCAGATATTTGAGTGAATTTCATTTCAAGTCAACTTATGAAAACCTGAAAGAGAAGAATTGGAACATAAGCAAGAAGAGGAGTTACATCATTCTGAAGATTTTCAAGAGGAAGAATTAAATTATGTTCACGATAATTTTGAATTGTTGGGTATGACTGAAAAGGATGAATCTTATGGTCCATCAATTGAAAAATCTCCTAAACTTGAGTTAAAAATATTTTCTGATCATTTGAAGTATTTTTTCTGGGTGAATCCTCAACCTTGCCTGTTATAATTTCATCTAATTGACTGAAAAAGAAGAAGAGAGTTTGTCTGGAATTTTGAAGAAGTACAAGAAAGCCTTTGGATGGACAATTGCTGATATTAAAGGAATCAGTCCTTCAATTTGTATGCACAGAATTCTTATGAAAGATAATTGTAAACCTCGGGCTGATCCCCAAAGAACATTAAATCCTATCATGAAAGATATTGTTAAAAAAGAAATTTTTAAGTGGTTGGATGCTGGAATTATCTACCTTATTTCAGATAGTGTATGGGTTAGTCCAATTCACTGTGTTCCTAAGAAAGGAGTAATTGTAACTATTAATAAAAAGAATGAAATGATTCCAACAAGACAAGTTATAGGGTGGTGAATATGCATTGATTATAGAAAATTAAATCTCGCCACAAGGAAAGATCATTTTTCATTCTCATTTCTGAATCAGATGCTGGATAGACTGGCTGGGCATAAATACTTTTGTTTTTTGAATGGATATACTGGTTACCACCAAATTCAAATCGTTCCTAAGGATTAAGAGAAAACTACGTTTACTAGTCCTTTTGGTACGTTTGCTTTTAGATGAATGCCCTTTGGTTTTTGTAATGCCCCTGCTACATTTCAGATATGTATAATGGTTATTTTCTGTGATTTAATTGAAAAAGTGATTTAAGTTTTTATGGATGATTTTTCAATGTTTGGAATTTCATTTGAATCATATTCAGAACATGTGTCTAAAGTTCTAAAACGCTGTGAAGAAACTAATTTGGTCATTAACTGGGAAAAATGCCAATTTATGGTAGCATGAGGGATTGTATTGGGACATCGGATTTCAGAAAAAGGTTTAGGGGTAGATCCTGCAAAAATTCAAGTTATCTCTAATTTACCTTGCCCTACCAATGTAAGGGGAATTAGAAGTTTTTTGGGACATGCTGGATTCTATAGGCGTTACATCAAAGACTTTTCAAAGATTACAAAACCTTTATGCCGTTTACTGGAAAAGGATGCAATTTTTTATTTTGATGATGATTGCCTAAAAGCTTTTGAAACATTAAAATAAAAATTAATCACTGCACCTGTTATAATTTCACCAAATTGGGAAAAACCTTTTGAACTAATGTGTGTGCTAGTTATTATGTTATTGGTGTTGTTTTGGTCAGAAATATGATAAAATTTTCAAAGTTACTTATTATGCTATAAAACTCTTAATGATGCTCAAATTAATTATACCACTACTGAGAAAGTGTTATTAGCTATAGTATTTGCCTTTGATAAATTTTGATCATATTTAATTAGAACTAAATGTGTGGTGCATACTGATCATTCTGCTATCAAACATTTAATGAAGAAGAAGGATGCGAAGCCGAGATTGATTAGATGGATTCTTCTTTTGTAAGAATTTATTTTTGAGATAGTAGATATGAAGGGTTCTGATAATCAAATTGTTGATCATTTGTCCAGGCTTAAAAATAAAAAATCTCTCTGTGATGCTGAAGAAATTAATAAACATTTTCCCGATGAAAAATTATTCACTGTTAATGAGTGGTGTGTTCCGTGGTATGCTGACATAGTAAACTTTATTGTCAGTAATATTATACCCTATGGTTTGACATACCAGGAAAAGAAGAAATTTATGTCTGATGCTAAGACTTATTTTTGGGATGACACATTTTTATATTAACAAGGAAATGATCTTATAATTCAAAGATGTATACCTTTGGAAGAGACTTATGAAATTATTCAAAAATGTCATGATTCTGATTATGGGGGACATTTTGGAGTTGATAAAACTGCATATAAAATCTTACAATCTAGATTTTATTGGCTTACAATTTTTAAAGAAGTGAATGCTTATATTAAAAATTGTGATAAATGTCAGCACGTAGGTAATATTTCTAGAAGAAATGAGATGCCCCTCAATTATATGTTGGAAGTTGAAATATTTGATGTTTGGGGATTAGATTTCATGGGTCCATTTACACTATCTTTCTGAAATATTTATATTTTAATAGCAGTAGACTATGTTTCCAAATGGATTGAAGTTATTGCTTTACCTCGATGTGATGCTCAAAGTGTTGCAAATTTTTTAAGAAATTATATATTTTACAGATTTGGAATACCAAGAGTAATCATAACTGATGGGGGAAGTCATTTTAAAAATGCGATTATTGAGAAGTTAGCAGAGAAATATCATATAAATCATCGCATTGCTACTGCTTATCATCCGCAGTCAAGTGGTTTAGTTGAATTATCCAATCGTAAAATTAAAAGAATATTGGAAAAGACTGTTAATCCAAATAGAAAGGATTGGTCAATTAAACTGGATTATGCTTTGTGGGCCTATAAGACTGCCTACAGTATAGGAATGTCCCCATATAGGCTGATTTTTGGAAAAGCTTGTCATTTGCCTATTGAACTTGAGCATAAAGTATATTGGGCTATTAAAGAGTTCAATTATAATTTGAAAGATGCTGCTGAGAAAAGATTATTGCAATTAAATGAGCTTGAAGAGATAATTAATGATTCTTATGAAAATGCTAAGATTTATAAGGAAAAGATGAAGTTATGGCATGATCAGAAGATTCTTACTAAAAATCTTGTGCCAGGACAGAAAATTTTGCCGTATAATGCAAGATTTAGAATTTTTTCTGGAAAACTTAAGACCAGGTGGATGAGTCAATTTATTGTGATAAAAGTTTATTCCTACGGAGCAGTGGATATTCACGATCCTAAGACTGGAAAAATATTTAAAGTTAACGGTCATAGACTTAAACCTTATTTTTCAGTCGATCAACTTAAATCTGATGAGAATCTGAGGTTGGGTCACTCAAAATGAGTTTTGGGTATGTCAGGCTGAATACGTTAAACCAAGCGCTTTGTGGGAGGAAACCCATAGTTATCGGTGTGCTTTGTTTTATGTTTGCATTGTGTGCTTTGTTTGGTTTGTTTTTATATTTTGGTAGTAGTATTTTGGAGTTTTTATGTTATATTAGTGTTTATTTGACCTTATTTTATGACTTAGAGGAGTTGGAATGAAATTTTGGACATTTGGCAGACCTGTGCTAAATTGAGCACTGGCGGCTAAGCGCCGCCTAGTTGGCGCTTAGGCGCCGAAGTTACAAAACATGTGATAAATGAGGTTCTAGAAGCCTAGTTCGTGGGGAAGTGGTTTTAGAAGTTATTTTGGAGTTTTAAAACGTGTAAGGGCGGTTGATGCACTTCTAAAGTCTATTAAAAGGCCCTGAATTAAGATAAACACTTGCCCCAAGTCCTATTTTCATTCCTGAGTCTTAAGAAGAGTATATTGAGTGCATCATATCTTTCTGGGTGAAAGAGATCAAGAAGAAAGAGGATTTTGACAAGAGTAAGTTTATTAGTGATAGTTCTAAAGAGTTATTCAATGGATTTCTCGTCGTTATTATTCATGGAATTGCAGAAAAGATTGCAAAGATCGAAGCCTGAGTGACTTCAATCGAAGCAAAGATTAATGAAACTAATGCACATTTGGAGTACATGGGATGACAACTCAAGATGCAATTCAGTCATACAAGTCACGTGGAAGAAGCGGATAAGGCGATGTTCTTGAAGAACAAGCGATTAGAAGAAGAAGATGTAAGTGTTTTCAATCATCGCCCATTTCATCAAATTTATATTCCAGAAGGGTCAAATGGAAATTATAGTGGTTCTGGAAATATTCCACCTACTGGAGAGTGGAATTAAATGTTAGTTTGATCTTGTGGTTTGTTTTAAATATCTTATGTTTTATGTGTTTGATGTTTTAAGTGTTTATTGTTTTATGTTTATGTTCTGTTGTACTTTAATGTGTGATTGTTACATCTTAGTGATGTAAACCTATATTAATGATTATTGAGTTCTTTTGTATCTAGGAAATTTCATCCAAAGTATTTGGATAGAAATTTTAAGTTGTATTAAGTGTGGTTTGTTTTTAATGAATATAAGTTTGTGTTTGTGTTAAATTTGATTAGAATCAATGGATATTAAAATTTGAAATTGGAGTATTTGGATATTTATGGGAAGAGAGAATTATTTTAGGAATATTAAGGGTGATTAACTAAGTGGTTTAGTGCATTTTCTTAATTGTGAAAATTTAGGCATTGGCCGCTAAGCGCCAGAATGCCGGCGCTTAAGCCAGAATGCCGCCGCTTAAGTGCCAGAATGCGGCGCTTAAGCGCCAAATTTCGCGGCTAAGCACCGAAGGCCTCGCGCTTAGGCACCGGTTCGCGAAAATTTATTTTCAGCAGTTAAAACCCGAAGAACGCCATTTTAACTCCCTCTATCGTCTTCAACCTCAATTTTTCACGAAAAAGGAGCCTAGGGCATCAAATTATTGGATCATTTGAAAGCCGATTTCAATACAAAATTGTTAGATTTGGATTCCTTGAGGTAAGAGCACTACTCCTAAGTAAATATTTTTTATTTTTACCATTTATTTTGAGTATATTTTGAAAGATCCTAAAATTACTATTAATGGTAAAAATTTGAAGAAAATGATGAAAAATTGCTTGGATTTAGTGGAAATTACTTTTGGAAGTTACTTTAGCAAGTTTAGTTTGATTTTGGAATTTATGGTAATTTTTTCGTGAAATTTTTAGAGATGACTCCATAGTCAAAGCACGCAAGAGAAAATAAAAGATTTGATTCTGACAAGTTTGTTAGTACAAGGGCTGAGGAATGATACGTTGACGCATTGCAATAATGTAAATTGATTCATGAGCATGTGTTTAGTAAACTAGGAGAAGGTATTGAAAAGATGATTTCTAAAAGGAATTGAGAGAATTACCATTGCTTCTTCGTTGTTGCTGTTGTTTTTGTGGTCAGAGAGTTTTACGCAAACTTACCTACAGTAGAAGAGAACTTGGTGATGGTGAGAAGGAAAGAAGTACATTTTACATCTGCGATAATCAATACTTTTTATCGACTGCCTCCTGATATGTTTTGTTTTTATTCTAACTATCATCCTACTGAGGGAGAGTTAGATGAGATAATGGCCTTTCTTACTGATGGAAGAGGATTACGGAAGATAACAAATGATAGAAGAGTCAATTTTCAAGCCTCTAAGTTAAATGCCATTTCAAAAGCATGACATTATTTTATCTCATTTAAGCTGTTGCCCTTAAGTCATACTAGTGAAGTTACAAGTGAGAGAGATGTGTTGAACTATTGTATTCAGCAAGAGAAGCCTATAGATATTGGAGCAATCATTTATGATTACATTTTGAATTGTGCCAGATATACCACTACTGCAGGTATGGAATTTCCATCCTTGATTCATTCATTATGTGAGCGGTCTGGTGTGAAATTTAAAACTTGGGAAGAGGTTCTTTAGCCTATGAAACCAATTACTAGTGTAAACGTTGGAGCTTACATTGTACATTCAGAGTTTGGCTGGAGAGGAGGATTTGGTAGGGCTTCTACTGCTTCTGCTTCTGCTTCTGCTGCCTCTACTTCGAGAGCTTCATCATCTAGTGATTCACAGACTGGTTTATTAAGAAAGATTTTGAAGAAGGTGAGTCTTACTCGAGAGCATGTTAGAGACATGGATGGTAAGATGGATAATATAGAAAGATATATTGTAAAACATGATGAATATGAGAACTTTATGCATTATTTGGATAAATTGATTAGAGGTGATCAGAGTGCTGAGATGCCCCCTCATCCTTTCTATATACCTTATGTACCATCCATAGATTGGAATGAGCAAGATGATGATGATGATGATAAGGATGATTAGTAGATTTGTTTTGTTTTTATGTGTTGCTGAGTTTCTATTGATGTACTGTGTATGTTATGCCTTATGTTTTATTTTGATGTTGTGTTTGTGGTATGAACTCTGGTAGTATGTTGATTATAGTTAGACTATTTTTATGCATATTCAGATGTATCTTTGTTGAATTGATATTCTATTTGTTGTTTTGTGTGATACATGCGTAGTAGTAAATGTTTTAATGTGTATGTTGTGTCAGAGTTTTTATAGTGTGTACTTTAATTCCAAAACTGTTAGTAGAATATGAAACACTATTAAAAACTATTATTTAAAAAATTTCATGTTTAAAACTTTTCAAAATCTACTACTACCATTTGTTATCTAGTATTGGTGTGATTTCAATTATTTTCAGTTGGTGTGTATTTTCTTTAAAAACCTCCACTATTGTAGAAGTCCTTTGAAATTTTGAAATTTTTTATCTAGTGAAAAACTGAAACATCTGAATTTGATTTCTTTTTACTCCCGTTTTTAAATTGTTATGCTTGCATATTTAGGATATTAAGATTCCTGCAAGCATATTATATTAGTTTTTAATTTTCACCTATGTATCATTTCTTATGCTTAAATGTTTTATCATAACTAAAAATTAAAGTTTGGGAGAATTTTAAAAACAGAAAATTTTTCAAAAACCTAAATTTTTTACTTGTTCTCAAGAATACTTAAAAGTAATTTGATTTTTGATTGAAAACAATCATGTATATGAAGTTATATTAGGGGAACATAATTTTGAATATAGAAATGAATAAGAGAATTTAGTTAAAATTTATAGTAATAATGAAAAAATTAAAGTTAAAATTTTCTTAGTATAGAAGTGTTAAATATAGTTCAACTATCTTTAGTAAGAAATATTGTATTTTTGGATAAATAGAAGATTTGATTTTTATTCTTCAAAGCTTCAATTTCTTTTATTGGGGAGTAATTTTGAAATACTATTATTATAATTTTTAAGTGAAAGATGTATATCAGACCTTTATTTTAAATGGAAGGGTGGAATTCAAAATCATTAAAGACCTATCCAGATACAATAATCCTTGCCTTATAAGAAAATAAAAAAGAAGAAAAGAAAAGAAAAAAAAAAGAAAAGAAAAAGAAAAAAGGAAAGAAAAAGTGAAAAAAGTATGTGAAAAGTAAAGAGAAGCTTGAGAATTTAAGGGCCTAATAAAAAATTGGTTCCATACCTAAAGTATAAGATAAAAGTTCTGAGAAAATCTAAAACTTAAAGTTATAATATAGTAACCAAAATTATTTTCAAATAAAGATTTTTAAGTGAGAAAAATAAGTGTATGAATCCTATATTTTGAAGAATCTACAAGTATTTTTGAATAAGATAGAAGCCTATATTTTACATTATCCTTTACCTAAGAACTTTCTAAACTTTAAGTTGGTCTTAATTACTGAATTTTTTTCTAAATTGGACTATTCCATTTCTAGAACAAAATTTTGTTATCTTCCTAAGAAGCTCATTACATAATTTGCATGCTAAAATTTTCTATGTGAATAAGAGTCACTTGAGGACAAGTAACATTTTAAGTTTGGGGGATTTTGATACACCTAAAATATATAGTGTTTTTATGCAAATTTTTATACTTATTTTTGATGATATTGCACTTTAATGGAAGATATTTTGTGTTTTTCTTGCAGGTATAATGAAAATGAGTGATTATGATGAAAGGAGCAAAATTGGATCAAATTTGGAGAAAAAAAAAATGAAAAATTGGACTTTGGCGGCTAAGCGCCGCCTGGTCGGCGCTTAGGCGCCACAGTTAAAAATCAAATTTTCTTCATTTTTGGTGCCAATTTCAAGGGGTGTTTGAAGAAACTTTTGGTGGTGACTTCCTTAACTTTCTATTGGCGGCAAATGTGAATGAAGGGGTGCATCTTTTGGTAGATACATTGAATCTTGACAAGATTTAAAGAGACACCAAGGCACCTTTTGGAAAATTATATCATGAAGAATTTGAATTAGTTTTGTGTGTCTTTAGAGAGATTCTTTTTAGGAGAGTCTTTTTAGTGTGTGTGCTCTTTTAGTTTTAGTTTGTCATCTTTTAGTTTAAGTCTTCTTTTAGTTTCAAGAGTTCTTTTCTACTTTTACTTTTAGTCTTTTGAAGTCTTTTAGAGTTAGTTTAAAGAGAAAGGGTTGGTGTGGAACTTTCTTTCCACCAATTTTCTTCCATCAATTTATCTAGTTTTTATTGAAGTCTGAAGTCAGTTTGCAAGTCAACAGAGTTGGGCGCCAACCTCTGTAGTGTTGTCATGTGGAAAGTCAAGTTTCAAAGTAACTTCCGGAGTCTTGTGGAGAGGATTTTCAGATAAGTGTTTACTTTTGTTTTTGTATTTAGTTTTTAATTAAAGCTTGTTGTGTTTTCTTTATGATTTTTATTTTCAAATCAATGTGTGCTTGTGTTTTCTCAATGAAATCTGAGTAGTTTTCTTTATCTTTTTCTTTCTTAAATGAAGAAGTAATTAAATTATGTAGGATTGTTGTGGAATGTATAAGTGTTTAAAGTTGGAATACGTTGTGAATATTTAACTCCATGAACTTAATTTACTTCTTAATTTGGTCAGTTAAGATGTTAAAATTTGTTGTGAGATTATGTAAGATCCAATGCGGTATTATCTCAAATAACAATTGGTAAAAATCACATGCAATTATATGGGTGAGAATTGTAGTTCATATAATTGAATGCAAATATATTAGGAGATATGTTGTTAATGGGGAGTAAAATTAGAGAATTTTAGAGTGACAGGCTAAAGTTCCCTAATTTGGTTTGATATTTTAAAATTTTGTTATGAGAAGTTAGCCCCCAGGTGAAAGGAATCGAGGGAATTCTAGAGTGAGAGCTGGTATCTTCCCTGCCTAACCATTTTCAAAATTTTAAAATTTCAAAAGTAACCAATGTTCTTTATAGAACCAAGTAAGGGTAAAAAATAAATATGCTCATATTTATCACAACACATTTAAATACTTCCACAACAATAATTTCATAATTATTACTGCTTTATAAGAGAAAAAAAAGATATTTTATTTCCTAGTGTTTTATATCGTTATTTAGTTCTGATAATTTTCATTTCCTGCTTAGTTTTTTTTTTGTTAAAAATACCAAAAATAACTTTGAAATTTTACAAATCAAAACATACTTTCAAAAGTTATTTAAAAAGTAAAAATATAATTTTCTTATTTCTTTAAAAAATTTTTATATTTCCTTGTGGGTTCGATTTCTCAGGGCTTAATCAGAAAGTCCTATATTACTTGATAAACGATACGTATACTTGCATAGTATCCCATATTATAAAATCATAATTTTTCATATCTAAAGCGTAAGCATAAATATTTGGGGACCAGGTGCCAACCTCTAAGGAGTATTGTAAGAAAAAGAAAAATTTTTAAAGGAACTTCAAGAGCTTAGTGGATAGGATTTTCAATTAAGTATTTATCTTTGTTATTACATTTGGTTTCTAATTAAGACTTCTTGTGTTTTGACTATGATTTATACTTTTAAAACAAGTTGTGATTGTGATTTCTCTATGAATTCTGAGTAGTTTTGTTTATCTTTTTCCTTAAAATAATGAAGTAATAAAGTTATGGATGGATGTTGTGTGAAGTATAAAAAATCAATGTTGGAAGAAGTTGTGATGATTGAAAACCTTGCACTTCATTTACTTCTTCATTTGGCCAATTAATTTGTTAATATATGTTGTGAGAATATGTAAGAATCGGTATGGTATTGTCTCAGTCAATAATTGGAAAGAATCACATGAGATTATATGGGTGAGAATGTAATTCATATGGTTATGTGCAAATGAATAGGGAGATACACTTTGATGGGTGTAAAATTAGAGAACTTTAGAGTGACAGGCTAAAACTCCCAATTCAATTTATTATTTTATGTTTTGATATGAGATGTTAGCCCCCAAGAGGAGGGAGAAGAGGAAACTCTAGAGTGAGAGCTAGTATCTTTCTTGTCTAGCCCGTCTTCAAAATTTATAAAGCAATATATTAAGGGTAAAGAATATAATTGCTCATATTTGACACAACACATTTTAAATACTTCAACAACAAAATTCCATGTCTTGTTACTGATTGATAGTAAGGAAAAAAGATATTTTATTTGCATTTGCTTTCATCTTAATAAAATCTAGTTAATGTTGTTGCTTACATTCATTTCAAATTATAAAAATTAACAAGAAGAATTAAACTTTGTTTCCTAGAATTTTATCTTTAGTTTAATGAAGATCTTTCTTAAAAAGTAAAAAAGTTATTTTTCTATTTTCATGGTTAAAAGTGTTTAACACTTTCCTTGTGGGTTCGATATCTCCGGCCTTAATCAGAAATTTCTATATAACTTGATAAAATATACATCTACTTGCGTATTATCCCATTTTATAATATCAATTAAAACTCTTGTTTACATTAACATCAAGTTTTTGGTGTTTTTGTAAAGAAAGAGATATCATTAAAAATAAGTATAAATTCATATATAAAACATAAGCATAAATATCAGGGATCAAGCGATATTCTGAAAACGGGACAAACAAATAAAAAAACAACACAAATGATATTAAAAACAAAATTAAAATGACATAATCAAGACAAACAACGAAACAAAACCTAAACTTTCAGGAATAATCACAAATACAAAACTTTTAGGATAGCCACCAAACAAATAACAAACTAGAAGACAAAACAACAATAAAATGACAAATGACAAAATAAAAATAAAACTGACATACCAAATGACATTGACAAAATCAAAACTTTTGGGTATTACGTAATACTTAGAAATATATTGCCCCTATGATTGAACATTTCTTTCATTGTTCTTGAAATTTCTTAGAAAACAAGTGTTAACAACAATCAGAAGTTTTCTTAGACCATCTAAATTATCTAACTTGTAATTAACTATAGGAGCTTTCTCCTACATGAAATTTAACGACTCGGGATAGATATCATTCTAGAGTCCCTTTTGTAAGAACTATCACTGACATTTCTTATTCTACTGTTTTCTATCATTGGAGCCCTTATTTTATTCAAATTTCTTAATATCTAAGGATCCTTTTACATGATATGAAGAAATAAGATTTCTTGAAGATTAGGGCGATATGATAGATAAGCAGAGTGGCGACTCCCTCAAATAATGACATTGACATTTGACACCTCATATCGACATGAGAGAATATCAGCGGCGACGGGCCGACGATGAGTCAGGATCCCACAACTTTGGATGCCACCAGATAGTGACAAGTTTGACAGCCATCACTCCTGTCCGAGGAAAGCGAATCAAAGACTCCCCTATGGGGAGAGCAATAATCAACTCCCCTTCAGGGTGAGTGAATGAACAACTTCACTCTGAGATGAGCAAATTAGCAACTCCTCTTTGGCGAGCGAATCAAAGTATTCACTCTAGGGCTAGCAAACCAACGACTCCCCTCCAGGGTGAGGAAATCAACAACTCTCTTTTGAGGTGAGTGAATCAACAATTTCCCTCCATGATGAGTAAATCAACAACTCCCTTCGGGGAGAACAAATCTGCAACTCTCCTTCGGAGCGAGCGAATAAACAACTGCTCTCTGGGTCAAGCAAAAAAAAAAGAATACTCTCCTCTGAAGCGAGCAAAAAATGAAAAACTCCCCTCTAAGGCGAGAGACTCAAAGGCTCCCCTCCAGGGCGAGCGAATCAACAACTCCCCTCTGGGGTGAGCAAATCAACAACCACCCTCCTGGGCGAGGAAATCAACTAACAAAAATATTTGTCACTGAGCTACAATAAAATACAAATAGTTCGGCCAAGTAAAAATGCTAAAAGAAAAAATGAAGCCAATAAGACCAATCAAAGTATAGCTTAATTAGTCGAAGTTCAGTTAGATGACCGGTATGTAGATCAAAAATCAACCCGAAAAAGCTTCAAGGGAGTACTTCAAGACTGGAGAAAATAGAACGCTAAGAAACGACAAAATCAAGAGAGTACATGTATTATATTTGAATTTTTTACGTTCAAAGTCTCTTATTTTTTTCACAATTTCACATTCAAGAGGTAAGAGATTTGGGATCATATAAGTATGTCCGAAAAATGATAATAGTAGAAGAAATCAGTCGGCTATATCATTCGGCCTACCACTCTAGCTGCCTGACTAGCCACATTGCCAAGGAGATCCAACAATGAAAAATTGTCAGGTATAGGAAAAAGTATGAGGCATACCAAAGTTGCCAATGAAAACCAGTAATATCTAGGAGCACAAAGACTTGTAACTTTCAAGAGCATAATGACTTGCGACTCATAAGAGCATAATGACTTGTAACTCTCATAGTCGATGGTGTAATTTTCAAGATACCCCTATGATCTAATATAAATAGAACGATTATTTTCATGTAATGGAGAAGAAGCCATTTTGGCTTTCCAACCATTTATGCATTACTCACATTCTTTTGTAACAAGATATTTCTATGTATAAAAGGACCCCGAAAGCTCGGGGAATACCCTCACTTTACCCTGCTGACGGCAATCCCTGTGCAATTCCTCTCTCTCTCTCGCCCTTTTCCCTCTTCCTCGGTCTCACGCTCTATGTCTTGAGCATGATAAACATGACAAATCTAAATCCAATAGATAAATAATAATAAAACGTGGTACTGCCATATATATATATATATATATATACTTTTATTTTATTTCTCATTTTATTGCATTAATTATTGAAGGAGTTGGACGTTTTTGACTAGGCTGGCAGCATGTTATATTGTTTCATATCACGATATATTTTCATCTTTAATTCCAACGTTCTTTTTTTGTATAACGAGTTGTTTTGGCTGTTGTGGACAATGCCCGCTTTGAATGTCTCAATTTTAAATTTATGCGATCAGATTAAATTTGTATCTTACTAGGGAGAGCAAATAAATAAATATAAGTGCGACTCGGTCATCTCTGAACAATGATTGAGATTATTTAATTAGTTCATTTATAATTAATTAATTAATAATCACAACAAAAATTGGCTTGAGAATTTTTAAGCCAATACACTTATTTAACTAAATTTTCATTATGTTATGAAGAGTTTGTTGTGATAGAATGCAATTCTTTGGGCTTAGTGCTACATAAAGATCCACAAAAATATAAATAAGTGAAGTTTATAAAAGATGTTGGAGTTTTAAATAAAAATTTTGATAAGAGAAAAAATTATGAGACTTAATTCAGCTGAAAAAGCCATTATGTAAATATATGCTATAGAAATTCACCTTTTACCTCATTAATTGGAGAAGAATAGTATAGATTATGAATTGCTAGCTTGATCTCTTATAGATTTCATAGTTGGAGATGTGAAAAATGACGACGATAAAGTGAATAATGGAACGAGAAAAATTGCATGCAGAAAAACAAACATCACAGAGACACAAATTTATGTGGTTCGGCAAATTTGCCTACATCCACGAAGCTGCAGATTATTTTTTTTATTTCTTCGGGGAATTATACCATCTAGCTCTTCGGCGTTTACAAGAAAATCCCTATTTTTTTCTCTCTTCTTCTCTTCCTCTCTTCCTCTGTTTCTCTCTTAGAAGACTTAGCTTGACCCTTGCTTGGTTTTGGCTTGACTCTTAACTTGGCTTGACTTTATCTTTAACCAAATGAGGCTATTTATAGAAACCAAGAGAGCGGTAGGTGGGAGGTAGGTGAGTGGTTGATGGGATGTGGTAGGTGAGCGTTAGGTGGGAATGTAGGTGAGCGGTAGGTATGATTCTTAATTAGAAAACTAATTAAATAGCGGACCGGGTCTCCATATTACGCAACAATTCTCCCACTTGAAAACTGGGACACTGACTGCATCACCTACTGGATGCATTATCTACTAACTGTACCGACATTTTCCTCAAACACGATATCATCCACCTCTGCAACTCAAAGTCTCTGTCTTCAACCACGTAAATTTTTGTGTCGCTCTGGTGTTTGTTTTTCTGCGTGTAATTTTTCTTGTTCCATCATTTGTTTTATCGTCGTCGTTTTTCACAACAGGAGAAACAATAAAAGGTGATGATAGTGGCAAAGAGATGTATGCCAAATGATAGACATCAGTATCATTAGAGGAAAGCAGTGATTAATAAAAAATTGTCAGGTGAATACAGTCAAGCATGATATCCGAACAAGCAATAATCGAGCAATTATGGCTGACATTTATTGTTCAATGACATTGATCTGATAATCATGATTGTCGATGATGAATATTGATATTCTTCATTAGAAAATGTTCTAAACTCTTTAAACATCTATGCTCATTGCAATTTGAGCTTACCTTTTAAGTAAAGATTGCAGTCTATTTATATTTTTAGGGCGATATTTTGATCATTGTAATCAAAATCCCTCAATACTCTATCGGAAGCTTGTGCTCATTCACTCATTATTAGCCCATTGATCAATCTTTATCTTGACAGATATATCTCCTCAAGGCAAGCACTTAAGATTTGAGATCATTATTTATCTTGTCAAAATAATCAATTTGATCATAAATTTGTGGAATTAAAAGTTTAATTGTTACTAAATTTAATTTAAACAGTTTTATATTTATTATATCAAGATTTATATTTTACTTAAATGAATTTTTGTCTGTTGCATCATCATTCCTTTATTTCTAAAGGTCAAAATATGTATTTTCAAAAAGAAATTGAGTCTAAAAAACCTCATGGCAAAATATTATAATTCAAAAAATATCATAAAGCTTGACTGATTTCTAGATGTTAATACAAATATTTCTTTGGGACCAACTACATATATATATACACATATATACATATATATACACATATATACATATATATACATATATATATATATATATATATATATATATTAAACAACTATAGCTGCTGCATTAACTAGAACAAAATTTCCAAAACTGTAGCTCTAAACTCTCAAAATTTGATTAAAACTAGAGACTAAATTGGGTTTTAAATGCGTGAAACTAAATCTGAAAATTTAAAAACTACACCAAAATCTTAAAAATGGCAAAATCGCTTGCACCGAGCCAAATATCATAACTAGTTTGCTCCTAGCAAAATATTAAAAAGTTTTGATTAAAACTGACAAATGCTTTAATGGCTATGCTAACTGAAGGTCACCTATGGCAGCGGCGGCGACGAGCCTTGGCATGTTCAAGGCGATTAGTCCTTTGAAGTATTAAGACAGAGCAATGTGAAAAGTGTTTTATATAATAAGTTGTTGCCATAAAAACATTAACATTAATAAAAAAGTTCTTACAAAAATATCCTTAAAAATTTTAGAAAAAAGTTTTGAATTTCCCATCATTCTTCACTTTTATACAATCTTCAAAAAAGTAGAGGAATGTTTCATACTAAGACTTGCAAGCTATGACAAGCTTTGGACGTTCTAAAAAAGTTGGTTAATGTTCTTCATTTCAACATATTGAATTTGAGATATCTAAATCTCTCAATTTCTGTAACTGAGCGAGTTGGTCCCCTCAAAGAGTAAAATTTCAGCCAGTAAACCTGAAATGAGCTGGCTATATGGAGATAAAAGATGCAGTAAATGAAAGAGCCTTGAGGAAGATGGAGAAGAAAGAATGATGTAAGGACGTAGTTGTAAACATGGAAGAAGGGAAAATAAGAAAATTCACTATGTTGTGTCCAAACTCGTGATGACTACAATATATATACCAACCTCACTCGTTTCTACACCTCTATATTTCCGACAATCTATGCAAGCTAAGTAAATAAGAGTTGGACGCTTATCAGATTAGTTATATAGTAACATTTTATTTGGCTGACAAGCTTTATTACTCCATTTTCAACTCATTCCTTTCGCTTTATCCATGTGGTAGTCCTTCATCCAGATAGGTGTAGTCCATTCATGTTGAGATCATCAGGACACACTCATGATCAACAAGATTTTATCATCTGCAACTCCATTCCAAGCTTTGATTGCATCCGACTGTTTTGTAATAAATTATATTCCTACTAGAACATTGGCCTTGTCCTCTAGGCAAAAGTGTGGATAAGATCAGTAATAGAATTAGATTTATATGTAGGTGACCATTCCCACTGAATGAGGTGTTGCAGTTGGTCATGATCATCTATGAACAAATGTTAGGATTTGAGTATGCGAATTGGCTGAAGCAGTAGTCATTCTATGACTCTAAAGGTGATGAGGTGCAAATGAGAATTCTCTTTATAAGTATTAGTAAAGAGAAGTTGAAGGTATGGTGAATTTGGGAATAGGACGGTTAGACAATTTTATAAGCAACATGTCCAATCCATTCAAGCACATGGAAGGGGACCCAAATAACAGCAGCTCAATTTAATATACTGTTCTTATCTTAGATTCTTTTGTCTATTTGATTGCAGTTTGACGAGCATTAAGTATCCTGTCTTTATTTCAACACAAAGTGATTATTGTTGGTATGTTTAATATGTTGTTGTGCTCAAGCTGGCTTAATATAGAGATTTCATGAAGCCAAAGGGCATTTCGGCTATCATTCATTAACTTCAAGTGGCTTAGTAGTTTGTCCCAAATAAAGATGTACTAGTGGTGTGGTTAGGCATAAAGAGTTTGATAAGGGGTCATGTTGATCAAGAAGTGGAATAAAGTATTGTAAGAGTATTCAGCCCATAAAATAAACCTTGGCCACTTTTTGGTTTTTCCATGGCACAACAATGTAAATATTGTTGGAGAGTTCTTTTGTACATGTCTGATACAATCATCTTTGGAATGCCAAGATGATGACAAATTTTATAAATGAATATAACAACATCAGAAACAAAAAGCTGGGCTTTATGACTATAAGATGAACATGTTTATTTGGCGATCAATGAATATCATGATCGTAGAATTACATTGTGCTAAAGGAATTCAATCAATAAAATCCATAGTTCTATCTTCACTTGCCCTGGTTAGTATTAAAACAGATAGAAGGGGTCCAACAGGTGTGAGGGGTTAATATTTGGTGGCCAGACAAATCGAATAGCTCTGAACAAATTCATAAAACATCTTTCTTCATTCTTAGCCTTAAAAAATAAAAAATAAAAAATGCTTGTTCTCCAATTTCCATTATAACCCCCAATAATTCCAGTATCATTTAACTTTAATAAATTTTCTTAATTGTGGAGTGGAAGCTAATATTATTGTCTTCTTTTTAATCACTCTAACTTGTATAATGTATTCATGGACGTTCTTCAGCTACTCTTCTAATCAACTTTTGAGGTGGATAAGTTCAAGAAGGTGACATGTTTCTTCAAGGATGCAAGGCCATTGTGATTGAGGAATGCCCTTGTGTAGTCCCTTCATGCATTATGGACAAAGTATAAGCCATTGTATCGGATTTGCTCGGCTTATATTCAATCAAAAAATCTTTGATAAGAAAATATTGTTGATTTGAAGTTTGAATGGTTGTGTAAATAATTCCCGAGTGCTTTTCTAATTATTTTGTATAATAAATTTGGAACCCAATAAGTATTGATACTTCTTAGATATGGCCTCAGTTATTGCATGTAATTCTCAGATAGAAGCTTGTTGTATGTGATGGTTCCATTTCCTGCTATAGAAAGTGATGGGTTTTTTGACATGACAAAGGATCACCCCTATGCTAAAGTCATAGGCATCCATCTCAACTATAAAAATTTTTCAGAAGACTCGACTAAAAAAATGGGAAAATTGGACAATTTATGTTTCATAATAATAAATACTTGTTTTTCTTCTTCATTACATTTGAAGGAATCATGTCGTAAAAATTTAGTGAGAGGGTTGGCTGAAAAGGATAATTTTTTTATAATGTTATGATAATATTTGATGCATCAAAAGTTTGTTAGTGTTCTTATATATAAATTGTACTCATTTTTGGTGATATTGCACTTTAAAGGAAGATATTTTTCATGTTTTGCTGCAGGTATGATGATTTTAGGTGCTTGGAGCAAAAGGAAGCGAAAAGGAATGAATTTGGAGCAAAAAGAGGCAAAATGAAGAAATCAGCCTACTGGCGTAGACGGTACCAGAATAGGCGCCGCCGGCGCCCAAATTCAGAGAGTTTAGAATTAAATCGACAATAGGGTGCTGACGGCGCCCTATCCAGCGTCGACAGTGCACAAAGTCGGTGGACACCAAATTCAATGCATTTGGATGATTTTTAAAGAGTTGCCTGAGGAAACTCTTGGAGAATTCATTTCTAAACTATTTTAGACAGTTATGGATGCCCAATTCAAAGGAGAAGAGGGGTAGAGAGTCATTTTGGTGTTAGGGAAGTGCTAGGGTTTGTGGAGAGTGGGTGTGTAAGTGTGTTTTGTGTGTGTAGACATGTTTTGTGAGGAATTGTTCTCTAAAGAGTATAGGAGAAGGAAGAAAGTGAGAGTTTCCTTATTCCTTACTGTTTTAAAGATGAAATTGAGTGTTGTTGTGAAGAGAGAAAATAATTCAAAGGAACTTCAAGATATATGCTTAGGGAAGAAATTGAGATAAGTTGTATTTACTTCTTGTGGTTTGTATGGCTTTGTTTTTATATATATCTTCCTCATGAATTCTGAGTAGATTTCTTTGTCTTTCTCCTTGCAATGAGATATGTTGAAGTGATAACGTAGATTTGATGTGCCATTTAAATCTTAAGAAATTGTGATGATTTTTCACTTTGTACTACATTTACTTTTCGATCTGGCCAATTGAATTGTTAAAACTTATTGTGAAACATTTAATCCAAGAGGGCTAAGTGTTCTACAACAAAAGTGGATAATTCATTCAATGTTCATGAATGATTTACATCGTTTATAGGGGTTGAGTGCAAATAAATAGAGAAATGTTAATTGATGGGCGTCGAATTGGAGATTTTAGAGTAAGAAATTGAAATCCCCAATTTGGTCCTAGTGTTTGGTAAATAAAGCTAGGGTTAGCCTTCAAGTGAAGGGAAGTAGGAGCTCTAAAGTGACAGCTAGTATCCTCCCAGCATAACCATGGATTTAGGAACTAAACCTATGATTTGCCAATGTTCATTACATAACTCTAAAGAGGGGGTACTCTGAAGAGGGTAAAGAATATGAATGGTCCTATTTGACACAATATAAAACTTTATCAATCTATATCAATCACTCATCATGGTATCATTGTAAAGGGGAAAGATGATTTTCCATATTTGAACTTTTCAATACAAAACTTCGTCTGTTTTAGTTAATTTTGCCTAGAAATTTTGAAAGTAACTTTAGTTAACTTAGCTTTTAGTCATCGTTACATTAGCAACCTTAATATTTTCGGAACTTATATTGTGAATTGAGTATTGGATTTCATTGTTATACTATACAATGAATAGTTCCAACATTCATCGTGGGATTGATAACCAGGACTCCACTAGAGCCATGTATTACTTGAACGATATGTATTCTTGTGTATATGAGTGACTGCTTAATTATTAAATTAATCTTACTGTAAAACTAAACTGAAACTACCTTTTGAATATTTACATTTGTGGCAGCATGCGGTCAATATTCTATCAAGCCTAAGAATCCTTGCAGCTTTGGATAGTGCACGGTTGAGGCCATTGCGAGATGGCATGAACATTACTTGATTTGAACGTACTCCATCAATGGACATTAAGTACCATCAATAATCAACTTGTGGTGCTTCTTTTGAGTACTGGGACAACTAGAGAGGCAATTTATTAGCATAGAGGATTTTGAATTTTGCCCTCAGATGCTCGATGTGTGTTTAGTTTGAAGTGTTATAAACAATTTGTTGTAAAAAATTAATATATATATAAATTTGCATAAATATTGGTTTAAGATTTTATTTATAAGGTTTTAAAAAGTGGTGGGAGTGTTTATGAGGCTAAAAGGTGTTATGGTGAATTTGTAGTGTGGTCATATTAATATCGTCCTTTGTCATATGTACTTGATGGTAAATTAATCATAGATCAAGTTTAGAGTGGACCATAGCAAATACATTTCATCCAAATTTTCATCAGTTATTTGGATGAGTAATTTGTTTGGTATGGTGCATGATTAAGAAGTCTATAATTGACACAAATTCATCATGTCCCATCCTTTTTAATTAATAGAAATGGTGATAAGAATGCGTAAGTACTGGGTTGTATGATGCCAAATTATAGCATTTCATAGACTAGTTTGTCAATAGTTACTTTTTAAAAGTGGGGCTATATATAGGGTCTGATGCATACTGAATTAGTTCTCAAAATCAGATGGATTTGATGGTCTTCTTGGCATCATGGGGGTGATAATTTAAGCTCCTTGAATAAGTCAACATATTATTGGAGTACATGTTGGAATATAGAAGAGGGAAATTTCAGTATATGGAATTTATAAGGCTTCATGGGTTTGGTTGATGTCAACTGGGTGGAATGTAAATGGAATTCCATGTCGCAGAAAAGTCATAATTAGGGGTTGTAATTGGTTATAATGTTACCTAGCCATTGAAGCCATTGGACGCCAAAAACAATGTCAGCTCCTTGTATTGGTGAAAAATCCAAATTGAATTTTTTATCATGCAAAATGAGAATTGTTTGAGAGCACTTGCAAGTGCAGTACAAGTGGTCAACATTTATGATTAGAACATGGAATGGTGTTGTCAATTCAAGTGGCAGTTATAAAAAATTGAACAAAAAATTAATGAAAATTTATGAGTTGGCCCAATTTTAATGAGGACATATACCATAAAATTTGAGTAAATTATTAATGTCAAAATCATGGGGATTCAATTGCCCATCTAAGCAATGCATGTTGATTTTAGGATAGCTAGTAAAAGATTGTGCATCATTTGGTTCCTCCATCGGAAGCCTAAACCAGATGAAGTATTATATATTTGGTTAACAAATTCATCGTTAACAAGAAATGCAAAGAGTTTGCCTTTTGTAATCGTGATATTGGCTAAGAGGTTCATTACAACTATGACAAAGTCCCTTGTCACTGTTAGCCGCAATTTCAACTTAAGCGAGGCATTTGATTGGATATGTTGATTTCGTTGATTGTGGGCTTTGGGCTTTGGGAAGCAGTGACAATAAATTGATGGTTTGGTGGCTTGATGTCGGAACTGTGGTTGGGTTACTTGAGGAGGACATTTGAAAGCTTATCTTTAATAAGCTTTGATAATTAAATAACTTGATTTAAAGAATTTGAACAATGAATCCACACTAATATGTGAATAGCTTGTTTTAAGTGTGATTAAAGGCTTATTCAATCTAGTCATTTGATTTGACAATTTTTCAAATTGCAATTGTTATTAAGCAATGGTTGAAGTTTAATTAATTTTTTCAAGCCCACCGCATAAGTCACAATATTTTAATGGACTAAAATAATATCATAGTGCTACAATAAAATTCAACCAATTTGTTAAGCGCTTAAACTTGTCAACCATAAATGCCACTCCTAAGTAGGTCCATCCATATGAAAAAGTAGTTAAAGTTAGTTTATCAGCATTCGGTAATTGGTGATGTCCATAGTGTTGTTCAATATTATGAATTCACATTTATGGGTATCCCTTGATTAGTTGATAATTATGATTTACATACTCTTGAAAAGAGTATTACCCATAATATCAATCATGTCGGAGATGGGGGCTGCAAGTTGGCGTACTATCAATTTTGCTGCTTTACTTTCATGATCTTTCTTGACCTCTGGTAAGGTTATACGGAGTTTCAAATATCAATGAATATCCATAATCACAGATTGATTAAATGAAGTATTTACTGCTTGTTTAATGGGACTTGTTAAGATAAAATCCCAGTGGTTTTTGTTAGCTATGGCACATGGAGCTATCTCAGCGAGAGCATGTGTTAGTCTCCTTTGGAAGAAGAACATTTTGTAAGTTAACTTGAAATAAAGTTGGTTAGATGGAGATAAAAGAAGCAGTAAATGAAAAGGCCTTAAGATAAGAGGAGAAGAAGAGAAAGATGTAGGAAGGAAGAAGTTGCAGACAGGGAAAAATGGAAAAAGAAAAAAAAATATTGGTATTTCCAAACCCCTGAAAAATACTATCTATCTTGGCAAATGTTATCTATACCCACCTCTCACTCATTCCTCTACATCCATATTTGAAGCAACTTAAGTAGCCCAAGCAAATAAGATTTGGACACATATAAAATTAGCTACATAATAGCTTTCTATGTGTGTGGGACAGCTTTATTACCCAATTTTCTTCCTATTTATTTCCCTTCATCCATGTGACAACTTCTTCTAGGGAAGCGTAGTCCATCCGATCATTTTGGTGTGCTTACGATCTACTAAATTCCATCATATGCTACTTCATTCCTAACTCTGATTGCATTTGGTCGTTTTGTAATAGAGCTCTAGCCCTTCTTTACATGGTTGCATGTCTACATTTACATGGATTAGATATTAGATTCAAAGAATTTATTATCCCATTTTAAAGTTCTAACATTTGTATCTACAATTGTTAATTATCTTCAAAAGTTGATGTTATCCATGTTGAACATTAGGATTGATGTAGCAGAGTTCCATTGGCATATTTACGTGGAGATATAGAAGAAGAGCATACCCCAAAAATATTAAAACTTCATTTGACATCTTAATTTTTCTATTTTGAGTAGCTTTTATGATTATTTGCTCTTTTAATTTATTTTATGTACTTTTTTTTCTTAAATGATCTTTATTTTGTGTGTTTTTTATTTAGTTACTAGATTGTGCTTTTTTTAAAAAAATTTTGGAAGGATTTTCATTTTTGAGCTTCTCAAGTTTAAAATTATGATGCTCCTAATTTCAGTGAATATTCAGAATCAAATAAGTTCGCAATACTTTTTTATGAAATTTTTAATATTTTAAAATATCTTTTTCAACTCAAGTTGTTCTTATATAAATACACTATCGCTTGTTTGGGGACAAAATTTGTGAGTATAGAATACAT
Organism: Papilionanthe hookeriana x Papilionanthe teres; assembly: GCA_022702705.1. NCBI lineage: Eukaryota > Viridiplantae > Streptophyta > Magnoliopsida > Asparagales > Orchidaceae > Papilionanthe > Papilionanthe hookeriana x Papilionanthe teres. The sequence continues at coordinate 59,658,571 of CM040438.1, read as the reverse complement.
TTTTTAAATTTATTTATACACTTATCGAATTGGCTAAATGATTTATTATGTTTAGAATTTTAAGAATTTTAAGAATTTTTTATGAAGTATTTCTTTCTAATAAAATCCTTAAGTTACTTTTGTTCATCAGTTTCAACTTTAGGATAAGTTGATTTTGATAATAATAATTATATGTTAATCAAGTGCTTTGGATATTTTGGAATCGTAATAGTTAATTTGAACAGACTGTACAAAATGCCTGGAATACACACTTACAAAGTTAGATTAAAATTATAAATTAAAATTTATTCAAATACTTTTAAAGATTATTTAACATATATGTCAAATTAAAATTATATTAATATTTGCTTGCACCTTTTCGTTGTCGAGGGTATAGATATCAAGCGAACAAACGTCATTTTTGGGGCAATTATTCCATACGGCATCCGCACCCATCCGCACGCATCTCCTCCCGTAACCATCCCGTAACCATCCCGTAACCCCACAATCCTGGTACCCATCCCGTACCCTCCCCGTAACCAAAAAATCCGCACCTAACGCACGCAGCTCGTCCGCATGGAATAATTCACCCACTTTTTGGGCGATTAATGCGGTTGCTTGTTTTTCAAAACAACAACATTATCTTCTTCTTATATAATTTTTTAAACTATACGAAATTACTTCTCGAAAGTATCGCCATCGCATGTATTATGTCATTCACATACAAAAATATATATTAATTCATTAAATTAGTAAAATATTATTCACTTCGCTGGTGTAGATCTCAGAGTCTACGGGTATTAAAAATTGATCCGACATACCAATACGATTCGAACTCGACTCGAAAAAATCCTGACTAAAGTTGACCAAAATATTCTTTGAGTCAGGTTCAGGTAAGAGAATCCAACTCATTATTTATTCGAGTCGTGTTCGGGTTGAACCCGAAAATCCAAATATGACCCGAATAAACACGAAATTTCGGTTCGGGTTCAAGTTAACGTGCTAAGCTCGGGTTCGGGTCTTAATTTTAGATCCGTTTATTATTCGGATCGGGTTCGGTTGATCCTACACAGGTTGGGTCTTTTTCGATTTGGATCCGAGCTTGACATGTAGACCCGAATTGACGCACGTAAAATACACATGTGCATATGCATCTGCTATATTTCTCTGTGCTAACTATTTTGCTCGCGAGCTCACTAAACTGTAAAAAAGCTCGATATTCACAAACAGCACAAAGTATTTTATTATCTGTGTTAGGCAAAACATATTGCATACCACTCTCTCTATTGTATTAATAAAACATTTTGAACAAAATTAGTTATCAGCATAAAGTTAAAAAATGACATATTTTTTATTTTCATTTATGTTGATGGTAAATGATTTGTATTTTAGACTTTTTAAGAAGTTTTCTTGGTAAAACTACGGGACATGCATCGATTTCTAGCAATGAATTCGTTAAAAGAAAAAAAAATTCCTGTCGGTAAAATTATCATCTGACGAATTTGCGGTGGATTTTGAGCAGCAATAATCTACTACCACAAAAAAAAAATAATAATAAATAAAAATAAAGTGCTGCCATTTTTTTTCAAACTTTAGCATCCCTTATAAGCACCAATATAATACAAATTTTTTTATAATTTATTTCATTTACATTTACACAACTGTTACAATTCAATCAACAAATATAATAAAAGTAAGTAAAAAATAAACATTCTCAGCAGGAAGACACTTGTTTTTTAGACACTAAATAAATACTAGTTTATAGCATTCGTGTTTTCTTCCAAAAAAAATATGATTCTTCATCACTTATTTCAATCTAAGAAAACACAAAAAATATATAAAACAAGCATAAATATAAAATCAAACTTTGTGAAATATTAAACTCATACCAGCTCAACAACTGAAGTTTCAATCTATGCTCCAAATTAAAAAGTATTCAAAGAGGTCAAAGAATCAAAATTCATTGTTTCATAACATCCTCACAAAACAAACATTTACAATAAAAAAATATAACATAGACCATATGAAAATAGTCTCCCAAAATACCACAAATATAAATAAAACATAACATAACTAAATATTGAATTCACATCATCCGCCATTGATGTTAGGCGCCAGAGGAATTATCATTGCAACGCTGCATTTAGGAACTGCACAATTTGTTATTAATATTATTATAACTAATCATAGAAATAAAATACATATCAAATTTGATCCACCCTACCATGGATAATTCATATGAATCAGATGTATGAATTGTCGCATTTCAAATGGATCTCAATGTAGTAACTCGAGCGAAGCTACTTTCGCTCGAAGTGGTAGTGCTATAAGAAAAATACCTAGTAGGAAGAACACCAAAGCCATGTGTATGTACTCTACCAAGCCGTTCAGGCCCCATAATTGTCACGAAACCTTCTTGTTTGCTTCTATGTTTCCATCTCCTAGTATTAAATCTTCTCCACTAAATATTGCACATTCGGTCATCTCAATTATCATAAATTAAAATTTCACAGCCAACTACTAAAAATTTCAATGTATTCATAATTAAATGTTACCAAACTCTATATATATATATATATATATATATATATATATATATATATATATATATATATATATATATATATATATATATATATCCCATCTCTCTTCAACATCAACTAACACCCACATTCTATCTTTATGCAACATATTAATTTTCTATAGTAACAATCTATCAAGAATTGCTTACATAAATAAGTATTAGTAAAATTATCTTTTAATTTAATATTGATAACATGTTAAAAATAAGTTAAATATAATATCTTTTCTTTTTGTCTCCGCATAGAGCAAATATGACCCATTGTATGAGGACATGTTTGCTCATGTTTTCTTTTTAGCATTTTCAGTATTACTTGCTGCTCTTTCCTGCAATAAATGCATTCATTATGTTAGTATAAGTATCATTTACAAAGCTAAATTATACTTCTCACTAATCCACAAATTTTGACAACTATGTTACAAGCTGACACCACTATAATGAATCTACGCCCTCAATGACAACCTCTTTTATTTCTCCATTTAAAAATTATCCAAAAGCTTACTCATCTAGCTTGTCTTATGATTGTGCCATTTATCCCCAGAAGATCATAGAATCCAATATTGTATGTGGCTATTTTTCTCGGTTGTTTTTAGCGCTCGGAGGGCACATGCGACAACAAATCGATAAACAAATAATAAAAAAAAAAGAGACGAAGGGCTTATATATGGGTAATACTCATGTGATGGGTGAAAAGTATACGCTCGAACAAGATCAGATCGAAATACTTAGAAACACGACATCAATGAAGAGAATCCCTACAAAAGCAACCCATAATCAGAGAACTAAAAAGAACGTTTTTTGATCTTGGGTCAAGAGCCTCCCAGAGGGACGCATCTCTCTGGTTAATTACATCCTGAGGGATACCAAGGAATACTCTTAGTAAAATGGGTTTCGATTTTATTAACATCGACATATGGAAATAGGTCATTAAAAAAAGGTTATTCCGTGCCCTGATACTTCAAAGCCCTTGCTAAGCTATCGGGTAGAGAGCAAGTCTCTCACATCCCAAATGGATAGTAGCTCATCGGCACACAGAGCCCACAGAATATCCAATATCCCAATACGTCAAAGCACGTCAGGGCCATAAGGGCAGAGAACAAATATTCATATCTCAAACGAGTGGCAACTCATCGACGTTAGGCTGTCAAGATGATACTAACGAAGCCAAAGGAGCAATAAGGCTTAAAGGGTCATGAAAACAGAAAGGGTAGAGTAATCTTGTATGGTAGAGGTAGCTAGGCAGGGGTACCACGTACCCATCATCCCAAGATACTAGGAACCAAAGTCTACCAGGCCGTGAATGCAGTCGACCTAACACTTCCAGGGATCCCCGGTTAGCAATCCATAAATTGCATTGTCCATGGGGACCTCAGTAGCCCTAAGGTAAAAAGAAGGATTTAAACTCAAGTCTTATGACCTACTGAGCTCCAAGAGATGGGACTTTGACCTGTCGGCGAGGATGCTGCAAAAAAAAAAGGAGGTTCAACTACAAAGTTGGAAACTTGATACCTTTCGTTAGGTGCCTCACACTCTAGGGTCTCACACAAGTGTATGTGTTGTATCAATAATATCATATTTTTTAGTCCTGAATATCAATCCCATAAGGAATAAGGTAATTAGGCATACAAAAATTTCTAGTATGCTAGTTTTTGTTCTTAGCCTGGCATTAAAATTAGGTAAATGGTCTACAAACTACTCCTACTGAGTTACAAACTTTTTTAAATGTTAAATCCTATAGAAATCCTTCTTATCCTATTTGAATTAGTGAATATCAAGTTATAAAGTTACCCTCCCATGTAATTAATTGAGTGGATCATAAGAAATGTAAAGTATCAATAGTGAATGTGGCTAGTGACAAATAGGAGTAACTCTCTTCTTTATCGTCTCCAGAGTGCACAAAAACGTTTGGTTAAATTGGCTTTAATTCCTTAAATCCAATATGAATCCATCAAAGACTATTTCCCTAACATTTGCACCCCCTATAAAGTACTTGCACCATACCCTATAGTTCAATGTGACTAACCTAGCTGATTCCACCATAGCTCTCCCAAGTCATTATGGATCACAATACATTTTAACGATTCACTTTTTGTTACCCTCCCATGTAAGGAAGGATTTATTGTTAAATTAATTGTCTCAAATTTTGTGTCATTTATTTCTTTTTAAATTTTCCTGTCTTTATCGAACCTGTCTCATCAAGAAGCAGGAAAATCGGAGAATTAATATGTATACTACAAAATGCTAACACAAATCTTGAGGAGAACAAACAGCCAGAAGCAGAGGTGCATGAATGAAGTTTAGGAGTAGAGAACACAAGCTTTATCAATAAATTGTCGATCGACTTTACGAAAAAGTCAACCGACATAGAATCACAACCGACGGAGGTTTCCAACCGATGAAATTGTAGAGCAAGAGAACACAATCGAGTGAAGTATTTTTGTCAAGCAAACAGATCTCTATTAAAAAGATATGATTGATCTCTGCAGTGGATTGACCTAAACATTCGGTGGTTGAGGGACACATCAGGTCGACCTCAAGACTTTGAACATTCAACCGGCGTCAACGTTTTTGTCCATTACTATGAAAATTTATTTCGAGAGACACGTCGATGGAATCAGTCAGACAGTTATACTAACTTTTCATTCACCATATGTAATTTTAATCTGAAAACTCTATAAATAGAAGGTTATGACATCAATAAAAGGACCGTCGATCATTATGTTGTAAATTCTTTTAGGCTCTTGAACTCTCTTTCTCTGTCTTTCACTTCTTCTTTGAACTCAAACTCTCATAGCGTATTTTTCAAGAAGATAATTTATGATTCAACAATTATTTATAATTGTTATGAAATATATTATTACAGACATGCATGATGGCATCAGCCCTTGATAAATTTTTTTGCCATCACTTAAAATTATAAATGACATAAGTTACATTAAATATCTTCCATTTTTAACTTTTAAAATCAGAGAGAGAGTCTGTGAGAGAGTGTATGTGTGTGTGTGAGAGAGAGAGAGAGAGAGAGAGAGAGAGAGAGAGAGAGAGAGAGAGAGAGAGTAAAGGAGATCCGTGTAAGAGTACACTTATTAAAAGAAAATTAGAAAGTAAATACAAGCTTAAATATCCACCCTTGGTTATAGATTGGATGGAAGATAAGAAGGCAAATGGTAAAATACAATGAAATTATTTAATTTAATTACATTATGATTAATTTTTTACTTATTTTTATAGTATATCTCAAAATTCTCTATAGCATAAATTCTATAAATAACCATGAAATTGTGTATTTTATGGAACTAATTTTTATATTATAATTATATTACATATTCTCATTTTAAACTTGACTTCTCAGCCAATTTTTATCTCTTGGACATTCTTTGATGTGGGTTAGGTGGTTAGCGCCTCTCTACCATATTACCCCGTCGCTCCATTTTGCATGTCCAATAGTCCATTACTGTTGTAAGCACACATATGCTCACTGTCAATATCCTATATTACTCCACATTTACGCGCTTGTGGTCTACCACGTTTTCTATATTTTGTTATTGGTTTTTCCATTTTATATGAAAGTATTTAAAGTAAATATTGTTATAAGTATGTTCGAAGGAAAGATGTCAAAGTTAGATTTATGTCAAATATCATTAAAAAAACATATGGTATATTATTTTTTTAGTTTATTTTTGGAATCTTGTAAATTTCCAAAGCAAGATTATTTTAATGATTTATTACATTTATTACATCTTCTGTGGAAGCTAGGAATACTCTCTACAAATGAGTCAAATTTATGCTACGAGTATTTGAATCAAAATTTTAAGGTATGTAGCACTAACGTATTGCTCAAAATGCGAAAACGGCCAAAAAGAGGGTTTAGGCATAGGTGACCCATATTATGGCTATCATTCCAGGCCATTTAGTCTAGAAGTCAACTTAGCTAAGAACATAACCAACTTAACTTGAGGTTATTTATTATCAATCATAAATTTTATACACACATGTTTATGCGCGCGTGCGCGCGCACACACACACATATATATATATATGTATGTATATATATATATATATATGTATGTATATATATATATATGTATGTATATATATATATGTATGTATATATATATATATGTATATATATATATATATATGTATGTATATATATGTATGTATGTATGTGTCGCATACTCCCACTCGTTGGTTGGCAAATTCGGCGTAAGTCCCCTTTAGATTGGGATTTTGAATCCCCGTGGCACAGTGGTCCTCAATTAGCCACATTAGGGATCGATAACTTGGTGGGACATCACCCCAAATTGCAGTTCAGATTCGGTTCTAGCCTAAAAATGACCTGACCCGAAAAATAAACAAACCCAAAACTAAGACCCAAACTAAAACTCAACCCATTAACCCGAACCGACTTGAAATTTCGTACTTATTTGGATTTTTGGGTTCAACCCGAACCCAACCAAAATAATAAATGGGTCAAATTGTGTGACCCGAACGTGACTTGAAAATTATTTGGGTCAACCCTAACCCTGAATTTTTCGAGTCGAGTTTGAGTCGTATTAATGTGGGGTCAATTTTTGACATCCCTAATTTCCAAAATTTTATATAATTATTTTCTTTCTGTTTGTATTTTATCCAAGTTAGCTAACAAATGTTTTGCCTTGAAAAGACTTCCGAGGCTCCCAAATCATCCTTTTTTGTTGAAGTCTCCCGGCACGAAATTTTGACAATGACGCTGCTTAAGAATATTCCACCGAATGGTTGTTCTCGTGGCGCGGTATGGGGCGCCTTGGCGCAGTTCCACACCGTTGTGTTCTTGCTTTTCTGCTCCACCTCCTGACCGAATAATCAGCGTCGGTGATCCTCTTTTCGCATGACATCTGCATGTGCTTCAGGAGGTGTCAGGTGAGCAACTCCTAAGAGGAGCGTCTCGGTCCCATGTGCACGGAATCCTTCACCTTCATTATTGGAGCAATTAATTATCCCTGCATCCTTCAGGCTGGCTTATCATTTTCACATGCTCAGCAAACAGTAAACAAGGCTTCTTATTAGCTCATGAATTTTAGATTTTTTTCCCTGTTTTTTTCAATTTTTGTAATTTCAAGTTTGGTCTTATCTTGTTCCAATCTATGATTTTTTTCTAATATGTCGAATAATATGTTGTAATTTTGCACTTGTGAGATAAGAGATGGTTAGGTAAGAAATCCTTCATCCTGATTTTTGCACATAAGTTGTTTTTGGTATTGCTTGTCTGAGGAACATCTGTATTGGAAAAGATTTTTGTTTGAAGTTTCATTAAGGGAATCATGCAAACATTAGTGTGTTAATATAGTTTAGTTTGAGTGAAAAATTTAGTAAGACACATTGATCAGTTGGTATCAAAGAGTTCAAAAGGGGTCACAACATCAGCTTCATAGTCTTTTGATTTTAGAAAGTTTATTAGTGATGAAGCTGCAAACTGCTATCAATTTTATGTTGTGCATTAAATTTATATTTCTGAAACAGATTTCATGCTCCAGGAGGAGGTGCAGTGACCAATCAATAACCATGCGATCAGAAATTTATGATCTAGCATGTTGATGTTTTCCTACACTACACAAAATATAGATATTACCGACTGACAAATCACATGGTAAGGAGTCTTTTCGCCAATAATTTCGTTATCCAGTGGAATTATGATGCTTTTAGGAAATGTTTTCCCAATTGAACACATTCCGCCTTTAAAAATTTTCTGACAGACTTGTGACAAAACATCAATCTGATATTTTTCGTTTGAATAAGCAGGGGAATAGTCAGCCGAAGAAAAATGACTCGGTCGACAGCCTAACCTATGATTTTATTAGCTGATTGTTAGCTAATATATTTGTTGCTAAATATATCGTCTAAATTCACAGTAAATGAACATGTCATTTAAAATCTGACTGCATATTTTCTTTCCAGTATTATCAATTGAAATTTTTGCAAATAAATCATCAGAAAACTATACAATAATAATAAAAAAAAGAACCTAACTAAAGTATTTTTACACACCTATAATCACAAAATGAAATACATAGCAACTATATTCATAACATCTCAGAATAATTTAGAAGAGCACACAGAGACATCCACAAAGAATAAAATCTTAATAAATATAACAATCAACTTAAATAAATCATTCAATGTAATTTTCCAAGTTGAGAATATATGCAAAATTAATATAAAGAGCGCAAATCAATCTTTAAACATAAATAAAATAAAAATTACTTGTCTTGTTGATCTTTCACTTCCACCTCCTACTTGACTATAGCTCGCTTTGTCCAAACGACGTGTTTTGCGTTTTCAACTTCTCAATACTCTCTACTACCTTGGTCTCAATCCTCTCGTCAACCTTGGAATTCACCCTACAATCGACCATCATCTCCATCGAGAATTTCAACCTTGACTACATCTAAAGTCCATCTGAAGTAGCTCAACAGAGAAGTGGGCCTACAACCCCTCAGTGAATGCATTCACACACCATGTTGATTTCGTTATTAACCAATGATAGCCTCTCACTGGAGACGAAGTGTCTTGACTTGTAAAAAAATCCCTATGAGTTGAGGCCATAGATCCTCTATTTCATCCTCCTTTAAGCACCTTTCCTACAGATTTTAAAGTTTGACTGGCCAGACTGATCACGAGAGTTACTAACTACTGTCAATCTTTAACATCGAACAACATTCTAACATACATACTTATCCTATAAAAGATTGTGAAAGATAATTAACATAAAAATAAAGTTATACATCAATGGCACAAATATAATAAAATTTTATTCTTCTTATGTGGATTTGTCGAGGTCTATCATTGACTCACCAGTGGGTTGCCTGATGTTGAATTGTGCGTACACAATGATGTGTGGGCTTCCATCTAAGTGTCTGCCTCTGCTAACATATAAAAAACGTTATATAATAACAATTATAGTGTTATGTTTAATGTAATGAATAAGTATTACCATCCTCCTACTATATTTGGTATGATATATTAAGCCTTTGGACTGAAAGAAGGTATCCATGTCCTCATAGTTTGAGCCCAATTCTACCATGCTTGATGCCTCTTTCTGGAATAGACAAGAGTGTCACAAATATTGTTCAACTTTGCTCATAAATCCTTTCTTATCTAAGAGTGTCTTTACCCCTATTGCAGATATCAGTAAACATAACTTGTAAGCAAGAGACCCCTTAAATCTCAGAGTATTGTCGGATCTATTGATGATGCTGAGATTTCCACCAGAAGTCCTGCGCAACAAATATTAAATTTTTTTTATTATTTTAAAAAGATAGCTTAAATTTATTGTAAATATAAATTATTTAGAGTTTATCTTGAACTACCTAAACTACATGTTCTTAACCTCGGTCCGAATCTTTTTCCATGACAGAGAGCATTGTACCCACTCCTGATGATGTCTGTGATCCTGTGAACTTTCTAGAAGGATAAAACCTAAACAAAATTATTTGCAGTTATATAATGAAATAAAAAAATACTAATATGTATACTACAAATATACCAGCACAATCTCGAGGAGATTGAACAGACAGAAGAAGAGATGCATGAATGATGTTTCGAAATAGAGAACCCAAGTTTCATTAATAAATAGTTGATCGACTTCACGACAGGATCAACCAACATAGAATCTCAACTGACAAAGGTTTCCGACCGATGAAACTGTAGAGCAAGAACACAATCGAGTGAATGAGTATTTTTGTCAAGCAAATGGATCCCTGTGAAAAAGATATGATTGAACTCTGCAGTCGATTGTCCTAAACATTCGGTGGTCGACGGACACAACCAGTCAACCTAAAGACTTTGGACATTCAAACGACGTCAACCTTTTTTATCCGTTACTATGCAAATTTATTTTGACAGAAATGTCGATGAAATCATTCAGACAGTTATAGTAACTATTCTTTCACCATATGTAATTGTATTTTGAGAGCTCTATAAATAGAAAGTCATGGCATCAATAAAGGGACTTTTGATCTTTACATTGGGAATTTCTTTGCTCTCTCTCTCTCTCTCACTCTCTCCCACTACTACTTTTAACTCAAAACTCTCAGGGCATTTTTTTCAAGAGGATAATTTATGATTCAACAATTGTTTATAATTGATATGAAATATATCATTACAGACATACATGATGACATTAGCCCTTGATAATTTTTTTGGCCTTCACTTAAAATTACAAATGTATAAGTTAAATTAAGATCTTCCATTTTTAACTTTTTAAATGTGTGTGTGAGTGTGACCAAGTCACTTGAATGTTGATATGTTTTGGATTAAATTGGTTGATATAGCTAGATAATTGTAAAGGTCATCTAAACTTATTTAGCCTATTTATGTGATAAGGGTATAGTGTGATGTAATACTTTATGTGAACTAGAATCATTTGAAAGTTAAAGAACATCATGCAATTGAATATGCTTCAATCATTTGGGGGATGCGTGATATGATGTATAAATGCATTTAAGTCAATCAAACAAAGAACTTGAATGCGTAAACTTGGCCTAAGTGATCAAGATATGAACTGAAATTCCAAGCCAATTTAACTTTGGTTCACTCGAAAGATTAGAATCAGAGTGGCGAAATGGGAATTGCCTTAAGATAATACTTAATAATGTCTAAATGAATTGATTTGTTTAGAAATAAAGTTTAAATGTTGAGATATTATAGCTTAGAAATAAAGTTTAAATGTTGAGATATTATAGCTTAAAAGTGAAGGTCTCATAGGGGAATCCAAATGAATTTGGCTCGATTGGATTACTTGATCAAATGCTCAAATAAGATCTGATTACACTAGTTGCAAGATTTTGGTTTATTCATTTGAAATAGTATCATGAAGTTTCAAGTTTGTGTGCAAAATTTACATAAATGCAACTTTGAATGAATGGTTAAACTCTTAGATTGGGCTTGAAAATCTAACTACAATGATCTAGTGCAATACAATTTCACTTTTTTATTATTTGGATAGTGTCCAAACAACGTGCTAGAATGCTAATGGAAGCTTGATCATGATGATCATTGTATGTGATGAATGACTTGAGTCCTTTAAATCATCATTATATATTTATGCATATGCCATATCTTGTGCGTTTTAAGTACATTAAACTAGATATTTGATGTAAACTAAATTAGAAATGATCCCAAGCTCAAATCCTGCACATAGACTATGAATTGATTAAAAAATCCAAAAAAAGATTAATTGAATTTAATACTTGAAAATTTTAAAATTAAGCAATGCAGCGAATATATTATAATAACTTTGGAATTCAAGGTTTAGGTTTGTTCCTAGGTACGCTAAAGTTGTATTAGTTAGACCTATTTACGGCTATACGATGTTGATTAAGTGATGACGAAACCACAACAAAAGTAGATGAATGCTCAACACGAGAAATTATGATTAAAAGATGGAGCCGATCGTTAAAAAATCAACATTAGTTTTATCGAATTGATTTTGAGATCAGACTGTTTGGCTAGCGGACCAACTATTTTGAATTGAGTGCTTACTAAAAGGCTAGCTAAAATTTTTCAATAGGGGTGTGAATTCAGGTATGCGGTTCAGATTCGGGTCTAACCCTAAAATGACCTGACCCTAATAATAAACGGGTCGAAAACTAAGACTCAAACACATTAACCAGAACCGATCCAAACTTTTGTGCTTATTCAAGTCATGTTTGGATTTTTGGGTTCAACCCGAACCCAACCCAAATAATAAACGGGTCGAATTATCTGATCGAACATGACTTGAAAATTATTTGGGTGATCAACCCTAAACCGGATTATTTCTGGTGGAGTTTGAGACGTGTTGATGTAGGTTAGTTTTTGACACTCCTATTGTCCAAAATTTATATAATTATTTTCTTTCTGTTTCTATTTTATCATGTTAGCTAACAAATGTTTTGCCTTGAAAAGGTTTCCGAGCACAAATTATCCTTTTGTTAAACTTTCCCGGCACCAAATTCTGACCATCGCCCAGCAATCTGATGACGCTGCTAAGAATTTTCCACCGAATGGTCGTTGTCGTGGAGCGGTATGTGGCGCCTTGGCGCGGTATGTGGCGCCTTGGCGCGGTGCCACACCGCCGTTATCAGCACAGCTGTGGTTTCTTGCTTTCATGCTCCACCTCCTGACCGAATAATCAGCGCCGATGACCCTCTTTCGCAAGACATCTGCATGTGCTCCAGTAGGTGCCAGGTGAGCAACTCCACAGAGGAGCATTGCGGTCCCATTCACCTCCATCATTGGAGCCATTAATTATCCCTGCATCCTCCAAACTGGCTTCTTATTTTCACTTGCTCAGCAAACAAGTAAAATCGGCTTCTGATTAGCTCCATAATTTTTAGATTTTTTCTTCCCTTTTTTTCTTTCAAGTTTTGAAATTTCAAGGTTGGACTATCTCGTTCCCATCTAAGATTTTTTTCTAATATGTCGAATAATACGAATAGATCTTGTAATTTTGCACTTGTGAGATGAGAAGAGCATGGTTAGTTAAGAAATCCTTCATACTGATTCTTGCACATAAGTTGTTTCTGGTATTTGAGAAGATTTATGTTTGAAGCTTTCATTAAGGGAATCATGGAAACAATCGTGTGTTAATATAGTTTAGTTTGAGTGAAAAAATTTAGTAAGACACATTGATCAGTTGGCATCAAAGAGTGAGAAGGGGTCATCAACATCAGCTTCTTAGTCTTTTGATTCTAGAAAGTTTATTAGTGATGAAGCTGCAAGCTGCTATCAATTTTCTGCTGTGCATAAACTTTATTTTCCTGAAACAGATTTCATTCTCTGGGAGGAGCTGTTGTGCCCGACCAACAACTAAGTGATCAGAAATTTATGATCTAGCATGTTGATGTTTTACTACACTATACAAAATTACACAGTAAGGAGTCTTTTCGTGAATAATTCCATTGCCCCGTGAAATTATGACGGTCGTCGTCGGAAATACTTTTCCTATTGAACACATTTCTGCATTAAGAATTTTCTGGCAGACTTGTGGCTGAATATCAATCTGAATATTATTCGTTTGAATAAGCAAGGGAGTAGTCAACTGAAGACAAATGACTCGGTCGACAATCAAACCAATGAATTTTTTAGCTGATTGTTGGCTAATATATTTGTTGCTAAAAATATCGACTAAATTCACAGTAAATGAACATGTCATTTAAAATCTGACTGCATATTATTTCCACTATTCTCAATTGAAATTTTTTGCAAATAAATCATCAGAAAACTATACAATAATAATTAAAAGAAGACCCTCAGTGAATAAAATCTTAATAAATATAACAATCAACCTAAATAAGTCATTCAATACAGTTTTCCAAGTTGAGAGTATATGCAAAATTAATATAAAGAGCACAAATCAATCTTTAAACATAAAGAAAATAAAAATTACTTGTCGTGTTGGTCCTTCACTTCCACCTCCTACTTGACTATAGCTCGCTTGTCACAACGATGTGCTTTGCGTTGCAACTTCTCAATGCTCTACTACCTTGATCTCAATCCTCTCGTAAACCTTGGAATCCACCCTAACATCGACCATCATCTCCATCGAGGACTTCAACCTCGACTACATCTAAACTCCATCTGAAGTAGCTCAACAGAGAAGTGGGCCTACAACGCCTCAGTGAATGCATTCACATGCCTGTTGACTTCGTTATTAACCAATGATAGCCTCTCTCTGGAGCAAAGTTTCTTGACTTGTAAACAAATCCTTATGAGTCGAGGCTATAGATCTTCTCTTGCCTCCTCCTTTTAGCATCTTTCCTACATATTTTGAAGTTTGACTGGTCAGACTGATCACTCGAGTTACCAACTACTGTCGATCTTTAACATCGAGAAACATTCAAACACAAATACTTATCCTATAAAAGACTGTGAAAGATAATTAACATAAAAATAATTTTATACATCAATGTCACAAATATAACAAAATATTATTCTACTTATGTGGATTTGTCGAGATTTATCATTGACTCACCAGTGGATTGCCTGATGCTGAATTGTGCATGCACAATGATGTGTGGGCTTCCATCTAAGTGTCTTCCTCTACTAACATATAAAAGGTTAGATAATAACAATTACAATGTTCAGTTTAATGTAATGAATAAATATTACCATCCTCCTACTACATTTGGTATGATGTATCAAGCCTTCTGTCTGAAAGGTGTTATCCATGCCCTCATAGTTTTAGCCCAATTCTACCATGCTTGATGTCTCTTCCAGGCGTAGACAAGGGTGTCCCAAATATTGCTCAACTCTGCTCATAAATCCTTACCTATCCGAGAGAGTCCTTACCCCTTCTTACAGATATCAGTAAACATAACTTGTAAGCAGGCGGCCCCATAAATCTCAAATTATTGTCGGATCTGTTGATGATGCTGAGGCTGCCACCAGTAATCCTGCGCCACAAATATTAAACTTATTTTATTATTTTAAAAAGATAACTTAAATTTATTGTAAATATAAATTATTTAGAGTTTATATCGAACTTCCTAAACTACATGTTCTTAACCTCGGTTGGAATCTATTCCCATGATAGATACGAAGCATTGTAACTATTCCTGATCATGTCCGTGATCCTGTAAACTTTCTGGAAGGATAAAATCAAAAAAAGTTATTAGCAACTATATAATGAAATAAAAATTTAACTTCAACTAGTATAATTTAAAGTACTTACTTTTCTTCTTTCGACTCTATATACATGCGTTACCTTTTGGCATCTATTTTTGACATAACGAGTGTAGGGCTTCCACTTATTTAAATTGATGGTCTATAGTTTTTTTGTAGCAATTGGTTGCTCAAGACACCCGCCCAGGACTCTCTAGCACTTGTGCGGGGCAAGGAGCTAGGCTTGGGGACGATTTAGCCTTTCCCGAGAGAACTTGTCACTGGAGGAGTTTATCCAAGACACGATACATGCTCTATAACTATTCAGACATTTAAAATTCATTGTACATCTTTCTGGAGCCTCTCATGGCCTGAGGAAGTCACGGAGTCCTACGCAAACTATGTGGAAGTTAGAGTTTGGGACACCCTACTCGTGTCGTGGCTTAAGACGACCGTTGGTGACGATTTCCTTGGTGAAAGACTAATGAGAATACTTAATTCTAAAGTTATGGGACTACATTTCACTCATAAGGAGTCTCCCATAGCTTAAGGATCAAGAAAATCGTCCGCCGAGCACTCTCGGTGAAAATCAAGGTTTCAGGGCAAGACCGATGCATAAGCACTTATCTTGGGCACATAGGCACCCAAACTGGCTTCCCAGATGCCCAAGACCGATTCATTTGAAGTCTGACACCAGTCTCTGGCGTTTGGGTGCTAGACTGGGCACCTAGGTGCCAATCCCTGGTTCTTATGTCTCTAAAACAACCTAAAATCAGCCTTTTCGCAAGACCTGGGAAAGTAGGCGCTGCATGGACGGTGATTGGGTACCAGGTTAGGAGCCTAGAGCCATGGTGCTAGATTCTAGGCACCTAAGCACCAGTCACTTCCTAGGTCACAAAAAATGATCGTTTTAGCACCCATTTTGACCCCCGATGCAGCCGAAATGGCAAGGGTCATGATGATGAGCCTTCGGACTGGAAAAGAGAATGCAAATTACCTCTTTTATCCCCATTGACTCCTAGTAGTTCTATTGAGGGCTTTTTGGTCAATGGAGGGGTGTGCTGATATTAGCGGAGGGGAGCCTCATTCCCCCCCCCTCTCTCTCTCTCTCTCTCTCTCTCTCTCTCCCTCTCTCCTCTCTCTGGCGTGGCGCTTGGGCTCCATCTCCGTTGAGCAGAGACCGATCGGATCCCCCTCTCCCACTCATTTTTCATAGGCAAGCTGAAGGAGAGCTTGGAGAGAGCTTTAAGGAGAGCCTTTGAAAGCATTTGAAGAAACTTGGAGAGGCTTTGGAGAGAGCCACTTGGAGAGAGCTAAGGGGAGCTTTTTTCCCTCATTTCCTTCTCCTCCTCCTTCACCTTCTTCTTCCTCATCTCCTCCATCTTCCTCTACCACATTTCTTGAGAGTGTGTTAGGAGATCTTTTTGAGGAGAGCTTCATCCTAGCTTGGGGAAGAATCACCAGAGGATCGTTGACGCGTCTTCGTACCACCGTTGGACCACAACCATAATATGGGCTTCTCTCCTACCGATAGGAGACCTTACTCCTACTTGAAGAAACGTGTCTGCAACCTCCATGGTGGTGAGAACATCTAAAATCTTGCATTTTCTTCCTTAACCGGCCTTATGTCAGTCTAGGTTTTGCGTGGTTGGTTCGGTCACCCACGCAGGGTGAGCGTGGTCAGCCGATGATAAATGGCACGAACTGCTCCTTTTTATCAGCTGTTGATTTCCTAGAGTTAGCCCTAGGTTTGGGAGTTTTCATTGGACCCTCCAAGCGAACCTGAGAGTTTCGCATCTGTGAACCAAAGATCTAAATCCCGACGGGTTGGAATCCCGATTTTCTATGGATTTGGCATCTTCAACCTTCATTTAAGAAGTTTATAACTTTTTTGTTAAGGGATGGGACAAAAATTATAGCTAGGCCATCCTACGAGATTGTGGGAGTTCATATGACGAAGAAAGCTTTGTAGCTTGTCTACCCTACGAACAGTGAAGGACTCCCCCTATAAGAAATCAAAGGGGGTAGTCCTCCACATTTTCAGGCCAAAGCTAGAGGTAGCTATGCCATAGATCTAAGAGCGTCAACCCTTGGTACCTACGTGATGCCGTTAGTATGAGTTTGATGCTCCTTTGAGCGTTCTGAGTTTCATTGCGCATGTGTGGTCTTCTTGTTGCATTTTGCATGTACACCATGTCACATATCGTATGCATAATTCCATGAGCACTTCAGTTCGATCAGCTGCCCCTGCATGATCAAACAATCCATTGGGTTAGATTGGCCCCCCGGGTCGATCATCTTATCTTTTGGCTTCAATCGACCGCTAGGTGTCAATCACCAGCTTTGGGTTCGATCGAAGTCTAGGGCCGATCACCCTATCTTTTGGGTTAGATCGAGCGCTATGTGTCAATCACCTGCTTTAGTTTTCATGGGCCATCCCGGGCCAATCACCCTATCTTTTGGGTTTGATCGACCGTTGCATGTTCATTACCTGCTTTGGGTTCTATCGGTCATCCCTGGTCAATCACCCTATCCTTTGGTTTGACACACACCAAATGCTGCAATGCAAGAGCAGATTTCACAAGCATACGTGGTGTATTAATTGTACCGGCATTTTAGTCCGGATTGTCGATCCTATAAAGAACGAGGTAAGTTCTAATAGGAATGATTCTAGCCTACCGTTGTAAGTCCTAGCTTGAAATTTAGTTCGCTTCAAGTCCTATAAAATGAATCCTAAACAAAGAAGTTATAGATCCCGTTAAATCAATCCTAATCTAGCTACCAAGAAGTTGAAGTGGTTAGATTCTAAAAGCACTTTCCATGAAATGGTTCCATAAGATCTTTAAATGTAAAAGCATATAAAAGTAAACCAAGGTGACAAATAGGAGCAAGACACTTCTTTAACCCCGTCTAGTGGCATAAAGAAGGTTGGCTAGACATAGGTTTATTCCCATAAATCATATTACTAGTCCAATCACATCATTTCTCTCTTGCATTTGCATCACCCTACATGTTATATCCCTATTCCTATAGGCTAATGTGGTCAACTTAGTTGATTCCATCATAATCTTTCCTAAGACTTATAATTCACAACAGATTTTTACACATGAAATGGCCAAAATGAGGTGTAAATAAAGTTCAGAAAGTTAACTATCACAAGAAAATAGTTTGGATGAAAGAACACTTCTACATCAAGCCATCTTACTTACCCATCCAAAAAAGAAATAAAAAGAATACTCACTATTCATGCTTGTACACAACAGCATATGCATTTGATTAAAAGATATATCAAATTACAACAATCTTACAATTAAAAAGATTACTCAAACTAATAGCAAATCTTCTTTACAAATACAGAGCAAATGAAATACAATCACTTGTCTCTCAGAACCTATCACTCCTATCATCTGTTGCTATTGACGATACGATCTACCAGAATCCTTCTTCACTACCCGGGGAGAAGAAAATTTTGGAGGGAACTAGAGAAAAAGATAAAGGCATCGACAACCCTCTTTCCCTCCTCCTTGGATTTTATAATAACACCCGTATGATGGCCACTATCCCCCTAAGATATGGAAGTTCGAATTGCTGCAACTACTTAATTCAGTTTGGGTGCCTAAGTGCTCAGGGGATGGTGCTTAAGCGCCAAGTTCTCTGTCTGGAAACTGTCAGTAGGCACGCCGGGTCCTTAGGCAATATCTACTGGTCACATGGCACCCCAGGTCCTTAGGCAGACGTAATTACTCTTCATAGGTAGTCTGTTTTCACTGATACATCTCGTTTGTATGTGTCATGTTGCATGTATCATTCTTGCACTCGTTTGCATAATGTGTGCTTCACCCATTTGGCACCCATTGTTCTTGTTTCGTACCTCAATCAAAAAATCACAATGTGGGCTTCTTGTATGATTCTATGCTTGCCCATTCACCTTGATGACTTGTCCAAATAGAAGAGTGACCCATTTGTTGGTCGTGATACTAAAAAAAAACATTGCTCGTGAGGATGCCTCAGTGAGAATGTGAGTATTTGTATCACGAGAAATAAACAGTATGACTGTGCTAAAGATCTAAGCACTCTAAAGTGTGTCATATGCGTTATGGGCCCACATTTTATGGTCCGCTATTTTAATAGTGTAAAAATGGATATTTTCTATTATTGTATTATCCGTTCTACTTTAAAAGGTATATAAGTTAGGTCTTATGTGAGGCCACTTATTTTAAAATTTCACCCCTTCCTTGTGACGTGCTTTAGATCTCTTAGATCTTTAGGATGGGGCCAACATGGTGACCCCATTAAAGTCATATGATAGCCGAAGAATTTACCTTGTGCACTTAGATACTGGTTATGACACTTTTTGTTAGACGGTGTGCTTGGCTAGGATCTGGGATGCTAGTTAGTATTTTAATTTCTAGCTATTGTTCTTTTCCAGTTTGGTTGCCCTAGCTAGAACATCTTTCTTGCTTTGTGATTTTGGTGTGCTTGCATGCTTGATATGAATGGTTGTGTATTAGGGTGTTTTGTTGTAGGGAGTCGTGCCCATATATATGCACACACAGAGGTACAATATAAAAGGGGAAACATGTATTGATTTGCATGCTAATGTTTGGTTGCAGGTGTTGCTTAGTTCCCCTACCAGACACGACTCATTATATGTTGCATGGATTACTCGCAAACCTTATTTTTATGCAAGTTAAGTCCTTATTTTTATTTTTATATGTACTTTTAGAGTCTAGAAGAGTTTTGTAGCAGAAATAAGAGACGAGCTCGGGTTCCAAGGAGTTTTGGCGTAGGAACCATATGGCCGGAGATTAGGACCAAATGCTTGTGTACTGTATATTAATTTTACATTTGATATTGATGTATAGAATTAGGAATAGATGTGTATATATGGAGCTCAACCGCCCTTTTTTTCTGGGATATGTTGTTGATCCCGTGGCACCAACCTTTCCTATTATTTGATTTGGCTTATTTTCTTGCCTTATTGTGTGCTTGAATGATTGTAGTGCTTCATTTTTGTTTCTATGATTTTTTTAGGAATTGTGAATGAAGTATAGGCTCTTTAGGATTTAAAAATTCAAAATTTTCTACAAAATTCTAATAAAAAATTAAAGGTAATGAAAATTTTAGGATTAAAATATTCAGGAATTTAAAACTTGCACTTTTACTTTCTTACATTGCTTTTGGGCCATATTTTAAACAGGCTGCATACATGGACATAGCCCAGTCATAATTAATAGGGCCTCTATAATATCTAAGGACCGCTCTAGACAGTTGCATGCATATTTGCATGTCCCGAGGAGAAGCCTCTGTGCTTCTCCAACCCGACTGACCCAACATATCTTTCTATATAAAATGTTTCTAGTGCACCTAGGGTGTTAGAAGGCTCCTCGTCCCAAACAAGTTGTAAGTCCCTTTGTTGTAATTATTTCCATCTTTGTAGCTAAACCATTCTTTCTCTTCTTTCCTAAGGCAATTCCACCATCTGTCTGATGGGTGTATGTCCCACCTTTTGGAGCTCCACCTGAAAGTCATACGATAGAGTTTTATTCTATTCACCTTAAGGCTACTGAGGTTCACCTGGAAGGTTCAGTTCATGGATTGCTGACCAGGGATCTATGGACGTGTTGGTGTCGACTACCTTCATATTCGAGTATACTTTGGGTCGCAGTAGCTTTAGATGACAGGTTTGCGTTACCCCGATCTAGCTACCTTTACCTTTTAGGAATAATATACCCTTCCTATTGTTGAGATTTTTTGAGGCCGATCGCTCCTTTGACTTTGTTGATATCGTCTTGATGGCCCGATGCCTATGAGTTACTGCTCATTTAAGATATGACGATTTTTCCTCTTTCGTTATGGCTCAGACGTGTTTTAACGTATAGGGATATCCCCATAAAGATGCTTTTGATTATTTCATAGGCTCCACAAGCCAAAGAGCAGCTACCCATTTGTGATATGAGAGACTCACACTCTACTTGATGGCTTAGTGAGTGCTTTGAAGCATCGGGGTGTAACCATACAAAATAACCATTCTTTGATGACCTATTTCCCCAGGTCTATAATAATATAAGTGAAACACCTTCTATTGAGAGTATTCCTTAGTATCCCCTAGGATGTGATTAACTAGAGAGATACGTTCCTCTAGGAGACGCTTGACCCCAGAACAAAGATGTTCTTTGTGGTTCTCTGGTTACAGGTGGCTTATGTAGCGATTCTCTTCGTGGATGATGTGTTTCGAGGTTTTTTGATCGATCTTGTTTGGACGCAGACTCTGGACTCATCACACGAGGATTACCCATATGTAAGCCTTCCGTTCTTTTCTTTTTAATGTTTGTTTATTTGTTTTTCGTATATCCTTTATATTCGATTTCTCTCATCTTCGAATCATTTATAAGATTTAGGAGGGAGATTTATTCAAATGAGAGAATCATATGAAGACATGAATAAAGAAGCTTACCATTCTGATTGCTAAAAATAACCAAGAAAAACAAACTAGCAACTCTGAGGGCTAAAACGAAATGAGAAAAAAACACTAAACACCACAAGAACAAAAAGGTTTTCCTTGAAAAAGGGCTATAGTGATACTATGTTGAGAGATGTAGAGGTGTGGAAGACACGTGTCATCAGAGGCGGAGCAATAGGCTTGATAGGCACATGTATAGCAATCACATTCGTGCTTATCTGCCTTGTGAGTGACTGTGAAATCACTTGATTCTTCCTCTAGAAGAAGCTGGAGATAGGCATTCTATGGGAACGTTGGTCACTGCTGCCAGCTAAAACCTTCTGTAACAAAAAATAATAATTAGAAAAAAAAAATAGAAGAAAAAACTAGAAATAACTAAAATAAACTTAGGAAATATAAGAAATAAAAATTGAAACTAATTTAAGTGATTGCAAGAAAGATAAGAAACAACAAAAGTAAATGCCTGAAACACAAGAAATAAATGTAGGAAACACAAACACTAGAACAAACAATGCAAGAAGTAAAAATTGGATCTACAAGAAGTAAATACAAAATGAAAATGAAAATTACATACACAACTTATTCTGATTTGTCAGACAAGTGACTAGAGGTTTGGCTTTATTTATTTTCATTTATATCTTCAACTCATTTGTTGTATGAAACTTCTTCATATCTCACACTATCTTTCTCTAAGGTTATCATTTGCTCAACTTAATTAAGTGGAATGCAAAAATCTATCATTTTCTACTCTTAACAAGTATGTTTACTAGTACTTTGAACCTCAATTCTTGCTCTAAGTTTAAACTTGATGACTACTGTCATTGTTTTATAGTTAAGTTAATTGACGTGTTAAAATGAATAAATCAAATTTGACATATTTTCTTTTTATGTTAACTTCAATGATATCATATGCATATTTTTGTTCTTCAATTAAGAATATGATTAAACCATCCGCAGTTGAATAGAAATATATTGTGCTAAATAGAAACATGATACAATAACTGACTATTTTTGGAATAATCCCATTGCAATCTATCTTATCATCGAAAGAGTGTTTTTTTTGAAACAAACACCTGAATTATTTATTCTTTTTCTTTCTGAATAGGTCCTTATGTGAAATCAGTAGCTATTCATAACAAATGTTGGCACCCTCAAGTATGGTCTATAAAATCCTAATTCATAACTCCATTATTTCGATCATGAATCTTTTAAAAATATCAACAATTATGTGTATTTATTTCATTCAGTGGGATTTACGTGTAATTTGAATAATTTTGGGGGACTATTCTTCAATCCTTTTATTGACAATACCCTCATTCTCAATGTTTAAGGAACTCAGAAACAACTTGATCATATAATTAAAATTTTTAATAATTTGGTGAACATAACACTTTCTATACTAACTCAAACAAGTACTCATTATTATGTGTCTTCGGAAATGGTTGAAATTCATTGTAGTTGAGAAGAACATTTATAGTCGCTATTTGAACCTATTTGTCTTTGAGATAACATGAATTGATTTCTCTGATGCTTCACCTGAATACCAAAATATAGAAATCACAATATGTGAAGGCACCACACCTACGACTTTGTTCATTTCTTAAAGTTGTATGAACAAAAAATAAATCCCCTACAATAAATATGTCTCTCATATTGAGCCTTCATATTGTGTTTAATTTTTAACATTTTTTATTTTATTAAATACATGTACTAATATTAATTATTTAGTGTGTACTGTAATTATACTTTGTAATTATATAATTAGACATTTGGATGTCATACATCTCAAATGAATATATATATATATATATATATATATATATATATATATATAGATATATATATCATTACTATATTAGACTCCATATATAGTTTCATAAGGTAGATATATTGGCAGATTGTAAGAACATTTGATGACAGTTAAATCATAATATTTTCTACTATGTATTAGAGTAAATGTCTTTGATAGATCCATGCAGTATATGCAAACTAATTTTTCTGTAATGCTTCATCCCGATAACATTATATATACAGGGAAATAACTTACTATCGACATCATGATTAATTTCATTTCAAAATTTTGCTTTGTATCAATATTATACGTGAACCAACATGTTTATCATAAGATTTAAAGCTTTTCTACCAAAAGCTATAAATAAATATCAATTTTTTTCTTTTGGGCTATATACACATTAGACAACTTATCTTTTACTAGGCAGCATTATGATGGGATAACCTGACTGTATGGCGTGAAATCATTGATACACAAACCAACTCAAATGTTATATGACTTAGTTATAATATGAGGATAATTATGATTAAAATGCTTCCATGCTTCTCCATCTATTGGATGACTTAAACAAACTTCATTCAAATGACATATCACTATGCAATTTCAAATGTTTAGAGGTGAATAATCTTTAAAGACGTGAAATGAGCGACTTGTAGAAGAGATGCTTGTATGAAATGTTCATTTGTTTTTTGTTTTTTCTACTCTGTGAATTGATTTGTTGAGCATCACAAAATTTATTTTGATTCTCTATTGCATCAACCTTATAATATAGCACGTAGTCATTAACACAACAATCTTTTCTGATGTCAGGTTGATGCAATAGAGAAAGATTGATGTTCAACATTCTAACCGCTATTAATAATTCTGAATGAGTAGTGCAACCTCACAATAGTCGTTGTGTGACATTAGTTTCTTTATTCTATAAATTTATTAATTTTGACAACAATCTTTTCTGATGTCAGCCCTATCTTTAACATTAGTTTCTTTATTCTATAAATGCCATCTTATACTAAATTTTATTTCAAATTTATCTCCTTTAGTAATCCTACAAATTTATTAGAACATTCTTGGGTCATATTATAATGTGATTTGATGTTCAACATTCTAACTGCTATTAATAATTCTGAATGAGTAGTGCAACCTCACAATAGTCGTTGTGTGACATTCAATAATTCATAAAATTTCCGAGCTTCTAAGTTTGGTGGCACATTCTCATCCACTCGCTTGACAAATTGAACTCTTGTTGCATCAAATATGATTTATTCAAATATTGTAGAATTATACTTCACTTGGAGGGGTGAAACTCGTTGAATCACCAGCATAATAATCAATAAGGGGTTCATAGCCGTTAAGTCAAGTCTTGTTCCAATAAATTGTGGTTGAAACTCTCTACGGTATAAATTCAACCTTCATCTTGTTTTAAATATGTCCAATTTCTGTGCGTCGCATACGAACATCAAAATTTACTCTCTAAAATGTAAGTTAGTAGCTGTAATCTTGCTTACACGAAATACTCAACAATACTCAAAGGCTCATCAGTTAGTCATTTTTTTCTCAATGCAATTTATCGTACATCCACGATCTTAAATTCCGACTACCTATTAGCACTAATTGGTTTAAGATCAAAATTATCAAAATTAAGAATTACAATGTGTAATATGACAAATAAGAATGCGCTATTTGAGCGATATGAGCGGTCTCATATGCACTCCCTTAGTGCAGCTGAAATGTCTTATAATTATATAATTAGATATTACATAACATAGGCAGTTATAATTTGAATGATGGTGTTTTTATAAATGATGCCATATATGGCAGGCATGCGTGAGTGCTATTAATTGGACATAGCCAATAACAAACTTAGTTATTGTATCATTTTAAAATTTAGACCTAGAAGGTGTGCTATCTAACATCTAAAATTGCATGTTTATTTCTAAACCAAATTTGGAATGGGCATGCACTTGCATCCCATCCAATTCCTCTGTATTTATGTATCTAGCACATAAACCTGCATATTTATGCCAAAACCTAAAATATAAGTGGCATTTACATACGTAAGACTTAGTTTCTATGCATTTATATATCAAACTCTTAAGCTTGCATTTTTATAGCTAAAGTAATATGTTTATCGGGCAATTACATACATACCATCCAAGTATCATGTATTTACATATCCGATATCTACACTTGCATATTAGTGTAAAAAAAGATAAGGGCTATTTACGTGCATAACACCCAATTCCTTTGTATTTACCTATCTAACACATATACTTGTATTTTTTATTTAAGAACACTTACGTAGATACAACCTAATTCATGTGCATTTACATATCTAACACTAGAACTTTAACTTTTATATTTATACCACCTAAATCTTTCACATCACATAAAAAATATCACATTTTTAACTTTTAAAAGTGAAATACATCTTGTCGTGCATAGAAAATGTGTCATGTTTTTAAATATTGAATGCTAGGTGTTAGATATGTAAATACATAAGATTTGAGTGGTATGTGTGCAAATCTTCTTTTTATTTAAACCAATGATTTTTAGGGCATTTATATACTCACAACCCATTTCTTATGTATTTACGTATCTATCACTTCTAAACTTCACATTTACTTTTTGGGGCATTGATATTTTAAGGCATTTACATATATACATACCACTCAATTCTAAATACATGATATTGGAACTTTGGGTGTTAGATGTGTAAATGCACCAGAACTGAGTGTTATGTATGTAATTTTTCCAGAAATTAGAAAAACTATACACTGAATACAATAATAATGGAAGCTTAATAAATTACCTAAAAAAATTTTAAAATTTAAGCAAAAATTTAAAATCTTCTGTAGGTCTGTTAGGTCTGTCAGTTGAAAAATACTTTAAGTGGCATTCAGATAAAAAGTTGGTCAGTATGCAATTCGGCAGAATTGTTATATAGTTTTTCCGTCCTTTCTTATGGTTTTCCTACAGTGGTATTAGATTCTGTAAGGATTTTGAAAACATTTGTATGTTCTAGTTTGATTGAATTTTTGTGGCAAAACTGTTGATGTTGTAGGACGTTTGGATAGCTTGTGCTTCTAGTCATAAGCAGTATAATTTGGGATGAAATTATTGCGATATTTATGAAATTTCTTAGACAATGAATAGTTAGTTAAATTTAAGTAACTCAATTGAAATTAGTTTTTCTTTAGTTTAGCTTCTGACAATCCATACCACTTAACCAGCTTCTTGACATCGAAATCTGACATAGAAATGCTGTCTAAGTCAATTAGTTCCTAGGGTAGTAATTAACTTCATAGCTCGTGTTGGTATCATTCAAAGAAAATTTATGACAGACATTTCAATCATAAAAATAAAGTTAAGTCTTACTGAGATGAGATTATTTAAGTGGATGAGTGGATTGACACTTAGGGACAAAATGCGAAATGAATCTATCAATGAAACGGTTGGTGTAGCTCTAATGACATATAAGATTAGAGAGTTGTCATAGATGGTTTGTTCACATTAAACGTTGGCCATTCGATGATCCAGTTAGGAGAGTTAGAATTACAAAGACTAGGGCATATTGTACAAAAAATGATCTTAATCTATTAGAATAAAATGAAATTATGACACTTAATAAGACGCAATGGAGAAAAATGATTCATGTAACCGATCCAACTTAATGGAATTAAAGATTGATGTTGTTGTTATTGTTATAATATGTTTTAAATGATAATTGTATATCATGAAAGGATATAATATTAACCTGCAATCTCTTTGTATATCGAACTTCTCTTGCATATAATTTATCATACCATTAGGTAAATGTGAACATAGAGTAAATATGGATTTATATTATGATGTAATAAGAAAAAAAATAAGTCCGGGTTTTCCGAACCATAAAATTCAATGAACATTGATACTCTCCTTGTAAAATTCATATTTAAATTAAATCCATGGATTTGAAAAAGCAACAACCTTCTTAACAACACTCAAAAAATATTTACCGTTTGAATTGCCAATCGAAACTTTAATTTTTCTTTTTTTTTCTTTATTTAGTTTAAGATTATGGTGTCTCCATTCCTAACACCAACTAATGAAGATTTCCTTGACAAAATTTTCCAAAAGGTGATGTAAAGTCTGAATCTGTAAAAAATACGATAAAAATGTAAATAACATATCTGCAAGAAATATTGACTCCTAATACAAAAGAAATGACTTGAAAATATTTCTGCTAAACATCACAAAGATTCTTTCTATTATTTATTTTTGTATATCAGATTTCACACACACACAAACTTCATCAATCAGCGGGCTGAGTATCTATCCAGCTCTAAAATCTTAATCCAATAAACATAAGGAATTTTCGAGCAAAAGCCTTCAGAAAATAAATAAAAGAATTTCCTTCTCATTTGTTTGAATACTATTGCTAGTTCTATCAATCCTTCTTCTTTATCATATCAGGACTACGAAAAATAAAATACCAAGAGAGCTAACTAGTCCTTAGGAGTCATAAAAACTCCTTGCCACGTTTAGCCAGACCCAAATAAAGCGTGATCAATTAAGCTTCAGCAGCACCTGCTTCGATAGGACGATTTGCTCTTACATTCTGACCCCTTCCTTGATTAAGAGCTCTGTTCCATCTTTTACCTATGAAAGCTAGAATTAATGAGATTATAATCCTATGATTAGAGTGATATTAGGCTTCGAGATATTTTCAAAAAAAAAAAAAAATGATTCGAGCAAATTAAGTTATTTCAGACAATCTTATTCTATGTGAAATATCTTATACAGCGTTGAGTAAAAAATGCTCAGTGGGAATAAATAATTACACCATTAGCGAGATCAAAAATAAATTTAAATGTACTCTACTATTTAAGGGGTATAGTATTACTCTTTAAATTAATGGGGCATTTACATACATATCACACAAATCTTATGTATCTATATATCTAACATCTAAAATTTAATATTTGCATTCAAAGCATTCAAATCCTTAACATTACATCAAAAAATTGAATTTTTCTAACCTTTTAGAAATCAAATGCATTTTTTATATATAAATTTATAACACAAAGATGTTATAAAAATAAATATCATGCTTTAAATTTTAGATATATAAATCCATAAGAGTTGTGCGGTGTGCATGTAAATTTGCCTAAACTAATATGCAAAACTACTGGCAGGTTTCTCTAATAAGTCTATTATTGTTCAACAGAAGCAATTATCTTGTTCCTTTAAAGGAGCAGGAGGTTCCTCCAAATGCACATTAACAGAAATGCACATTTAAACGTGTTGCAAAAATATGTTCTTGAAGTATAACAAATCTAGCAAAGCGAGAATTTACTTAATCTAACTTGATTTTTGTTTTGAATCTTAACCATGAAGCACATGTCTGTATAAGAACCTTGGTAGTTACTCTAGGTGTGTTCACTTTCCAACTTAATGTTCAAAATTCTATTAAGTTATTTAAATTCTCTTGAAAAGTTCTAAGTATGCAGCAAACCTTGTCGATTTGATACTCAAATCATGAGGAAGGCCTGTCCATATTGTTCCCATTGATTTCCACTTATCAAGTCTATCTCAGTTTGCTTTTTCTTCTTTTTCTTTTTTGGGAAATATAAATCTAAAAAGCAATATGCACAATTCAAACCCGCGACCTCATGATGGGAAACTACACCCTCACCTACTGTGTCGTAGATAAGTGCGCTTTTTTCTTCTGCTCAAGGACTAGCATTCATTCAAGTTTTTGGTATATTTTCTTAGTGATTTCTCTTCTTATTACCTTAATTATCATGTCATCTTTGAAGCCTTTTCATGGAGTTCTAATGTTTTCTAATAAGAATTAACTATTAATTGGGTAGGGTGAGGACATTCCATCAAGAAATGGGGAGGTTTGTGGTGTATTCCTGATACCGATGTGATGATGTAGTATTTCAAACGAAATGGATGAGTTTTTACATTAAAAAAAAAAAAAAAGGCATGACATGAAGGCATGACATGAAGCAATATGCTTTTGTGTTACAACAATTGGAGCCATTGTTGCGGTCCAATGCAATCTATATGAATGTTTCATAATGAATACAACATTGTAGCACTATATCTAACACCTTGACACAGATTGCTGAAGAAAAATGCAAAACACTGCCTTCAAAAAATTAGGATATCTATTTCATGGTGTAAATTATATCTAACTTAACTATTTTTTATAGATATTTATATTTGGGTTTATCTAGACTGACGGTTAAACCTTTTATGAATGTAGTCCCACATAGTTAATTATCTCTCACTTGGGGTGGATCACTGTCAATTAAAGATGATTATACTGAAACAACTTTTATGCTCAAATTTAATATGTTGAGTTTCTATTTTAGTAAATGGGAATGTTTGAGAGAAATAGAGGTAAATTTGATCCAGGTTTTATGGTTTCGTCATTCTGGAAATATCAATGATCTCAATCTATAATCGTTAGAGAGCATAGATGAAAAAGAACTGTGTAATCCAACAAACAATCATAAGCTGCATCCTTTCATGGTTCCCAAGTTGATCATGGTGAATGTATATGAATTTTAATTTATTATATTATGTGTTCTTTATTAATTTAGTGAACTTGTTATCTTATGAACCAACATAAAATTTAGGTTAATACAAAAGTTTAATTAGGTTGGGGTCAACATCCACTTCATAAAATCTAATTACGAGTTGCCTAGAAAATAAGCTCATATGACCTTGCCTCGCAAATAAGATGGTCCGTTGGTTTTATTTCAATTTGATGGATTTAATGACTTCTTTACTTATCTAGTGACTTGTTTTAAAAGTGAAGTTTTACGTCTATTGACATGATTGAATTTAATTGGGCTGTGACTTTCATAAATTAGAAGTCCTAATTTTAATTGAGACGAGGCTTACATTTTTAGAAGGCTCATATTTAGTTTGGATAGGGCTTTCTAATCTATTTTTTGTCGCTTTAAATTAATAAGATTGTGGATTAATGCTGTACATATTTGTTGCCCAAATATATGTGAAACATAGATTATTACATTTATCAATTATCCAGAAAGCTGAGCCTTACTATGGGTCTGTTCAATATAATATTTAGTACATAGCATATTAACCTTAGATGACTGTAAAATAATCATCGTCTGCTTTGGCAATCTCCATATCCTTTCTCTTGCTCCTCTGGTTCTTTCCCTTTTGTTTATCAAGGTACATTTTTTCCACTCTAGCATCCATTGCAGCCAATAGAATCTTAATTTGATTAGTAACTCTAGCCTTTATTTCGCCAATAAATGCAACCCTAGACATTTTGACCAACTTTTTGATTGAATCAACACTCTCTCAAGGAAAATAATGGTGTGCATCGAATGCCCAATCCTATGAACTTAAGCCATATATTTTTCTTTTTTATTTTCCCAACAGCATCTTTTCTTATGTCATACTTTGATTCCCCAAATTATACTTATGCATCTCTTTAAGCCACGTTTTCTTCCTAAAAACAGTGTAATATAATTAAGACTATATTTTCAGACGGAATGTAATTCAAAAATAAATCTTTTGCTTATGTAAGCTCTTGATGAACTGGCGTCCACGAGCTAGTAGTTCACCTACTGTTGATGTGTTCTACCATACAACTCTACAATGGTCATTTCTCTTCCAAGTACATTTTTCTATAATCTTACTTGTAAAATTAGTAGATAGTGCTTATAAAATTTCCCAATGCACATCACCTATTATTTATCGTTGTTCTCTTATACTCAATATGAAGAATTGAGCATCTAATATATTTGTATCTGCCTATGGAAGAATACAACCAAATAACCAACTCATTCACAACTAGCCAAAGTGAAGAGCTTTGGATTATAGGAGATTCCATACTCTCCCCAAAAAGGGAAGAAACTCGCCTAGCCATATAAGAAGCTTAGAGGAGTTCCTCGAAGAAAAGAGGAGCTTACCCTTTCAAGAAACAAAGCTATCATAGAGATGGTCACCTGTCAAGAAAGATTTTTATCACCAATTCACTCACTCCTAAACCATGATGAAGGTTGGCATTCAAATGATTGATCCCAAGAAATGATGTTTACTATCACGACAACAACCACAACACTGATGTGTGTTTACATTTTTAAAATCTAGTCAAAGAACTAAACAAAGTAGAAAAGTTGGCATTTTTGCTTCTCAAATTGAGTACAAAAAAACTAGAAAAGTCATCAGAGGAGGAAGGTAGGAACAAACTTAAACCAACTTTGACTAGATAGGAATGGTTGGTTGGTTAGTCCTAGCTATTCATGAGGGAAGAGAGCCTGAGATGTCTTGTCAGTGTAGCCTCAAACAACTATAGTAGAAGTGGTGAACTTGGCGAGTTTCTCAAAACCATCAATTATGGCATTACCTTGAATTGCTTTCACTGATTCCAACTTACTGGTCAACAATGACACTTTCAAAGATACCATCGTGGTAACTGTATTGATGACCAACTATCAGATGAACATCAACTTGTATGAAATAAGGAACACTGTCAACATTATTTTAAATTTGTGTTTGACAAAATGGGCTTTGAAGAATCGTGATTGGACCACATCGCGACCACTTTTTAGGTTGTCTAGTGAGCTTAAGGAGAGTGATGGTTGGATCGCCCTCCTATCACTTATGGAGATGGTGATAAATAATGCATGGTGATGATTCGTTTAGCATCTTACAACATCATGTTTGCTCATCCACAATTAAACACATTTGAATCAGGGGGGTCAACCCACCAAGTCAACGTCGAATACACTAGCGGTGACCATGTAATCTAAATTCGAGGCGAGCTGTTACAATTTAGAGCATTCTCTTTGAGGGCTAACAAAAACATTTTTCATCTATATTTCTTGACAAGTTGTGTCTTGTAGACTACGATATTATTCAGAAAATATCTATACTCAAGGAGAGACCTAACATTTCTTCCACTTGTGCATGGCTTTTGATAGTGAACACTTGAGTTTAATGTGTTTTTCTAGTTAGCCAAAAAGATGTTAAGGATGGATGTTAAAGTCATCTTCCACAAAATGAATGCAAACCATACTATTCGACCTATCAAACAAAAAATTCATCTTCCTTCTGTGACTTTAGAAAAACCAATTCATTAATAGGTTTAGAAGTTTCTTCACTCTAATTTTTTTAGAGAAGTGCATTACTCACCCCTGATTTCCAAAATAGTCATGGTCAAGAAGTTGAATAAGTGAAAGATGGGCATAAATTTTATTAATCTCAATTTGGATTACCTCACAACAACCATCTTTTGTGCATTAATGCGTTAGTCAATTTTGTAGTCCAGTATTTGGTGATAAGCTTCTTGGACACCTTCTAAGGTATCACTAATTCAAGATTTATTTGACATACAATAAGAACACTTCACTAGTTACAAGAGATGGGTTATATTATTTTAATGTATTTGCTTTTGACTTAAAAACTATAGTAGCAACTTATTAAAAATTGATGGGTGTCATTATTAAAGTTAAAAAATAAATAAACATAAAGTTTACGTTGATGATGTGATAGTAAAAAGCAAGAACCTTGCACAACACTTAATCAATTTAAATTAGATGTTTAACATTGTCCAAATATTTCCCATTGAGCTTAGTCTTTCGAAATGCACTTTTGGCTTGGAACTGGTCAGTTCCTATGATTCTTGCTTACTTTATATGACTTCAAAGTGAATATGTAAAAGTTTCAGGTGAATCTTGATATGAATTCATGTAGAAATATAAAGGTGTTATAGAAGCTGATGTCCTACTTTGATAGACCGAGCCAATTCATCTCTAGGTCAAGTAATAAATGATTAGCTTTCTTTAAAGTATTTAGAAATGGCATGCATTTCAATTGGAGCTAAGAGTATAAGAGGACACACCTATCTAAAGGCACTTTCATCTGCATCACTACATGTACAAAGCCTAAGATTATGGGGAAGAACAATTGTTGCACCATGGAGTTGACAAGGAAAATATCAGCATGATCTTATTGCAAACAATTTCACATTTATTATTTGAATAATATCATGAGTGGAGCTTGATATGTCTATGTAATTTGTGTATTCCTTACTCTTATTCTAATTTTTGGTATGTTGCAATTGTGCTTTGAGGACGGTTTTAGTATTTTGGTAGTGGAAAGAGAGAAGGTGGTTGAATAAAAATTATAAAATAGCGAATCAAAACTATGTGTTATTTTGACCTCTACGTGCCAGTTCTGAGTGCCTAGGCACTAGATATAGTTCCTATTTGTGCTAAAAACTAAGAGAAACTAGAGACTGCAACTTGGTCACTTAGATGCCAGAGATTGGGCGCTTAAGTGCTGCGCAAGTGCACCGGTTCCCGCCAAATTTGCCCAAACCTGATAGCCCAAATGTTGGCGCCTCATATGCAGCATCTATGTGTCAAGACATGGGCTCTTAGGTGTTGGAAGCCCAAACTAAAAATCATGTATCACTCTTTAGTGCTAGTTTGCAAAAAATAACAGTTTATGTAGTTGGAATGTGTTTGATTGGCGAGATAAGTATAAAAACGATGCAAACAACTAGTGAGGGGCTTTTTTTTTATATTTCTAGCTATTGATTGAGGTAAAGAGAGAGATTGGGTGATTAATAGATTATATTTGTGCATGTAATTCCATTGGTCTACTTGGGATTGGAAGGAGATAAGTATTCTGATTTCTTGTGAGTTTATTTATGAATCAATCTGTTAGACCCTTGTATATAAATTCTTCTTTTAATGCAATATCGTGTTGATGAAATTTGGCATGCTTAGTGGGTAGAATTTCATGTTCTCATTTGTTGTGGAAGTGTAGAGTTGTTTGTTTGGCATTGAGTTACGACTATTTGCGTAAACCTTTTAAATAGTGTTGTATTAACTTATAGTTCTTTATTGATTTTTAACCTGGCTAATAAATTTGTTAGAACTAACTGTGATCTTAAAATTTTGGAAGAAATTTAAGTGGAGCGATAAAGTTAACCACACAAATTCATCGGAGTTGGAATATTGCCTTTAAATTGGTGCAAAATAAATAGTGAACATATTATTCTTTAGCCTTTCAGTGCTTTGGGGAATTAAATTAGCGAAATTGCTAAACTTCCATAGACTATTAGAAAAGGATCAAGAAAACTATCCTTTCATTTAACACTTTATTTAAATCATTTATTTATGATTGCATGCCAACATAACCACTTCAGTGGAGAATTTGGACAACACTTGAATCACTGAACTATCTCTTTGTTTCTAAATAAGATAGATTTTGATCCTTAGGTTAGTAATTTATTTTAGCTTTGAAAATTTCAATATTTCAGACTTGGACTAATATCATTAAACTATATATATATATATATATATATATATATATATATATATATATATATATATATTAATTTGGATTCATCTCTTTCTCTATGGGATTGACACATGAAACTCAACTCTTTATATTGATACGCCACACATACTTATGTGAATCACTAGTGCTTCGTCTCACATGAAGTGTGTCAAGTTTTTGGCGGTGTTGCCGGATGATGATAGTGAATTCCATGTGAGGAG
Source organism: Papilionanthe hookeriana x Papilionanthe teres (assembly GCA_022702705.1). Taxonomy (NCBI): domain Eukaryota; kingdom Viridiplantae; phylum Streptophyta; class Magnoliopsida; order Asparagales; family Orchidaceae; genus Papilionanthe; species Papilionanthe hookeriana x Papilionanthe teres. Next base: position 59,623,589 of record CM040438.1, on the reverse strand, counting down.
AACTTTCGTTGAGCTGTAAGGACATAGATTCAAAAATATTTTTGTTTTTTTTGTCACTTCATGTTTATTTAGTTGTCTTAATTGCTGCATGTCTCCTATTAAGTGTTGCTGATTTTTTTCGCACTTTTGTTTAAGTTTTGCTCTTATATATTTATCATTTTTAATTACTTATACTGTGTGAACTCTTGTAAGCTTAGGGTCACGTAGTAAGTTTAACCAAGATAGTGTATATGTAGTTTCAAACCCTTGGACCTTGAACCTTATGACCATGTATTAGAGCGAACTATTAAAAAATCAAAAAATTAAAATGATATCAAAACGAAATAGGATAGATGACCCATTTACTTCAGAATTAACAAAATGCCCATAGACCTCAAGAAGTTCTTAGACCTTTTAGGGAATTTACAAACCTTATGGTAGATGAAGCCCACATAAGCATTAATACCCATGGCATAGAAGCCAATACTTTTGAACTGAAGCTTACCATCGTTCGAACGGTACAAAAAAACCAATTTTGGGGGATACCATTTGAAGATCCTAAGCTACACTTACAAGATTTCAAGGGCTTTACGTCACCTTTATCTTTAATGGTGTTTCCAACAATGCCATTAGGTTGAGACTTTTCCCTTTTTGCCTAAGGGATAAAGCTAAAATATGGGTAAATTCTCTTGCTCCAGGGTATATCATAAATTGGACGAACTGGCTCATAAATTCTTAGGTAAGTCTTCCACCATAAAAAATGACCACTTAGGATTGACATTACCTTTTTTTAGCCAATTTAATGAAGAATCAAATTATGAGGCCTGAGAAAGATTTAAAGAGTTGCTTAGGAAGCTTCCTTACTATGCACTATCGGATTGGTTACTTAATGATGCGCCTCTGGAGTGTGCTATTTTTCTAATTATTTTTATGTTCGTAAGTGCACACACTGTTGACCTCATTTTTACAATAGTCAAACTTTTGACCTAAAAAGTCAACTTTGGTCAAAATGGTCAATCCAAACCCAATGACCAACCCTGTTGACCCCATAGGTCAACCTTTTAACCTAAAAAGTCAACTTTGGTCAAAATGGTCAATCTAGACCCAATGACCAAACCCTATTGACTCAACAGGTCAACCCTTGACCTAAAAAGTCAATTTTGGTCAAAATGGTCAATTCTGACCCAATGACCAACTTTACTGACCTAATAGGTCAACCCATGACCCAAAATGTCAAAATGATCAATTCTGATTCAATGACCAAACCCTATTGACCCAACAGATCAACCAATGACCCAAAAAGTCAACTTTGGTCAAAATGGTCAATTTTTGACCAAATAACCAAATATTGACCCAATGACCTGTTTAAGACCCCAAAATGACAAAATTAATCAAATAATTAATTTCAAAATCATTTTGATTAATTAAACTAACTGATAACTTAATTTTCAATATTTTAATTAATGACATAATTAATTAAAATGAAAATTAAATTAAAAGTCATAAAATGACAAAATGCACCAAAATGAAATAAAAAATGACAAAATTAATCAAATAATTAATTTCAAAATTATTTTGATTAAATAATTGGCTAATTTTTAAAATTAATTAATTAAAATGAAAAATTAAATTAAAAGTCATAAAAATGATAGAATGCACAAATTAATTAATCAAATAATTTTTGATTAATTAATGGACCAATAATTTAATTTCCATATTTTAATTAATGATATGATTAATTAAAATAAAATGAGAAAAAAAATCCAATTTTAAATAAAAAAAGACATGAAAATTAATCAAATAATTAATAATTGATTAATAAAATAATTTCTAATATTTAATTAATGGCATAATTAATTAAAATGGAAATTAAATTAAGAAAGGGGTATTAAATGGAATTTTAACCTATGACATTATAGTTTTCCAAAAGAATTCCAAAACTCTTTTATGACATCGCACATGACCTCATATGGGTTAGACACAACCTATTAATGACCCATTCAATATGAGCTAACCCATAATAACAAAACTCATCAACCCTATGGCTAAACCAACCATGACCAGGTTAGATAAGTCACATTGGACATATTTGGACTAGAATTGGTCAACCTGGGTCAACCTGGGTCAACCTGAGTCAACATGGGTCAACACTAGTCAACATGTATCAAATTTGGTCAAAATACCCAATTTTGGACCAAAATTGGTAAAATTGATTAAATAATTAATTTAATAAATTATTTTAATCAATTTATTGTTAAAATTATTATTTCCAATATTTTTTTAATTAATGACATAATTAATTAAAAAATGGAAATACAACTAAAAAAAACCATAAAATAACATTTTTGACATATGACATCATATGTGACATAAGAACCCCATAATTTATTTTAAAAAATCAAAATTAAATTATGGAAAAACACTAATGAGACACTCATGACTCATTGAGACCCATTAAGACATAAATTAACCACGGGGCAAATCAATTAACCATCATGGTTAACCTTAGGTTAAGAGTCATCATTACAAAAAAATGAGGTGTCATTCTTCCCCCCATTTTAAAGTTTGACTCATCATCTCCTTGAAGATGAGGTGGCCGACCACCTTGAGGATGATTTTCCTTGCCTCATGAAACATCCAATAGGAAGAATTGAGCTTATGTCATCACCACATCATGACATGAGATCATTATTACCAAATTTTGGAAAATTAGAGAAAAGGGGAGTTTATGTGTCATGCTCCTACTAAATCATAAATGATATGTTGGATGAAGGATGGATTGCTCTCTTTGAGTCATCACAAGCCTTTCCTCCATCCAATAGATAAATACCATCTCAATTTTACCAAAGGATGAGCCCATCATGAACATTTGAAAGCCATCATGACTAAATCATGAAAAGGATGAGAAGGCAAGCTTAAGTGTCATGCTTCTACCATAGGCTTAAAGAATGAGATTGGTGAATCATCACTCACCTTTCTTCTTAACCAATGGAAGAGAAGCACCACTTAAACCATGCCTTTACCATGGCTAAATGTAATCATAACCTATTCATGAGTAGGAAGCCTATGTGTCACTTTATGCCAAAGTGAACAAGTGACTTGTAAGCTTATGAGAGAGAGAGCAAGTCCAACTCATTTTAAGGAGCCAAACCACCTCATGGATTGCCCAATAGGATGGAGCCATGGACTTAACTCAATCCTTATCATAATGAGAGTTCATTATGAATACCACCTTGGAAAAACCATAGAGGATAAAATTTCAGCTGAAAACTTATCCTCAGCCATCATTAAGAAGGATAACACCTTCCCCAAGTGGAATCAAATGAATCCAAGCCTCCCCATGGCTATAAATAAGCCCTACCCGAAACTATGTAGAGGAGAGAAAAAAATTCCTAGAGGTTTATAGGCTGCCCAAACTCTCTTGCTCCCAAGACCAAAAATCTTTCTTAGAGCCTAAACAATAAGCCTCAGCCAAGACTTGACCCAATTAGCCACTCTATCGAGCCAATTTGGTCAAACCGAGCCAAAATTACAAATCAGCCACCCTTAGTCTTGCACCTATATAGACCCGATTTGAGTCCAAATTGAAGTGGGAAAGAATTTCCCTAGGACCATGGGAGGCAAACCAACAAGTCCAATCGAGCTCAAGTTCATTGTGGCTAAGGTATGGATTTTTTTTGTCCAAAATAATTTGTATAATCGAAAATTCATGAGCTAAATTGGCCCAGAAAATTTTGATCACCATATAAATGTGATCTAATCCTCTAGATGATTCCATAGATTTAAAAATCACTTAATTTCATTGAGAAATAAGTGAAATATTGAGCCTAGAAGTTGGAAGGTTCACAAATTTTCTGAATTATCTGAATAAATCCAGGGTCGTCCGATCCCGTGTTTTGAAACAGACGGCCCAGAGAGCGCGCCGCGGTGTTCGGTGTTCCGTTCCGTGCAGTGGACCATTCCGCTCCTTCGACCGGTACGAGTACACGTGTTGGGCCGAGAAATTTCTGGGCTAAGGTTAATCCAAATTAACCTTAAAAACTTCGAAAAATCATAACTTTTTGTACAGACCTCCTAAAAATAAAATAAAAATATATCTGGAAAGTTCTTGAAGGGAATAAAATTATAAAAGTAAAATCATAATTTTATTCTCAGTATTTAATTTTTAAATAATTAAATACTCATAGAGTATTTTAATTATTAAAAATTATTTACAAACCAAAAAAATCTGAAATTTTAGAGAATTCATCTTTATGTTTTTAGAAATCTTTTCTGATTTTTCTATATTAGAAAATCCCTTTAAGACCTCATTTCATAATTTTCAAGACATTTTGTAATTATTTTAAATAATAATTATAAAAATGAAAATTAAGAAAAATAAAATTTTAAAATGGTTAGAACATTTAAGGTAACAGACAATAACTTAAAATGACATTTCTTAAACCATTAGATAATTTTAAATGACATTCTAAAAAATAGGGTTAAAATTTATTATTTAATAAATTTAACCCTAAAATTTCAAATTTCTTTAATTACTTAGCCTATGATATGATAGACTAGGTTCAAAATAATGCACAATAAACCTATAAATAAACCATAATTAAGTCTAAAATGACAAATTAGACTTAATAAAACCCTAATTAGGTTTAAAACACCATTTGAACCTAATTAATTAAAGTTAAACCTTAATCACATTAAGTTTAACTAAATAAACCATAATTAAGTCTAAAATGACAAATTAGACTTAATAAAACCCTAATTAAGTTTAAGACACCATTTAAACCTAATTAATTAAAGTTAAACCTTAATCACATTAAGTTTAACTAAATAAACTATAATTAAGTCTAAAATGACAAATTAGACTTAATAAAACCCTAATTAGGTTTAAGACACCATTTAAACCTAATTAATTAAAGTTAAACCTTAATCACATTGAGTTTAACTAAATAAACCATAATTAAGTCTAAAATGACAAATTAGACTTAAAAAAACCCTAATTAGGTTTAAGACACCATTTAGACCTAATTAATTAAAGTTAAACCTTAATCACATTAAGTTTAACTAAATAAACCATAATTAAGTCTAAAATGACAAATTAGACTTAATAAAACCCTAATTAGATTTAAGACACCATTTAGACCTAATTAATTAAAGTTAAACCTTAATCACATTAAGTTTAACTAAATAAACCATAATTAAGTCTAAAATGACAAATTAGACTTAATAAACCCCTAATTAGGTTTAAGATACCATTTAAACCTAATTAATTAAGTTAAACCTTAATCACATTAAATTTAACAAAATAAATCATAATTAAGTCTAAAATGACAAATTAGACTTAATAAAATCATAACTAGGTTTAAGACACCATTTAAACCTAATTAATTAAAGTTAAACCTTAATCACACTAAGTTCAACTAAATAAACCATAATTAAGTCTAAAATGACAAATTAGACTTAATAAAACCCTAATTAGGTTTAAGACACAATTTAAATCTAATGAATTAAAGTTAAACCTTAATCACTATAAGTTTAACTAAATAAACCATAATTAAGTTTAAAATGACAAATTAGACTTAATAAAACCCTAATTAGGTTTAAGACACCATTTAAACCTAATTAATTAAAATTAAACTTTAATCATATTAAGTTTAACTACATAAACCATAATTAAGTCTAAAATGACAAATTAGACTTAATAAACCCTAATTAGGTTTAAGACACCATTTAAACCTAATTAATTAAAGTTAAACCTTAATCACATTAAGTTTAACTAAATAAACCATAATTAAGTCTAAAATGACAAATTAGACTTAATAAAACCCTAATTAGGTTTAAGGCACCATTTAAACCTAATTAATTAAAGTTAAGCCTTAATCACATTAAGTTTAACTAAATAAACCATAATTAAGTCTAAAATGACAAATTAGACTTAATAAAACCCTAATTAGGTTTAAGACACCATTTAAACCTAATTAATTAAAGTTAAACCTTAATCACATTAAGTTTAACTAAATAAACCATAATTAAGTCTAAAATGATAAATTAGACTTAATAAAACCCTAATTAGGTTTAAGACACCATTTATACCTAATTAATTAAAGTTAAACCTTAATCACATTAAGTTTAACTAACGAAACCCGAATTAAGTCTAAAATGACAAATTAGACTTAATAAAACACTAATTAGGTTTAAGATACCATTTAAACCTAATTAATTAAAGTTAAACCTTAATCACATTAAGTTTAACTAAGTAAACCATAATTAAGTTTAAAATGACAAATTAGACTTAATAAAATTCTAATTACGTTTAAGACACCATTTAGACTTGATTAATTAAAGTTAAATCTTAATCACATTAAATTTAATTAAATAAACTATAATTAAGTCTAAAATGAAAAACTAGACTTAATAAAACCCTAATTAGGTCTAACCCATTAGACCTAATTAAATCATTAAGTCTTAACTAAATTTGACTTAATCAAACCTAAACCCTAATTAGGTCTAACCCACTAGATCTAATTAAACCATTAAGTCTTAACTAAATTAGACTTAATCAAACCTAAACCCTAATTAGGTCTTACCTATTAGACCTAATTAAACCATTAAGTCTTAACTAAATTAGACTTAATCAAACCTAAACCCTAATTAGGTCTAACCCATTAGACCTAATTAAACCATTAAGTCTTAACTAAATTAGACTTAATCAAACCTAAAACCTAATTAGATCTAACACATTATACCTATTTAAACCATTAAGTCTGAACTAAATTAGACTTAATAAAAGCTAAACCTTAATTAGGTCTAACCCTTTAGACCTAATTAAACCATTAAATCTTAACTAAATTAGACTTAATCAAACCCAAACCTTAATTAAGTTTAACCCATTAAACCTAATTAAACTATTAAGTCTTAACTAAATTAGGCTTAATCAAACATCAATTAAACATTGCCCAAATTAGGTTTAATTAATCCTAAACCAACCTTAATTAAGAACAACCAGTCTTAAAATAACTCAAACTTAAACCTTAATTTGAGTGCAGCCCATATTGAACTTAAGTTAACCTTAAGGTTCAACCTAACTTGAACCTCTCTTAACTCAAATTTAAAACCTTAACTTGAGTTCAACCCATATTGAACTTAAGTCAACCTTAAGTTTAGGTTCAACCTAACTTGAACCTAACTTAACTCAAACTTAAACCTTAGGTTCAACATACATGAACGTAACTTCAACATATACTTGAACTTAAGTCAAACATTAAACTTTTTAGATTCAACATACATGAACCTAACTTCAACATACACTTGAGTTCAACCCACATTGAGCTTAAATTAACCTTAAGTCTAGGTTCAACCTAACTTGAACCTAACTTAACTCAAACTTAAATCTAACTTGAGTTCAACCCATATTAAACTTAAATTAACCTTAAGTCTAGGTTCAACCTAACTTGAACCTAACTTAACTCAAACTTAAATCTAACTTGAGTTCAAACTATATTGAACTTAAGTTAACTTTAAGTCTAAGTTCAACTTAACTCGAACCTAACTTAACTCAAACTTAAATCTAACTTGAGCTTAACCCATATTGAACTTAAGTCAACCTTAAGTCTTGTTTTAAAATGACATAAATCAACCTAAATTAAGTCTAACCCATATTAGACTTAAGTCAAACCATTCTTAGGTTCAACCCTACATGAACCTAAGTCTAACCTAAACCTAACTTAAGTCTAACCCACTTTAGACTTAAGTCTAACCCACGTTAGAATTAAGTCAAATCATACTTAGGTTCAACCTGACATGAACTTAAGTGTAACCTATACCAAGAAATAAACATTAGGTTCAACCTAAATTGAACCTAAATCGACATAAATCTTAGGTTCAACCCAAATTGAACCTAAATCGACAAAATCGAACTCAAATCAAAATAATCAACATAAATTTGACATTTCAAACATAAATCAACATAACCGACATAAATTCAACATTTTAAACAAGAAATCAACATAAATTCTACATTTCAAACAAAAATCGACAAAATCAACATAAATCTGACATTTCAAACTAAAATCGACATAACCGACATAAATTTGACATTCCGAACGAAACTCAACAAATTCGACATTTCAAACGAAACTCAACAAAATTTGACATTAATTCGACATTAATCAACATTCCAAACTTAATCAAACATAATTCAACATTAATCGACATTTCAAACCAAATTCAACAAACACCGACATTAAATGATATTAATTGACATTTCAAACCAAACTCAACATAAAATGCCATAATTCTTAAAGTTCGACCCACATTGAACTTAACTCGACATAAAATTAAAAATCGACATAAAAGCTCAAAATAAAACTCAAATCAACATAAAACCTAAAATAAACTCCAAATCAACATAAATTCCAAAATCCAACCCAAATCGACATTTAAGACAAATAAAAAATTAAACATAAATGTAAATCAACATTCAACATAAATTGGATATAAAATTAAACACAAATTAATATAAAATCTAAAACGACATCTCAACCACATTCGGACATCCGACAACTATAGATCAACATACACTTTGACCATGTGAGTGAAAAATCTTGATATGACATTGTTTCTAACTTTATTTTCCTTGCAGGATGAAGACATGAAGTTTCATTTAGATTTTATTTGCATGTTATAGGGTGTGCTAACTCTGTTTTGCAGGACGTCGACGACGGAACATTGACGATAAAACTGAGACTTTTAGGATAACCACAAAACCTAAACTTTTTATAGACAATAAAATAAAAATGACATGACAACAAAGACAACTGAACTTTTAGGTTAGCCACAAAATCTGAAATAAAACGACAAAATCATTAACATCAACATTAACAAAAACATACAACGACATTTCTATACCACAATAAAATGATGACATGACAAAATGACATGACACCACAAAACCAAAATTTAAAACAAAAGGAAATCATAAACAAAATAACAGAAATAAATAAATAATGATATCTTCTTGACATCATAGAAGGTATCTTATGACATAATAACGACATCTTATAGGAGATAAAATATCTCATGACAAATCGAGATATTAATTACGACATCTTATGACATTACGACATCACATGAAGACATAACATAAAAAGACATGATATTATGATTCACATTAAGACATGACAAAATGACATGATACCACAAAACCAAAATTTAAAACAAAAGGGAATCATAAACAAAATAATAAAAATAAATAAATAATGATATCTTCTTGACATCATAGAAGATATCTCATAACATAATAACGACATCTTCTTATAGGAGATAAAATATCTCATGACAAATCGAGATATTAATCATGACATCTTATGAGATTACATCACATTAAAACATGACATAAAATGACATGACATTATGATTCACATTAAGACATGACATTACGACATCACATTATGACATGACATGACATATAAACTTTGACATCCCGACATAACACATGACATGATATGATACTAAACAAAAACAAACAAAAAAACCGACACTTGACATAACATGAAAGAATCATTGACACCGACATCGACATGATATCTAACATAAGACCGACACTTCCAAAACAAACGACAAATCAAAATAACAACAACCAGACAAAATAATGATAAATCAAACGGAATGACAATAAAACATAACGACAAAAAAATGACATTAACAAACAAAAAATAATGATGAAATTAAAACAAAGAAAACAAATAAAAAACCAAGACAATATCATCATGACAATATAACAGCTTGGCAAAACGACACCATGACATCATGACATAACAAAATGCAATATGACAAAATAATATTACAACAATAAAATGACATTACGACATGACATAAAACAACATGACATACAAACTACGATATCCCGACATAACATATGACATGACATACAAAATGATAAAATGACATTACAACAACAAAACAAAACAAAACAAAACAACGACATACACCCAACATAAATAAAACTTTCTGGTAGTATCGACTTTTCATAAATGCACTGCCAAAACAACACTTACACTTTTTCGAGGATAAATGTTAACCTTAATCGAGAGTTTTTCTAGGTAGTATTAATTGCTCAAGATGTAATTAACTATAGGAACTTGCTCCTATAGGAGATTAAAGAACTTTGGGTAGGTATTTTACTTATAAAACCTCTATGGTTTCCCAAGATCTTCATATAATTTTCTCATATGAAAAACTTTAATAATTATACAATCTGAAGACTTGTTCTATGAGATTATCATTTGATCTTATTTTCTTTCAATCTCTATCATAATTAATCCTTCTCAAAATTCTCCAAAGAGTTCTGACAATAAGTCTGGGTAGGCTAAGAATGAGGACAATAGATAGAGAAAGAGAGTGGCGACTCCTTGACATTAACATGATACGAGAATTGATAGCTGACCCACTTTTAATATGTATGCAATTTATGTTTATAGCCACGGAACCAAAAACTTGATCCCGTTTTAAATATAGGAATATGAGTTAATGTATAAAGTGGATTATACGCAAGTATACATATCTTATCAAGTAATACAGGGCTCTAGTGGAGTCCTGGTTATCGATCCCATAGGGAAGTTTTTAACAGAAATGTTATCAGCTAAATTTAAAGGAATTACTTAATAAAGTGAACAGAAATTCTAAGTAACTATAATAAACTAAAGTAAACTAATGCTTGAAATAAGTTGATTTAATTAATTCAGAAAAACTATCATTCTCCTTGTTTTTAGAAAATTAAGTGAAGTGATGAATTTAAATAGAATTTTTAAATTGTATTGTGACGAATAGGAGCATTCCTATTCTTTACCCTTTAGTCCAAGTGCAAAGAACATCGACTAATCCTATGTTTGATTATCGAATCTGCGGTAGGGTCGGGAGGATACCGGCTGCCACTTCGGATCTCCACGTTCCCCTCACCCGAGGGCTAACATCTACACTTCAGCTCTCGAAACGAGTAGGATCAAATTGAGTATTTTAGTCCGTCAGCACTAAAATATCCAATTCTACGCCCGATAATTAATATTTCCCTATTTATTTGCACCCGCCTTCCAAGGCTTTTGACTTCCCTGAATATTGGATGTAATTTTTACTATAGTTGATAATTCAACATATTTTAACTACTCAATCGTCAGGATTGAAAGTAAATTAAGTTTAAAGTAAAAATTATCACAATTTATTTATATTATATTAAGTGCCTTTATTTAATTTCATCAAACCACTTAATTTTTATAAACAAGGAGAAAGACTAAGAAAACTACTTAGAATGCATGAGAATAAAACAAAGCATGGATTTCATTTAAAGTTAAAAATAATAAACAAAGATACTTATCTTAATTTCCTTCCTGAGCTGTACTCCTTGAAGTTCCTTTCGACTTTTCCTTCTAGTACAACATCTAAATAAGCACTCAATTAAACTAATAAACTCACTAAACTTACTCAAACTACACTTAAGACACTAGGAATAAACTTACAAAAGACTCAAAAGACACACACAAGACACTAGAATTCGGCCTCTATTTATAGAGGTAAGCAAAGGTCCAAGGGGTGTTTAAACACCGCTTCAAAAAGTGTCCAGGTTTAATGTATATACATTTTGAACTAGCTCGTCGTCGGCGGGAAACTACCTCGCCGTCAGCGAGGCTTCTAGAAGGTCTTCAAACCTCGCGTTCTCGCTGTCGGCGGGCTCGGGCTCGCTATCGGCGAGGTAGTTATAATTCCTTCAGAAATTTCTCCTCACGATCTCGACGTCGGCGGCCTCGATCTCGCCATCGGCAAAGTAGTTATATTTGCATGAATTTCCACCTTTTTAATCCAAATTTGCTCCATTTCATGCATTTTGTTTCTATCACCAATAAATCTTCATTCCTGCATGATAAAATAAAGAAAATACGCTTTCTTTAAAGTGCAATTTCATCAAAAATAGGCATGAATTTCTTAACATATTTTTCGTGATCAAAATCCCCAAACTTAATTATTACTTGTCCTCAAGTAATTTTAATACTAAATAAAAATAATGATTTCTATAATAGAATTTTTCAACTCAAATAATATATGAATTAATTTTAAATAACATTATAGTAAAGTTAAATAGAAATATTTCTAAGTAATTTAAATTAATTTTATAGAGATAAGATTATTTAGTTATTAAGTCTAAGATTTCTAGCTTTCTATTTATTTCAGGAATGTATTATATTAAAAATAGCAAATTACTTAAGATATTTAGATGATAGGAAATTCAAGAAAAATCTATTTAGTAAAATACCAATCCATAAATATAAGTTTAGAAATATAGTTAAGTTTTACCCTTTAGGTTGAATCCATTGAAGCGAATTTTTAATAAGGCATCTCCTCAAGCTTCTCCTCACTTATATTTTTCTTTTCTTTTCTTTTCTTTTTCTTTTCTTTTTTTTTATTTTCTTTTTCAAGTAATGATTACTGTATTTGGAAAGTCTGTTAATAATTTTGAACTTCAATTTCTCTTCCTAAATTTGAAACTTAAAATACTTCTTTGCTTATATATATTTCATAATTTTTACTTCATTAAGTTTCTATCCTTTCTTTTTCATCTATATACTTAAGAATTTCCAATTTTTAGAATATAGTTTCCCTTACTTTAAATAGTTTACTATATTCTTATTCCTTTTAACCAAATATCTTATTCTATTAATTAATTGAATCACTAGAAGTATTTTCTTTAACTTTATATAATAATTAAATAAAGCAACTCATATTTATTGAATTGGAAATTACTATAGAAAATCATTTAATAAATTTTTTTTTGAAAATATAATTTGAGAACAATTTAATAATTAAATTTGTATTTTTACCTTCCCCCAAACTTAAATTTTTTCTATCTATACTACATAGTGAAAAAGGGAAAGTATATAAATAAAATTCAGGATACCTTTGAACTTTTTAGGTATTTCTTTTCTTTGAAATTTTTGCAGGCTTTTTCATTACTTACAGAACCTGTACTGTTAGTATTCTTCCATATATAATATTTAAAAAGAAAGTGCAGGGATGGAAAATTTTAAAATAAGTATCAACATAACAAAGAAAACTTAATCTATTACTACACATATATTTAACTAATCTATTTTAAAACATATTAATTTCCATATTTTCTCCAAATGACTCAAAACTTTTTCTACTCAGGGTTAATTCATTCATCAGATCTTGAATGGTAGGAGTAGTGTACTGAGGGGGTGGTTCATAACTAGTAGAGGGTATATCTCTACTGAAGAAGGTACATAATCCCTTGTCCCGGATCTCCATCCTTCGTGGGATTCATATTTCTTTATATTAGCTCGAGTAAGGGGTTTCATAGGCTCTATCCATTCCTCATCATCTCTTGCCTCTACCCCGGATAATTGGCAAAGTGCATAGATAAGACCAGGATGTCCTAGTCCTCCTCCACTTTCATTTCTAGCAGTGTCTAATATGTTTTTATAAATAACATTTCCCACATTAATACTCTTCTGGTTCTGAATACAGAAATTTAGAACTGCTCTATCTCTTATTACCTCACTATGGTGGTAGGTAGGTAACAAAGTAGAGCAAATAAAATAATGCCAAGCTTTTGATGTTGCATTTAGCATAGAAAGAGGGAAGTTTACCCGTTCTCGCTGCTTTATCTTCCAGACCCCTTTCCCATCAGTGAGAAAGTCAATCAACTCTTCTAATGGTCCTTCCATAGTTCCAAAGGTTTCATATTCGCTCCAGGTGTCTTGAACTTCATAATATGCGTTTATTTTAGCAGTAGCATGAAATCTACGAAAAATCCTTTAACTCTAACCAGGTGCATCTTCCGCCTATGTTAAGTTTGTATAAAATTCCTTCACAACTTCTACAATATGCTTTCGTTGGTAACGAAACGAAGTTTTCCCATCCTCGCTCTTTTATAACTCGCTCTACTTCTCCTCCCGGATTCTTGAAAACTCGATCTTGTGTGCACTTTCTTGCTTGAATATTTTGAAAATATCGTGTTTGTGCTCTCGCATTAATGAATCGAGTTTTGTCAAAATCTAATCGTCGCTTTTGTCGTGAAGTCATTTCTCGATCTGTGAAATTTACAAAAATTTTTAACTAAACTCCAAAATATTACTAAGAAGGCTTCTCACAACAACTAAATTCCATTTAAATCGATTTCTATGAAATTCTTCCAAGTATCTTCTTCACATTTCAAAATTTTTCAAAATATCTCAATGTAGAAGAAATCAATGGTGAAAATAAAAAATTTTTGCATAGGAGTGAAGCTCTTACCAAGGGAAGATGAAATCCGGTATCAAAAATTGTTGAAATCGCTTCAAATCCAAGATCTCTCAAGCCCTAGGTCTGTTTTTTCGAAAATTAGAGGAAAGGGATGATGAATAGTGTTGATTGACCGGTCAAATATAGGTCTTTTCGCGTTCTCGCTGTCAGCGAGGTTTTTCTCGCCGTTGGCGAGCTAATTAATTCCATAAGGCAAAAGTTTCGGGAAAAATCCGTCGTCGGCGAGCTCGGTATCACTGTCAGTGGGTTTTCTCGCTGTCGGCGAGATAATTCTCGCCGTCGGCGAGGTCCCAAAAAAATTTCAATTTTTGAATTTCGTCAATCATTTTCAACCTCGAATTGCCCTTAATCAATCTTCCGATCACTTAATTTGAATATTAATAAGAAGATTAGGTACTATACTCACAAAAAAGCACACAAAACAAACAAAATAACTTTATAAATGAAATCCATCAAACTTACAAATTTCACACTAAAAACTTCACGCATACTTAAATTAATAGTTTAAATCCATACTACTCAGCATCGCAATCCAAACCACAACACTCTAAATGCTGAGACATAACAATTTACAAATAATCTCATCAAATCTGAGATGATCAAATCAAAGTTTGACTCATAATAAAACTTAAACACCTAAAATCAAACACACACATATACAAATATAACATAAACAATATAAATCCTTCCTACTCTTCAGTATCTGAACTAATATCTTCTCTGATATTTCCGATGCGACGCAGGTGCACAAATAAATTGTAGAAAGGCCTGAAAGGGAATTCGCAAGTAGATTCTTCATTAATCCATCCTTTCTGTCTTAGTAGATGAATAAAACTAGCCTCCGGATGTCCAATATGATCAAGCTGCTCCTTCATTCTCCAATCAATATGATCAAACATATCGGAGATATTGTCAATGGAATTCATCACATTTTGCAATTCTTTCTCCAATCCTTTAATCTTCTTCGAATAAAATTAGTCTTATCGATAATAGGTCTTGCTAAAGGATTATTCCGTGATGCTCGTCGAAATAACGGTGATCTCATCATTGTTATCCAAAGTGGGAAACATATCGGTAGGATCCAGGGGTTTCCATGGTAAAAGTACTTTTTCCCAAGCCTCATAAGAAACTTGGTACTTACTGCATAAAGCAATTATAGTAGATGGGTGTCCAAGTCCATGCACTGACTCATGCACAATTAATCCCAATGCAGACTTTACTATTATTGATCCAACATCGATAGGTAATCCAATTTGAATACAATAGTTTAAAATAGCGCATTCCTTTGAAACTTTATTTACTCTCATGGTAGGTAATAATTTTGATGATATAAAGAAATGCCAGGTGCTTTGAGACGGGGTTTAGAAGTGATGCGGAAAAACTAACATACCCGTCTTCTCGTAACTCCCGATCATTTGGTTCATCGGTCGGATATCTATAGATCTCGTTCATATTATATCTTGAAGGCACAAAGTTGGAATAGTGACAAACGAGAGGTATTTTCTATAGAAAACAATTCATTTATCCTTGCGGAGAGTAAATGTTACCCATCTTCCTCCGACGTACACATTTCCATGGTTGATCGCATGTAAATTAGAGTAAAACTCTTTGACTACTGGTATAACTACAGCGGAAGTTGTATAACAAAATACCTCCCAATGCTGCTGTGCGATCATTTCTTCGATTTTTGTAGTAGCATTCTCTATTCCTCTATTGACGAATCCTCTTTCTTTGATAAGTCTTTTTTTCATCAAGCCTTTGTTGAAGATTCGTTGCGCCTCTAAACTAATAAATTTTCGCCGGTTGAAAACTTCAGTTTTTGTGGTTTCTAGAAATTTTGAGGCCATTTTGGATGGAATGGATTGGTCTCTAGTCGTTTCTAAGGAAGAAAATGGTGTAAAATCGGATTTGGAATAATTTCTTACGAAGGAATGGCTTAGATCCGTCCAAAACAGCACAAAAAATCCTTAAGAAACAAAATTTTCAACTGCCTCGCCGTCGGCGGGAAGTTCCTCGCCGTCGGCGACTTAGTTATAAAACTGAATTAGTAAATGGTCCACGATCTCGCTGTCAGCGGCATCGGGCTCGCTGTCGGCGAGATTCGTAAAAATTGCCCGTTTTCGCTCTGGTCTGAATATTTTCTGATCTCATCTAATAAATTCAATTTTGTGATGATTCTAAATAAGAATTTGAGTAGTAAGATTTTATTTTAATAATATTGACTCACTAATATGTAGATATATATAAATAAAAGACTACTATGGGTTGCCTCCCATAAAGCGCTTGGTTTAACGTCGTCAGCCCGACCTAGTTCAGTTAGTGTTCAGGTTGACTAAGCATTAAAACCTCTTTAAAGTTTGGTCGTCGTTTTTCAAAATATGGTTTTAATCTATGTCCATTTACTTTAAATCTGTGTCCTATTTTTGGTTCTTCAATTTCTATAGTTCCATATGAAAATATTTGAGTTATGGTGAAATGTCCTAACCATCGAGATTTCAATTTTCCAGGAAATAATTTCAATCTAGTATTATAAAGCAAAACTTCTTGTCCTGGTTCAAAATTTCTCTAATTAATCTTTCGATCATGACATAATTTCATTCTTTCTTTATAAATCCTATCATTATCATATGATTCATTCCTTAATTCTTCCAATTCATTTAATTGCAACAATCTCTTCTCACCAGCTTCTTTCATATTATAATTAAATTCTTTAATCGCCCAATATGCTTTATGTTCTAATTCAAGCTGGTAAGTGGCAAGTTTTTCCATATATAAGCTCGTGAGAGTCATTCCAATCGGAGTTTTATAAGCGATCCTGTATGCCCATAATGCGATTGTCTAGTCTTATAGACTGATACGATCTATTAGGATTTACAGACTGTTCTAATATACGCTTAATCTCTCGATTAGAAACTTCAGCTAATCCATTAGTTTGTGGATGATAAGCAGTTGATATCTAATGCATAATATTATACTTTTCCACTAGTTTGTGAATGTATTTGTTTCTAAAATGAGTTCCTCCGTCGGTGATAATCACTCTCGGCATTCCAAATCTCGTAAAAATATTTTTCATTAAAAATTTTGAAACACTTTTAGCATCACCCCTAGGTAAAGCTTGTGCTTCAATCCATTTGGAAACATAATCAACAATTACTAATATATATGAGTTTCCAAATGACGGAATAAAAGGTCCCATAAAATCTAATCCCCAAACATCAAAAATTTCAACTTCTAAAATAAAATTCAGAGGCATTTTATTTTTTCTTGAAATGTTTCCTACTCTTTGGCATTTATCACAAGTTTTGATATATCTATATACATCTATAAATAGAGTAGGCCAGTAGAATCCAGATTGTAGAATTTTATATGCCGTTTTATCTGTCCCAAAATGTTCTCCAAAATTAGAATTGTGACATTTTTAAATAATTGGTTCAATTTCTTCATAAGGCACGCATCTTCTAATAATTAGATCCTTACATTGCTTATATAAGTATGATTCATCCCAAAAATATGATTTAGTATCGTGAATGAATTTTTTCTGTTGTTGCGAAGTTAACATAGGTGGTAGAATGACACTTACAATATAATTTATTATGTCAGCATACCAAGGTATTTTCAACTCATTAATATTATAAAGTTATTCATCAGGAAAACTGTCTAAATTTTCATTATCAATATTAGATAATTCATGTTTTTCTAATCTTGATAAATGATCAGAAATTGATTATCAGCTCCCTTTTTGTTAACTATCTCAAAATCAAATTCTTGCATTAATAATATCCATCTGATTAATCTTAGTTTAGAATCTTTCTTTTGCATTAAATATTTTATAGCAGAATGATCGGTATGCACGATGCATTTAGTTCCTATTAGATAATGCCGAAATTTATTAAAAACATATACAATCGCTAATAATTCTCTTTCAATAACCGTATAATTTATTTCGAAGCATCATTTAGAGTTTTACTTAGCATAATATATAACTTTGAAAATCTTATCATATCTACGCCCAAGAACTGCTCCTATAGCATAATCACTAGCATCACACATAAGCTCGAATGGTTTCTCACGATTAGGTGAAACTATTATAGGTCTTGTAATTAATTTATTTTTTAATAATTCGAAAGCATTTAGGCATTCAGTTGTAAATTCAAATTTCTTGTCCTTTTCAAGAAGTTGGCATAGAGGTTTAGTAATTTTTTAAAAATCTTTAATATAACACCTGTAAAATCCAGCATGTCCCAGAAAACTTCTTACCCCTTTTACCGTAGTTGGAGGTGGTAATTTAGCTATTACTTGAATTTTTGCAGGGTCTACTTCCATGCTTTTTTCCGAAATTTTATGCCCTAATACAATGCCGCCTGTAACCATAAATTGACATTTCTCCCAATTTAGAACTAAATTAGTTTTCTCAAATACTTCAAATACCTTTTCAAGATGACTTAGGCGTGTGTCAAATGTTGTTCCAAATACCGAGAAATCATCCATAAATACTTCTATTCTATTATCAATTAATTTACTAAATATAGACATCATACATCTTTGGAATGTTGCAGGTGCATTACATAATCCAAAAGACATTCTTCGAAAAGCGAAAGTTCCATAAGGACTAGTAAATGTTGTTTTATCTTGATCCTCAGGAGCAATTTGTATTTGATTATAACCGGTATATCCATCTAAGAAACAAAAATATTTATGTCCGGCTAATCTATCTAACATCTGGTCTAGAAGTGGTAAAGGGAAGTGATCTTTTCTAGTGGCTGAATTTAATTTTCTATAATCAATACATATTCGCCATGCAGTAACTTTTCTTATAGGGATAAGATCATTATTTTCTTTAGCTTTGAAAGTCACCCCTCCTTTTTTAGGGACACAGTGAATTGGGCTTACCCAAGCACTGTCAGAAATAGGATATATAATACCATTATCTAACTATTTTAAAATTTCTTTCTTGACTACTTCCTTCATTATCAGATTTAATCTCCTTTGTGGATCGGCTTTAGGTTTATGTTCATTATCTAAAATAATTCTGTGCATACAGATTGAAGGAATAATTCCTTTAATATCTGCTAAAGTCTAACCAAAAATTTTCTTATACTTTTTTAACGTATTTAAAAGTTTTTGTTCTTGAGATTCATTTAATTCAGATGAAATAATAATCGGTAGAGTTGAAGAATTACCTAAGTAAGCATATTTTAAATGATTAGGTAACATTTTTAATTCAAGTTCAGGAGGTTTAATAATTGATGGAACTATAATCTTTTTAGTGTTTTCTGTGTTATCCAAAAATTCAAATTTTTCTTGAATATAATCTAATTCTTCATTTATCTCAGATTTTTCAATTAATTCAATATTTTCTTTTTCTAATTTCTCTTCATAATATTCTTTAAAATGTTCTTTTTGTAAATGATCAAGTACTTCCATTCGAAAACACTCATCATCTTTTTCTATCGCAGGATATTTCATTGATTTAGCAATATTAAAAGTTACTTTTTAGTCATTTACTCTCATAGTTAATTCTCCTTTCTGAACATCAATATAGCTTTTCCAGTGGCTAAAAATGGTCTTCCTAAAATGATAGAAATTTCTTTATCTTTTTCCATATCTAGAACAATAAAATCTACAGGGAAGATAAATTTATCCACTTTTACTAATACATCTTCAATAACTCCCTTGGGATATGTAACAGAACGGTCAGCTAACTGAAGAGTTACTGAAGTAGGTGAAATTTCTCCTAATCCTAATCTGTTAAAAATTGATAGAGGCATTAGATTGATGCTTGCTCCTAGATCACACAAAGCTTTTCCATAGAATTTTTCTCCAATAGCGCAGAGTATAGTAAAACTACCAGGATCTTTTAATTTTTCGGGAAGTTTTTTCGAATAATAGCACTACACTCTTCACTAAGTGCAACCATTTCATTATCAGTAAATTTTCTTTTTTCATTTAAAATATCTTTCATGAATTTTACATAGTTTGACATCTGTTCTAAAGCTTCTACGAAAGGAATATTTATCGTTAATTTCTTCAAAATTTCAAGGAATTTAGCAAATTGTTTATCTTTTTATGTTGAATTAGTCGTTGAGGAAATGGTGGTGGAGGTTTTTAAATAGGAATTTTCATTGGTATTAAAGGATTTTCTAAGTTTTGATCTTGTTGATTCTCTTCCTTTTCAATTTCCACTTCCTCTTTTTGAGTTTCAAGTTCTTTCTGAATTCGAGGTTCTAATTCTTTTCCACTTCGTAATTGTATCGCTTTAATTTGTTCATTTCCCTTGTCTTTAGGATTTATTTCTACATTACTAGGAAATATTCCAGGTATTCTATTATTAAGTGCAGTAGTGATATGTCCAAGTTGATTTTCAATATTTTTTATAGCTGTTCCTTGATTTTGTAATTGATTTCCTTGTATTTGTAATTGATTTCCTTGATTTTGTGAATGTTGACCCATATTTAATATTAACTCTTCTATAAATAATTTCTTATCTTTAAATTGAGGGTTATTATTATTAAATCTAGGTGGATAATTTGGTTTATAATTAGGATTTCCTTGATTAGATGGATTTCCTAATTGTTGTGTCATATTATTCATCCATGGTTGATTAGTTGTATTATTATTATTCCAATTAAAATTAGGATGATTTTTCCATGCAGGATTATAATAATTTGCATAAGGATTATTGGGTGTGTTGTTAATTGCATTAATTGATTCATATTGAGATTGAGATTCTATAAGTTGTCCGGATGAATTTTCTTCGTTATAGTTGGAGAGTAATTCATTCCAAAATGATCTAATTTTTTAGATATAGCGACAATTTGTGAAGCTAACATAGATATTGCATCATTTTCATGAATACTAGCTATTTTTTTCGGATTCATTCTATCGGCGAGCGATTGAAAATTATTTGTTGTCATTTCTTCGATTAGTGCATAGGCTTCATCAAATGGTTTTGACATTAATGATCCTCCAGTGACGACATCGATGATTGATTTTAAAGATCCTACTAATCCATTATAGAAAGTTTGGATAATTAACCAATCTGGTAATGCATGATGTGGGCATTTCCTAAGAAGTTCTTTAAATCTCTCCCAAGATTCATATATTGACTCTCCGTCAAGCCGACTAAAAGAAGTTATATCATTTCTAAGCTTAGCGAGTTTTAGATGGTGGAAAATATTTGGATAGAAATTTTTGTGATAATTCTCCCCAAGTTTTAATAGATCCAGGTGCTAGCGAATTTAACCACATTTTAGCCTTATCCCTTAAAGAAAAAGGAAAAAGTCTAAGTCTGATAGCATCGTTAGATACTCCTTCATATTTAAAAATAGCACATAGTTCTAAAAAACTAGCAAGATGTAAGTTAGGATCTTCAGTAGGTGAAGCACTAAATTGATTGTTTTGTACCATTTGGATAATTGCAGGTTTAAGTTCGAATGAATTAGCAGCTACATCAGGGTTTTGAATTGTTAAATGAATTTCATCTAATGTAGGATTGACATAATGTTGTAATGGTCTTGGTTGATTGTTATTTTGATTTTCAGGTATATTTGCCATTTGTGTTAAATTTATAATTTCTCTTTTTTTGTTTTCTAATTCTTTTAATTGTACTCTCTAATTCTGAATCGTAAGGTATTAAATTTTCGTTTCTAAATTTTCGCATACAATTTTTAAAATAAATTTTTAGCTTAGTCCGTTACTTTAGTAAATAATTTCTTTACTTCCCCGGCAACGGCGCCAAAAACTTGACCCACTTTTAATATGTATGCAATTTATGTTTATAGCCACGGAACCAAAAACTTGATCCCGCTTTAAATATAGGAATATGATTTAATGTATAATGTGGATTCTACGCAAGTATACGTATCGTATCAAGTAATACTGAGGCTCTACAGTGGAGTCTCGGTTATCGATCCACGGGAAGTTTTTAACAGAAATGTTATCAGCTAAATTTAAAGGAATTACTTAATAAAGTGAACAAAAATTCTAAGTAACTATAATAAACTAAAGTAAACTAATGCTTGAAATAAGTTGATTTAATTAATTCAGAAAAAGTATCATTCTCCTTATTTTTAGAAAATTAAGTGAAGTGATGAATTTAAATAGAATTTTTAAAATGTATTGTGACAAATAGGAGCATTCCTATTCTTTACCCTTTGGTCCAGGTGCAAAGACCATTGACTAATCCTATGTTTGATTGCGAATCGCAGCTAAGTCGGGAGGATGCTGGTCGCCACTTCGAGCTCCCACGTTACCCTCACTCGAGGGCTAACGTCTACACTTAAGCTCTCAAACAGTAGGATCGAATTGAATATTTTTGTCCGTCACACTAAAATATCCAATTCTACGCCCGATAATTAATATTTCCCTATTTATTTGCACCCGCCTTCCAAGGCTTTTGACTTCCCTGAATATTGGATGTAATTTTTACTATAGTTGATAATTTAACATATTTTAACTACTCAATTGGCCAGATTGAAAGTAAATTAAGTTTAAAGTAAAAATTATCACAATTTATTTATATTATATTAAGTGCCTTTATTTAATTTCATCGAAACCACATAATTTTCATAAACAAGGAGAAAGACTAAGAAAACTACTCAGAATGCATGAGAATAAAACAAAGCATGGATTTCATTTAAAGTTAAAAACAATAAACAAAGATACTTATCTTAATTTTCTTCCCAAGCAGACTCCTTGAAGTTCCTTTGACTTTTCCTTCTAGTACAACAACTAAATAACACTCAATTAAACAAATAAACTCACTAAACTTACTCAAACCACACTTAAGACACTAGGAATAAACTTACAGAAGACTCAAAAGACACACACAAGACACTAGAATTCAGCCTCTATTTATAGAGGTAAGCAAAGGTCCGAGGGTGCTTAAACACCTCTTCAAAAAGTGTTCGGAGTTCAATGTATATGCATTTTGAACTAGCTCGCCGTCGGCGGGAAACGACCTCGCCGTCGGCGGGGCTTCTAGAAGGTCTTCAAACCGTGTGATCTCGCTGTCGGCGGGCTCGGGCTCGCTGTCGGCGAGGTAGTTATAATTCCTTCAAAAATTTCTCCTCACGATCTCGCCGTCGGCGGCCTTGATCTCGCCATCGGTGAAGTAGTTATATTTGCATGAATTTCCTCATTTTTAATCCAAATTTGCTCCATTTCATGCATTTTGTTTCTATCACCAATAAATCTTCATTCTACGCAATAAAATAAAGAAAATACCTTTCTTTAAAGTGCAATTTCATCAAAAATAGGCATGAATTTCTTAACATATTTTTCTGTGATCAATAGCGATGCAAGTCGATAAAAATATTTTCACCGCTATCACACACTAGAGGTTCTACACAAATATACGTATCGTTTAAGTAATACAGGGCTCTAGTGGAGTCCCATTTATCGATCCCATAGAGAAGCGAGGTAAGAGGTCCTTAGTTAAAGTTCTAGTCTACTACTATTAGGCCTTAGACTTGAATCTCAATTAAAATGGTGGTTTATCTAGCAACTACTCCTAAATGAAGATGATTATAAGTAAGGATAATAACTATTCCTAAATGCAAATATTACTTTTAAAGATAACCCTTTCTGGATAAATTGGTTTAGAGAATTTTGAGATAATAAAATTTACTATTTTTATATAATGAAGTGGATAATGTAAATGAATGAGATGCATTAAATATTGTTAGGAGCAATCCTATTCTTTACCCTCTTCCGAGTGCTATAAAGAACATTGACTAATCCTAGGTTTAGTCCCTAAATCCGTGATTAGGCTGGGAAGATACTGGCTCTCACTCCAGAGCTCCCACTTCTCTTCGTCTGAAGGCTAATTCTCACTTTAGTTTCCAAACACAAGGACCGAATTGTGGATTTTAGTCTGTCACCATAAAATCTCCAATTTTACACCCATCAAAGTATATTTCCTATTTATTTGCACTCAACCCCCATGAAATTTGCCATCAATGAAATTTGAATGTGGTTCCACTTTGTTAAGAATTACACCGCTCTCTCGGGTCAATACAATTACAATGAATTTTAACAATACAACAGTCCCTTATTGTAATGTAAATGAAGTGTAAGTAAAAACTAACATATTTATAATTAAAACTTATTATAGCAAGGAACCCAATATCCTAAACATGAAACCTACTCACTACGAGAGAAAAGTAGAATGAAACAATGACATTATCTTCTCATGCCATTATTTCTAAATAAGAAGAAAGAGTAAGAGAAAGACATCACAAAGCATGAAGAAAATGCAATGAAAAACTTCATTTCATCAAAGCAAATCCACTACATAAGTGTTTACAAAATCATAAGATAATGAAAAATACAATACTTAGATTTTTCCCTTTCAAAGACTGATAAAGATCTCTCCCAAAAAGTCTCCCGCTGATCCATGTAATGCTAGTGCAAACACTTATAAATTCTCTCAAAATCTCCTCTCCAATCTCTCCAGAAAAGTAGAAATCTACATTTCTACCCTTATTCTACTATCTCTAAGCATTCTCCGCTTTTTTTTACCTTTCCTATCACTTGTTTTGACACAAAATAATTCTAATATAGTGTAGGGCCGAATTTCCCAAGAGATGCCTCAAGAAACCTTCCAAAAAGCATCCAGATTCAATGTATATGACCAATAACAGTCCAAAATTGAGTCCAAACTGTCTTGGGCGCCGCCGGTGCTGGATAGGGTTCCGACGGTGTCCTATTCATGTTCTTCTCAGGATTTGGGCCCTGGTGGAGCTGGTTTGGACGCCCTCGGTGCCGGTTCTGCGCAGCTCCACCGTTTTGCTCCGTTTGACCCCGTTTTAGCTTCGTTTCATCCCATTTCATTTGTATTGTGTTCCTAACATATTCACCTACAAGATAAGGATAAAAATAACCTTTCTTTAAAGTGCAATCTTATTCAAAAATATGCAAGAAATGTAAAAGAGATTAAACATAGAAAGACTTATCGAAATGTGTCAAGCCAAAATTTGTTTTTTTGCTCGTTTTTGCTCCAAATTGCACTATTCTTGCTTCTTTTTCTCGAATAGTCCATTTACTGTACCTAAAGCTAAAAATATGCAAAATATCTTCCTTTAAAGTGCAATATTATTAAAATTAAGTATAAAAAGTACATGAAAAATCAAGCATTTTTTAGGCGTGTCAACTCCCCCAAGCTTAACTGTTACTTGTACTTAAATAACACTATAACTTTAAAAACCAAATATGTTGACTTGTGGTTGTAGGTTTCAATAGATTTTCATATAATTTTTCTCAGAAATATTATAGTGTAACATATTGAAATTCTAGTAAATCAATCTTGGACTAAAGTGTAAGAGTATCTCATATTCAACTTAGAAATCATGATTTTTTATTTACTTCAAAAGTTTTTGAAAATTGTCAAAATAAAGATTCATAGAAAGTATAAAAACATAATTTAAGCACCTCATCTATACCAATATAACCAATACTATTTGAAATAAGAATAAACTTAGGATTGTTTTTAAGTCTTTTTATTTAAAAGATACAAGTGAAACTAATTTTTGATCAGACTTCTCCTCAAGCTTCTCCTCACATTTTTTTATTTTCACTTTTCTTTTTCTTTTCCTTTTTTTTCTCTTTTTTTATTTTCTTTCTTTTGGGATCATTTTCAAGCCCCTTTTTCCTTTTTTTATGTGAGGATTACTATATCTGGATAGAACTTTAATAATTTTAATTCACTATCCCCTTTCTAAAGTCTAAAACTCAAAAATTTCCCTTACTTTTTAAAAGGGTAAGTATTAGTTTGAAAAAGGTTTTAATAAAGGCTCAATTCTCAATAAGTATAAATTTAAGAATCTTAGCTTTTCAAATATTCAAATCCTTTCTACCATAAATAGTAAAATCAATTTCCCAATGTTTCTTAGAAAATATTTTAACTCTAGAACAGTTTCTTCACATAGGATTTCAACAAAATTATTTTTCTAACATTTTTAAAATCAAAATTATAGTAACTAAACACCACATGCCACAAGTCATTTTAAAAGTGATATTAAAATAAATACAGGCTACTGAGGACAAATAAAGTTACATTTTAAAAATTTTTCTTCCCCCCAAAATTGAACTTTTAAATATTTTGTAATTAATTCCATAAAATGTAGCAGGAAGAAAAAGTAAAAGATGAATATAATAACTACTACAATATCCTATTAAATTCATATACATGCATTATGAGTATGGAATGACTGCAGGAGAAAGTAAATATAGCCTAAAACATGCTTGCAATAACATTAAATTAAAAGGAAGTATACTAACTTTAAAAAATATTTTTCTTCCTACCCACAAACTTTATTTTTAACACAAAACATTTAGTACAGAGAATATAAGTAGGAAGAAAAATAGTTTAAAAATTCTATCTACCCACAAATGTTTATAAAAAACATCTACAAGTATTCATCAGGACCAAACAATATGCAGCAGAAAGTAAATCTAAACTAGGCTTGCAAAAATGAAATTGACTAAATAAAAGTTTAACTAGCATAGCTGGTATCAGTATGGGAATATAAAAATGTTCTTCAAGTCTTATATAAAATTGTAACACACAAACAAATACATATGATAAATGAGATCAATTCTTCCAGTAACTCATCACATCTCACTAACTTACTTCCAATTTCTAACGAAATCACTACAATAATAAATTAGGTACATTTTAAATGATTTTATAGATTATAATCCCAAAGATAAGATTATCCCTGATAAGTTGGGTCGCAAACACCAACCTCAAGCATGACTTTATCCCATTAGGTATGCACCTCTAATAGTTATAAAGATAGTGTATGATCATACTCATGTTATTCATCAAATAGGTTCATGACTCCTATCAAATGAAAATAAAGTCTGAAAGGAAGTAACAAAATTGAGATGGATTTGTTATTGTTCAATTTCATGATATCTCAAGTAAAACTCAAGTTCGGATGAGACCCGAGTCATAGTGGACTCGTCAATCCAACCACTACAAGAGAACATACAAGTCTAACCATAATAAGAAGTTATGGAATCGCGTCCCTCATGAAAAACAAAGATCAAATCAAATCACCAACAATTCAAACATCTACCAATCAACAATCAAACTGATCAATTCACACTAAAGTTAACACAATACAACACTAACAATCATACTACAAAGCATACAAAATCAAAACACACTCATAACTATGGGTTGCCTCCCATAAAGCGCTTAGTTTAACGTCGCTAGCCCGACAAATGATTCCTCCTGGATCAAAATACCATTTAATTAATCCTTTATCAATCACCCAATCCTTTTCAGATCCATGAATTCCTACAAAATCCTTAAATTGTAATTTTTCTTCCAGCTCTTCCTTTTCAGATTGATTCATACCATTGTTCCTCATATTTCTTTCTTGATCTAATAATATTCTATTGATTTTATGAATTTGTATATTAATATCATCCTTGAAATATATAAGAAATGGATCTTTATATGATACTTCAAGCTCTCCCAAATTTTGGATCAGATTCTCTTTACATAATTAAGATTTTGGATCAAATTCTTCTAGATTACTCTTATAATTCAAGTTATCTTCCAATTCTTCCCCTTGATACTGAGTAAATAGTTGAGGTGGTCTTTCAATATATATTTTTAGTTTGTTAGGAATTTCTTCCATTTGTCTTTCAATATCCTTTTCTTCTTTTCTCAACTCATCATTTATTTGAATCATATCCTCATATTCAATAACTTTAAATTGCTTATCACTCATCTGCTTAAGGTTTATCTCAGGGTCATTAGGTAAACTCTCTGGAGGATAACTATTAATTGCATTAATAATCTGCTTCAGATAGTTTTCCATATTCTTAATTGCAGCCCCTTGAATTTCTAGTTCACTCTTTTGACTTTCCAACTGACTCTTCAATTGAATCACATCCTTCTAACATCGAATCGTTCTCCTCATTATATGGGTTAAAGTTAAAATCTTGAGGAAAAGAGAGTTCATCATTAAAATTGCCCATATTATTCCAATTACATGTATGATTAAATTGATTATTTTCCCAAAATTAGTTTTCTCTTCCAAAATTAGTATTCCAGTTAAGGTTTGAAAAATCTTCCCAACCTGGATTGTAATAATTGGAGTAAGGATTGTGCATCTTAGGGCAAGTTTCAAAATAGTTAGGCTCAATCAATTATCCAAATGAATTCTTCTTAATAACTGGGGGACCTTGAGGATAACTCTTTATGTATTGATCTAACTTCCTCTCAATAGCAGCAACCTGACAACTTAATATAGTAAGCATATCTTCTTGATAACTCATTACTCTCTTGTGGTTTAATCTTTTAAGGTTACTAGAATTATAATCTAAATATGAGAATTCATTATATCGTTGATCTGTCATTTTTACATTAAATTCATGGAGAATTTTCTGATTCATCATCTTCCCAAAAGTTCTCTCTAAATCTGATTCGTAAGAATTAAGGTCTGCTGCTCCTGAACTACGCATACAAACTTAAAGACTTAACTAATATGATATATATCAAAAATATTTTTGGCATTTTAGATTTTTCTTGAAAATAAACACACAATAACTAAACACACTATATAATAATATTACAAATTCCAAATCTAAGTCTTATAGGTTTAAATAAAATTCTCCTAAAGTTCTTACCGATGCTTCCCTCACAACGATAGCAAAAATTGATGTGCCTCCGGTGTGTGCTATTTTTCTAATTGTTTTTATGTTCACAAGTAAGTGAACACACTAGAGGTTTGATATACCTAAAATATATAGTGTTTTTATGCACATTTTTATACCTACTTTTGATGATATTGCACTTTAATGGAAAGTATTTTGTATTTTTCTTGAATGTATGATGAAAATGAGTGAATATGATGAAAGGAGTAAAATTGGATCAAATTTGGAGCAAAAAAATGAAAAAAATGAAAAAAATTAGATTTTGGCAGCTAAGCGCCGCCTGGTCAGCGCTTAGCCGCCACAGTTAAAAATCGAATTTTCTTCATTTTTGGCGCCAATTTCAAGGGGTGTTCGAAGCAAATTTTGGTGTTGACTTCTTTAACTTCCCATGGGCGACAAATTTGAATGAAGGGATGCATCTTTTGGTGGATACATTGAATCAGGACATAATTTGAAGAGACACCAAGGCACCTTTTGAATTATTATTAAAATTGTGTCATGTAAGAAGAAGAGGAGTTTAGTTTTCAAGAGTCTTTTCTAATTTTCAGAGTCCTCTTCTAGTTTCAAAGATTCTTTTCTAGTTTTACTTTTAGTCTTTTATTATTTATAGTTAGTTAGTTTAGTTTTAGAGGAGAAAGGATTGGTGTGAAACCTTCTTTCCACCAATCTTCTTTCATCCATTTATCTTGTTCTAATTGAAGTCTAAAGTCAGAGTTGGAGTCAATAGAGCTTGGGCGCCAATCTCTGTAGTGTTGTCCTATGGAAAGTCAAGATTCAAAGGAACTTCCGGAGTCTTGTGGAGAGGATTTTCAGGTAAGTGTTTACTTCTATTTTTATACTTAGTTTTTCTTGTTGTGTTTTCATTATGATTTCTATTTTCAAATCAATGTTTGCTTGTGTTTTCTTCATGATATCTGAGTAGTTTTCTTTATCTTTTTCTTTCTTAAATGAATAAGTAATTAAATTTTGTAGGTTTGTTGTGGAATGTATAAGTGTTTAAAGTTGGAATAAATTCTCAAGATTTAATTTCATAAACTTAATTTACTTCTTAATTTGGCCAGTTAAGATGTTAAAATTTATTATGAGATTATGTAAGATCCAATGCGGTATTGTCTTAAACAATAATTGGTAAAAATCACATGCAATTCTATGGGTGAGAATTGTAGTCCATATAATTGAAAGCAAATATATTAGGAGATATTTTTAATGGGGAGTAAAATTAGAGGTCTTTAGAGTGACAGGCTAATGCCCACTAATTTGGTTTGATATTTTAAATTTTGTTATGAGAAGTTAGCCCCCATGTGGAGGGAATCTAGGGAACTCTAGAGTGAGAGCTGGTATCTTCCCTGCCTAACCATGTTCAAAAATTTAAAATTTCAAATTAACCAATGTTCTTTATAGAACCAAGTAAGGGTAAAGAATGAATTTGCTCCTATTTATCACAACACATTTAAATACTTCCACAACAATACTTTCATAATTATTACTGCTTTATAAGAGAAAGAAAAAGATATTTTATTTCCTAGTATTTTATATCGTGTTTTAAAGTTCTGATAATTTTCATTTCCTGCTTAGCTTTATATCAAAAAGACCAAAAATAATTTTCAAACTTTACAAATCAAAACATACTTTCAAAAGTAATTTAAAAAGTAAAAATATAATTTTCTTATTTCTTTAAAAAGTTTTTATATTTCCCTGTGGGTTCGATATCTCGGGGCTTAATCAGAAAGTCCTATATTATTTGATAAATGATACGTATACTTGCGTAGTATCCCATATTATAAAATAATAATCTTCATATCTAAAACGTAAACTCATATATTCACCAGTGGGATCAAGTTTTTGGCTCCGTTGCCGGGGAAATTAATTAAAACTGCATTTTTAAAGAAAATTAAGAAAAATTTAAATTTTTACTTTTCTTTATTTTTGCTAGTGTGCTGTGTTTTGTTTTATTTTATTGTTGTATGCATAGTTCAGGTTCTGAGGGACTTATGCCTTACGATTCTGAATTAGAAAGAACAATTAGAAAAATAAAAAAAATTTAAAATTTTGAAAAAGATAAAAATTTTCAAGAAATGACAAATCATCAAAATCAAAATGTTGGCATCCATAAAGAATTCAGACTTTTAAGAGATTACGCTAACCACACAGTGGATGAACTTCATGGTAGTATTCAACACCCTATTGTAGCTGCTAATTCCTTTACGCTTAAACCTGTTATTATTCAAATGGTGTCTAATAATCAGTTTTGGGGACCAACAACTGAAGATCCTAATTTGCATCTTGCTATTTTTCTAGAGTTGTATGCTACTTTTAAATATGATGGTGTTTCAGATGATGCTATTAGACTCAGACATTTTCCTTTCTCATTAAAGGATAAAGCTAAGATATGATTAAATTTGTTAGCTCCTGGATCTATCAGAACTTGGGGTGATTTAGCACAAAAGTTCCTTGCTAAATATTTTCCACATTCGAAGACAGCTAAGTTATGAAATTATATTACATCTTTTTGTCAGTTTGAGGGTGAATTAATATATGAAGCATGATAAAGATTTAAAGATTTCCTTAGGAAATGTCCACATCATTCGATACCAGATTGGTTAATAATTTAAACCTTTTACAATGGATTAGTTGGATCTCTTAATCAATTATCGATGTGCTGCTGATGGATCATTAATATCTAAACAGTTTTCTGATGCTTGTGCTTTAATTGAAGAAATAGCTACTAATAATTTTCAATGACCTTCTAAAAGGTTAAATCCTAAAAAGGTAGCCAGTATTCATGAAAATAATGTTTTTGCAATGTTAGCAAATCATGTTGCTGCAATTTCAAGGAAGATAGACCAAATTGGGATGAATTTTTCTCAGCTAAATTGCATGATTGAAGAAAATTCACTATGCCAAATGGTTGATTGTTATTCTTCACCAGAAACTTTGAATGCTATAAGCAGGCATAATAATCCAAATTCCAATTATTATAACCCAGGTTGGAAAAATCATCCAAACTTTAACTGAAATACCAATAATCAGGGTAGTATTAATCAACAATGAGGGAACCACCAAGTAAACCCATTGGGGAATTAGAACAACCAAGGAAATAATAATTATAGACTAACCTATCCTCCAAGTTTTAACAATGCTTTGCAATTAAAGGAGAAGAAGTTGTCTATTGAAGAAGTAGTGTCACATATGGAAAATTAGTTAAAAATTCAAGGAGCAACCATCAGAAATATTGAAAAACAATTGGGCAAATTGCAATTTCATTAAGTAATAGATCCCAAGTAATGCTTCCAAGTAATACTGAAGTGAATCCAAGAGATAAGAATAAAGAACATGTAAAAGCAATTCAACTGAGAAGTGTAAGAGAGTTGGAAGGCAGAGTTCAGAAAGAAACTGAAGAAGTGAAAGAAGAGATTGAAGATCTAAAAGAGGATGCTCCGAAAGGTTTAGAAAGACCAATTTCTCCACTTAAGTTTGATTTGGAAAAGCCACCACCTCTATTTCCTCAATGACTTCGTTAACAAAAGTTGGATAAGCAATTTTCAAAATTCTTGGAGATATTTAAGAAGCTTACCATTAATATTCCATTTGCTGAAGCCATAGAGCAAATGCCGAGCTATGTGAAATTTATGAAGGATACTCTCAACAGAAAGAGGAAGTTTGAACATAATGAGACAGTTGAACTTAATGAGGAGTGCAGTGCAATAATTCAGAAGATCCTGGTAGTTTTACAATTCTATGTGCAATCAGAGACAAATTCTATGAAAAAGCTTTATGTGATTTGGGTGCAAGCATTAATCTTATCCCTCTATCAATATTCAAAAGACTGGGCTTAGGAGAAATAACCCCAACTACTGTAACTCTACAATTAGCAGATCATTCAATCACATATCCAAAAGAAGTTGTAGAAGATGTTTTGGTTAAAGTGGATCAATTTATCTTTCTTATTGATTTCATTGTGCTTGATATGGAGGAAGATAAAGGGATACCCATAATTTTGGGAAGACCTTTCCTAGCCACAGACAGAGCAATGATAGATGTGCAAAAAAGATAATTAACGATGAGGTTAATGATCAAACTGTTACATTCAATATTTCGAAATCGATGAAATATCTTGTAATAGGTAAAAATGATGGATGTTATAGGATGAATGTTATCAGATATTTGAGTGAATGCCATTTCAAGTCAACTTATGAAGAAAAATCTGAAAGAGAAGAATTGGAACATAAGCAAGAAGAGGAGTTACATCATTATGAAGATTTTCAAGAGGAAGAATTAAATTATGTTCATGAAAATTTTTGAATTGTTAGATATGACTGAAAAAAGATGAATCTTATGGTCCATCAATTGAAAAACCTCATGAACTTGAGTTAAAATGCTTCCTGATCATTTGAAGTATGTTTTTTTGGGTGAATTCTCAACCTTGCCTGTTATAATTTCACCTCAATTGATTGAAAAAGAAGAAGAGAGTGTGCTTGAAATTTTGAAGAAGTACAAGAAAGCCCTTGGATGGATAATTGCTGATATTAAAGGAATTAGTCCTTCAATTTGTATGCACAGAATTCTTATGGAAGATAATTTTAAACCTCAGGCTGATCCCTAAAGGAGATTAAATCCTATCATGAAAGATGTTGTTAAGCAAGAAATTTTGAAGTGGTTGGATGCTGGAATTATCTAACCTATTTCAGATAGTGCATGGGTTAGTCCTATTCATTGTGTTCCTAAGAAATGAAGAGTAACTGTGACTGTTAATGAAAAGAATAAAATGATTCCAACAAGACAAGTTACAGGGTAGTGAATATGCATTGATTATAGAAAATTAAATCTTGCCACAAGGAAAGATCATTTTCTACTCTGGATCAGATGATAGGTAGACTGGCTGGGCATAAATACTTTTATTTTCTGGATGAATATACTAGTTACCGCCAAATTCAAATTGCTCCTGAGGATCAAGAGAGAACTAAGTTTACCAGTCCTTATGGTATGTTTGCTTTTAGAGAAAGCCCTTTGGTTTATGTAATGCCCCAACTACATTTCAAAGATGTATGTTGGCTATCTTCTGTGATTTAATTGAAATAGGGATTGAAGTTTTTATTGATGACTTTTCAGTGTTTGGAATTTCATTTGAATCATGTTTTGAACATTTATCTAAAGTTCTAAAACGCTGTGAAGAAACTTATTTAGTCCTTAACTGGGAAAAATGCCAATTTATGGTAGCAGGAGGAATTGTATTGGGACATCAAATTTTAGAAAGAGGTTTGGAGGTAAATCCTGCAAAAATTCATGTTATCTCTAATTTACCTTGCCCGACCAATGTAAGGGGAATTATAATTTTTCTGGGACATGCTGGATTCTACAGGCATTACATCAAAAACTTTTTAAAGATTACAAAACCTTTATGTCATTTACTGAAAAAGGATGCAATTTCTTATTTTGATGATGATTGCCTAAAAGATTTGGAAACAATAAAAGAAAAATTAATCACTGCACCTGTTATAATTTCACCAAATTTGGAAAAACCTTTTGAATTAATGTGATGCTAGTGATTATGCTATTGGTGCTGTTTTGGGTTAAAAATATGATAAAATTTTTAAAGTTATTTATTATACTAGTAAAACTCTTAATGAAGCTCAAATTAATTATACCACTACTGAGAAAGAGTTATTAGCTATAGTATTTACCTTTGATAAATTTCAATCATATTTAATTGGAACTAAATGTGTGGTGTATACTGATCATTCTGCTATCAAATATTTAATGAAAAGGAAAGATGCGAAGCCGAAATTGATTAGATGGACTCTTCTTTGGCAAGAATTTGATTTTGAGATAGTAGATAGGAGGGGTTCTGATAATCAAATTGCCGATCATTTGTCCAGGCTTGAAAATGAAAAATCTCTTTGTGATGCTGAGGAAATTAATGAACATTTTTCTGATGAAAAATTATTTACTGTTAATGAGTGGCGTGTTCCGTAGTATGCTGACATAGTAAACTTTATTGTCAGTAATATTATACCCTATGGCTTGACATACCAGGAAAAGAATAAATTTCTGTATGATGCTAAGACTTATTTTTGTGATGACCCATTTTTATATAAACATGGAAAGGATTTTTAATTTGAAGATGTGTTCCTTTGGAAGATACTTATGAAATTATTCAAAAATGTCATGATTCTGATTATGGGGAACATTTTGGAGTTGAAAGAACTACATATAAAATCTTACAATCTGGATTTCATTGGCCTATAATTTTTAAAGATGTGAATGCTTATATTAAAAATTGTGATAGATGTCAGCGTGTAGGCAATATTTTTAGAATAAATGAGATGCCCCTCAATTACATGTGAGAAAGAGAAATATTTAATGTTTGGGGATTAGATTTCATGGGTCCATTTGCACCATCTTTCTGAAATATTTATATTTTGATAGCAGTAGACTATGTTTCCAAATGGATTTAAGTTATTGATTTACCTTGATGTGATTCGCAAAGTGTTGCAAAGCTTTTAAGAAATAATATATTTTGCAGATTTGAAATACCAAGAGTAATCCTAACGAATGAGGGAAGTCATTTTTAAAATGTGATTATTAAGAAGTTAGCAAAGAAATATCATATAAATCATCACATTGCTACTGCTTATCATCCTCAGACAAGTGGTATGGTTGAATTATCCAATCGTGAAATTAAAAGAATATTGTAAAAGACTGTTAATTCAAACATAAAGGATTGGTCAATCAAACTGGATTATGCTTTGTGGGCCTATAGGACTGCTTACAGAACCCCTATAGAAATGTCGCCATATAGGCCCCATAGGAATGTCCCCATATAGGCTGATTTTTGGAAAATCTTGTCATTTGCCTATTGAACTTGAACATAAAGCATATTGGGCTATTAAAGAGTTCAATTATAATTTAAAAAATACTGCTGAGAAGAGATTATTGCAATTAAATGAGCTTGAAGAGATAAGGAATGAATCTTATGAAAATGCAAAGATTTATAAGGAAAATATGAAGTTATGGCATGATCGGAAGATTCTTACTAAAAATCTTGTGTCAGGACAGAAAGTTTTGTTGTATAATGCCAGATTGAGAATTTTTTTTGGAAAACTTAAGTCCAGGTGGATGGGTCCATTTATTGTGATAAAAGTTTATTCCTATGGAGTTGTGGATATTCAAGATTCTAAGTCTGGAAAAATATTTAAAGTTGACGGTCATAGGCTTAAACCTTATTTTTCAGTCGATCAACTTAAATCTGATGTTGGGTCACTCAGAATGAGTTCTGGGTATGTCAGGCTGAAGACGTTAAACCAAGCGCTTTGTGGGAGACAACTCATAGTTATCAGTGTGCTTTGCTTTATGTTTGCTTTGTGTGCTTTGTTTGGTTTGTTTTTATATTTTGGTGGTAGTATTTTTGAGCTTTTATGTTATAGTAGTGTTTATTTGACTTTATTTTATGACTTAGAGAAGTTGGAATGAAATTTTGGACATTTGACAAACCTATGCTAAATTGAGCACTGGCGGCTAAGCGCCGCCTAGTTGGCGTTTATGCGACCGAGTTATGAAACATGTGATAAATGAGGTTCTAGAAGCCTAGATCATGAGGAAGTGGTTTTTGAAATTATTTTAGAGCTTTAAAACGTATAAGGGCAGTTTATGCACTTCTAAATTCTATAAAAAGGCCCTGGATTATGAGAAACACTTGCCCCAAGTCCTATTTTAATTCCTGAGTCCTAAGAAGTGTGTTTTGAGTGCATCATGTCTTCCTGAGAGAATGAGATCAAGAAGAAAGAGGATTCTAACAAGAGTAAGTTTATTAGGGACATTGCTAAAGAGTAATTCAATGAATTTCTCGCCATTAGCATTCAAGGAATTGTAGAAAAGAATGCGAAGATTGAAGCCCGAGTGACTTCAATTAAAGCAAAGATTAGTAAAACTAATGCACATTTGGATCATGTAGGATGGCAACTCAGGATGCAATTCAGTCATACAAGTCACGTGGAAGAAGTAGATAAGGCGATGTTCCTGAAGAACAAGTGGTTAGAAGAAGAAGATGTAAGAGTGTTCAATCATCGCCCGTTCTATCAAATTTATATTCCAGAAGGGTCAAATGAAAATAATAGTGGTTCTGGATATATTCCGCCTACTGGAGAGTGGAATTAAATGTTAGTTTGATTTGTGGTTTGTTTTGTGTATTTCATGTTTTATGTGTTTGAATGTTTTAAGTGTTTAATGTTTTATGTTTGTGATCTGTTGCACTTTAATGTGTGATTGTTACATCTTAATGACGTAAACCTATCTTTACGATTATTGAGTCCTTTTATACTTAGGAAATTTCATCTAAAGTGTTTGGATAGAAATTTTTAGTCTGTATTAAGTGTGGTTTGTTTTTAATGAATATAAGTTTGTGTTTGTGTGAAACTTGATCAGAATCGATGGATATTAAAATTTGAAATTGGACTATTGGAAATTTATGAGGAAGAGATAATTTATTTTGAGAAGATTAAGGGTGATAAACTAAGTGGTTTAGTGCATTATCTTAATCATGGAAATATGGGCACTGGCGGCTAAGCGCCAGAGTGCCGGTGCTTAAATGCCAGATTTTGAGGCTAAGCACTGAAGGCCTCGTGCTTAGGCGCCGATTCGCAAAAATTGATTTTCAACAGTTAAAAACCCGAAAAATTGCCATTTTTAACTTCCCCTATCGTCTTCAACCTCTAATTTTTGCGAAAAGGAGCCTAGGGCATCAATATATTGGATCATTTGAAAGCCGATCTCAACAAAAATTGTTAGATTTGGATTCCTTAAGGTAAGAGCACTACTCCTAAGTAAAAATTTTTGATTTTCACCATGTATTTTGAGTACATTTAAAAAAATCCTAAAATCAATATTCATGTTGAAAATTTGAGAAAAAGGATGAGAAATTTCTTGGATTTGATGAAAATTAATTTCAGAAGTTAATTTAGCAAGTTTAGTTTGATTTTGGAATTTATGGTGAATTTTTTCGTGAATTTTTTGAGATAACTCCAAAGTCAAAGTGCGCGATAGAAAAAACAGGATTTGATTCTGACTTGTTTGTTAGTGCAAGGGCTAAGGAACGATACGCCGATGCACTACAGTCACGTAAATTGATTCCTGAGTGTGTGTTTAGTAATCCAGGAGAGTTTATTGAGGAGATGATTTCTAGAAGGAATTGGGAGAACTACTGCAGTTTCTCCGCTGTTGCTGTTGTTTCTGTGGTCAGAGAGTTTTATGCGAACTTACCTGCAGCAAAAGAGGATTTGGTGATGGTGAGGAGGCAAGAAGTACATTTTACATCTGCGGTAATCAATACCTTTTATCGGTACGCCTCCGATATGTTTTATTTTTATTCTAACTATCGTCCTACTGAGGGAGAGTTAGATGAGATAATGACATTTCTGACTGATGGAAGAGGATTATGGAAGACAACTAATGATAGAAGAGTCAATTTTCATGCCTCTAAGTTAAATTCCACTTTAAAGCATGACATTATTTTATCTCATCTAAGCTGTTGCCTTCAAGCCATACTAGTGAAGTTTCAAGGGAGAGAGCTGTGTTAAACTATTGCATTCAGCAAGAGAAGCCTTTATATATTGGAGCAATCATTTATGATTATATTTTGAATTATGCTAGACCTACCACTACTGCTGGTATGGGATTTCCTTTCTTGATTCATTCATTATGTGAGTGGTCTGGAGTGAAGTTTGAAACTTGGGAAGAGTTCCTTCAGCCTTTAAAACCAATTACCAGGGTAAATGTTGGAGCTTACACTGGACATTCAGAGTTTGGCTGGAGAGGAGGATTTGGTAGGGCTTCTACTGCTTCTGCTGCTTCTACTTTCCGTGCTACTACTTCGAGAGCTTCATCATCTAGTGATTCACAGACTGGTTTGTTAAGAAAGATTTTGAAGAAGGTAAGTTTTACTCGTGAGCATATTAGAGAGATGGATGGTAAAATGGATAATATGGAAAGATATATTGTAAAACATGATGAATATGAGGAGAATTATCAACATTATTTGGAAAGATTGATTAGGGGTGATATGAGTGCTGAGATGTCCCCTCATCCATTCTATATACCTTATGTGCCATCTAGAGATTGGAACGAGCAATATGATGATGATGAGGAGGATGATTAGTGGATTTGTTATTTTATGTGTTACTGAGTTTTTGTTAATATACTGATGTATGTTATGTCTTGTGTTTTATTTTGATATTGTGTTTGTTGTGTGAACTCTGGTAATATGCTGATTATAGTTGGACTATTATTTTTTCATGCATATTCAGATGTATCTTTGTTGGGTTGATATTCTATATGTTGTTTTGTGTGATATATGTGTAGTAGTAAATGTTTTAATGTGTATGTCGTGTCAGAGTTTTTATAGTGTGTAATTTAATTCTAAAACTGTTAGGAGAATATGGAACACTATTAAAAACTATTATTTAAAAACTGCATGTTTAAAACTTTTCAAAATCTACTACTACCATTTGTTATCTAGTATTGGTGAGATTTTATTTATATTCAATTGGTGTGTATTTGCTTTGAAAACCTCCAGTATTGTAGAAGTTCTTTGAAATTTTGAAATTTCTATTTAATGAAAAAACTGAAATAATATGAATTTGATTTCTTTTGCCTCCTATTTTTAAATTATTATACTTGCATATTTAGGATATTAAGATTCCTGCAAGCATGTTATATTATTTTTTAATTCTAAGACTTGTATCATTTCTTTTGCTTAAATTTTTTATCCTAACTAAAAATTAAAGTTTGTGGGGGGGGGGGGAATTTTAAAAACAAAAAATTTTCAAAAACCTAAAATTTTATTTGTTCTCAAGAATACTTAAAATTAGATTGATTTTTGATTGAAAACAATTATGTATATGAAGTTATATGAGGGAACAAAATTTTGAATATAGAAATGAATAAGAGAATTTAGTTAAAATTTATAGTAATAATGAAAAATTTAAAGTTAAAATTTTCTTAGTAAAAAAGTGTTAAATATAGTTCAACTATCTTTAGTAAGAAATGTTGTATTTTTAGATAAATAGAAGACTTGACTTTTATTCTTCAAAGATTAAATTTGTTTTATTGAGGAGTAATTTTCAAATACTATTATTATGATTTTTAAGTAAAAGATGTATATCATACCTTTATTTTAAATGGAAGGGTGGAATTCAAAATCATTAAAGGCCTATCCAGATATAGTAATCCTTGCCTTACACAAAAAAAAGAAAGAAGAAGAAAATAAAAAGAGAAAAAAAAGAAAAAAAAAGTGAAAATTAGTATGTGAAAAGGGAGGAGAAGCTTGAGGATTTAAGGGCCTAATAAAAAATTGGTTCCATACCTAAAGTATAATATATAAGTTCTGAGGGTTATAATATAGTAAGTAAAATTATTTTCAAATAAAGATTGTTAAGTGAGAAAAATAAATGTGTGAATCCTATATTTTGAAGAGTCTACAAGTATTTTTGAATTAAATAGAAACCAATATTTTACATTATCCTTTTACCTAAGAACTTTCTAAATTTTAAGTTGGTATTAATTACTGAAATTTTTTCTAAATTAGACTATTTCAATTTCTAGAACAAAATTTTGTTACCTTCCTAAGAAACGCATTACATAATTTGCATGCTAAAATTTTCTATGTGATTAAGAGTCACTTGTTTGGGGGATTTTGATACACCTAAAATATATAGTGTTTTATGCACATTTTTATACCTATTTTTGATGATATTGCACTTTAATGGATGATATTTTGTGTTTTTCTTGTAGGTATGATGAAAATGAGTAAATATGATGAAAGGAGCAAAATTAGATAAAATTTGGAGCCAAAAAATGGAAAAAAATGAAAAATTGGATTTTGGCTGCTAAGCGCTGCCTGGTCGGCGCTTAGTCGCCACAGTTAAAAATCAAATTTTCTTCATTTTTTGTGCCAATTTCAAGGTGTGTTTGAAGCAACTTTTGGTGGTGGCTTCCTTAACTTCCCATGGGTGGTAAATTTGAATGAAGGGATGCATCTTTTGGTGGATACATTGAATCGAGACATAATTTGAAGAGACGTCAAGGCTCTTTTTGGATTATTATTAAAATTATGTCATGTAAGAAGAAGGGGAGTCTAGTTTTCAAGAGTCATTTCTAATATTTCAGAGTCCTCTTCTAGTTTCAAAGAGTCTTTTCTAGTTTTACTTTCAGTCTTTTATTGTTTATAGTTAGTTAGTTTAGTTTTAGAGGAGAAAGGGTTTGTGTGAAACCTTCTTTCCACCAATTTTCTTTTATCCATTTATCTAGTTCTTATTGAAGTCTAAAGTCAGAGTTTGAGTCAACAGAGTTTGGGCACCAACCTCTGTAGTGTTGTCTTATGGAAAGTCAAGTTTCAAAGGAACTTCCAGAGTCTTGTGGAGAGGATTTTCAAATAAGTTTTACTTCTGTTTTTATATTTAGTTTTTTCTTGTTGTGTTTTCATTTTGGTTTCTATTTTCAAATGAATGTTTGCTTGTGTTTTCTCCATGAGACCTGAGTAGTTTTCTTTATCTTTTTTTTTTCTTAAATGAAGAAGTAATTAAATTATGTAGGATTGTTGTGGAATGTATAGGTGTTTAAAGTTGGAATAAGTTGTAAAGATTTAATTCCATAAACTTAATTTACTTCTTAATTTGGCCAGTTAAGATGTTAAAATTTGTTATGAGATTATGTAAAATCCAATGCGGTATTGTCTTAAACAACTATTGGTAAAAATCACACGCAATTATATGGGTGAGAATTGTAGTCCATATAATTGAATGCAAATATATTAGGAGATATTTTTTAATGGGGAGTAAAATTAGAGGTCATTAGAGTGACAGGCTAAAGCCCCATAATTTGGTTTGATATTTTAAATTTTGTTGTGAGACGTTAGCCCCCTGGTGGAGGGAATCGAGGGAACTCTAGAGTGAGAACTGGTATCTTCCCCGCCTAACCATGTTCAAAATTTTAAAATTTCAAATTAACCAAAGTTCTTTATAGAACCAAGTAAGGGTAAAGAATGATTTTGCTCCTATTTGTCACAACACATTTAAATACTTCCACAATAATACTTTCATAATTATTACAGCTTTATAAGAGAAAGAAAAAGATATTTTATTTCCTAGTATTTTATATCGTGTTTTAAAGTTGTGATAATTTTCATTTCCTGCTTAGCTTTATATCAAAAATACCAAAAATAGTTTTCAAACTTTACAAATCAAAACATACTTTCAAAAGTAATTTAAAAAGTAAAAATATAATTTTCTCATTTCTTTAAAAAATTTTTTACATTTCCCTATGGGTTCGATATTTCGGGGCTTAATTTGAATGTCCTATATTACTTGATAAATGGTATGTATACTTGCGTAGTATCCCATATTATAAAATCATAATCTTCATATCTTAAACGTAAGCACATATATTCGGTAAGGGATTAAGGTTCTACTCAATTATACGTATCAAGGAGTACCGTTTATCGATCCCACAGGGAAGCGAGGTAAGAGGTCCTTAGTTAAAATTCTAGTCTACTACTATTAATCCTTAGACTGGAATGTCAATTAAAATAGTATTTTATCTAGCAACTACTCCTAAATGCAGATGATTATAAGTAAGGATAATAACATTCCTAAATGCAATATTACTTCTAA
Organism: Papilionanthe hookeriana x Papilionanthe teres; assembly: GCA_022702705.1. NCBI lineage: Eukaryota > Viridiplantae > Streptophyta > Magnoliopsida > Asparagales > Orchidaceae > Papilionanthe > Papilionanthe hookeriana x Papilionanthe teres. The sequence goes on along the minus strand of CM040438.1, from coordinate 59,580,969 downwards.
AGATAACCCTTTCTGGATAAATTGGGTTGGAGATTTTTTAGATAATAAAATCTACTATTCTTATGTAATGAAGTGGATAATGTAAAGGAATGAGATGCATTAAATTTTATATATGCCAAATAGGAGCAATCCTATTCTTTACCCTCTTCTGAGTGCTATAAAAAACATTGCTAATGCTAGGTTTAGTCCCTTAATCCGTGGTTAGGCTGGGAGGATACTGGCTCTCACTCTAGGGATCCTACTTCCCATTGCCTGAAGGCTAACTCTCCCTTTAGTTTCCAAACATTAGGACTGAATTGGGGATTTTTATCTGTCACCCTAAAATCTCCAATTCTACGCCCATCAAAGTATATTCCTTATTTATTTGCACTCAACCCCCATGAACTTCACCATCCATGCAATTTGAATGTGGTTCCACTTTGTTAAGAATTACACCGCCCTCTTGGGTCAATGTAATTACAATGAATTTTAACAATACAACGGGCCCTTACTATAATGTAAATGAAGTAAAAGTAAAAACCATCTCATCTATAATTAAAACTTCTTTTAGCATGCATCCCAATATACTAGACATGAATCCTACTCATTGCGAGAGAAAAGTAGAATAAAAACAATGACATAATCTTCTCATGCCACTATTTCCAAATAAGAAGAATGAGTAAGAGAAGGACATCATAAAGCATGAAGAAAACACAACAAAAAATGTCATTTCATCAAAGCAAATCCACTACATAATTGTTTACAAAATCATAAGATAATGAAGAACGAAATACTTAGCTTTTTTGCCTTTGAAAGACAGATGAAGATCTCTCCCACAAAGACTCCCGCTGATCCATGTATTGATAGTACAAACCCCTACAGATTCTCTCAAAATTCCCTCTTTAATCCCTCCAGAAAAGTAGAATCTACATTTCTACTCCTATTGTAATATCTCTAACCATTATCCATGTTTTTCTAACTTTCCTATCACTTTTTCTGACATAAAATCATTCTAATATAGTGTAGAGAAGAATTTCCCTAGAGGTGTCTCAAGAATCCTTCCAAAAAGCGTCCATATTCAATGTATATGGCCAATAACCGCCCAAAATTGAGTCCAAACTGTCTTGAGCATTGTCAGCACTGGATAGGGCATTGTCGGCGCCATATTCATATTCTCTGTATCCACCTTTTTGCTCCGTTTAGCCCCGTTTTAGCTCGGTTTTGTGCCGTTTTAGTTGTGTTGCGTTTCTAACATCTTCAACTACAAGATAAGGATAAAAAACCTTTCTTTAAAGTGAAATATCCTTCAAAATATGCAAAAAGTGTAAGAGAGATTAAGCATATAAAGACTTATGGAAATGTGTCAAGCTAGAATTTGCTTTCTTGCTTGTTTTTACTCCAAATTGCACTGTTTTTTATTATTTTTCTCCAATAGTTCATTTTTTGTACCTAAAACCAAAAATATGCAAAATACATTCCTTTAAAGTGCAATATTATTAAGATTAAGCATAAATGTATATGAAAAATCAAGCATTTTTTAGGTGTGTCACTTATTTACAAACATTATAATGACCTAGTAGGATCCCTTAGGTTGATTATAGATGCTGTCACAAGAGGATCTCTGGTGTTCAATGTTTTGATGAGCCTTACTCTTTGATTGAGGTGATGACGATGAATAATTTTTAATGTCTTGGTGATAGAGTGAACCCTAAGAAGGTATCCATTATTTATGATGTGGATAAATTATCTAACTTGATCTCACAATTAATGTTTAACTATAAGAAGCTAGATTAATTTTGTTTGTAGTTAGTGCAATAATCTTCGTTCTTGGAGGAGACTTCATATAGACAACTAGTTGATCCTATTGTGTCACCCATAAAATCCATCAATATCAATATTAGGCTTAACAACCCGTACTACAATACCTTTAACCATGGTTAGAAGAATATCCCAAAGTTTAACTGGAATAACAATAAATAAGATGTAGGAAACCAACAGTTGGGAAATAACCAAGCCAATCCTGTAGAAAATTTGAGCCACGGTAGGGGCAACCCAAGACAAATTAACCTATAGAATTTAACATAAAGCCACAGTTTAAACATAAGAAGCTATCTTTGGAAGAAGTAGTGTTGCAGATGGTGAATCAACTGCATAGTCAAGCTGCAACTATTAAGAACAATGAGAACAAATAAGATCAGATAGATAATTCTGTTAGTAATCTGTCCCAGGGAACTCTTCACAGCAAAAACAAAGTTAACTTTAAGGAGAAGGCTAATGAACACGTTAAGGCAATAAGGTTGAGGAGTGGAAGAGAATTATAGAAAGTGATTAGGAGGGAGGCTGAATAAGTAAATGTCAACCCTGAGCCTAAAAAGCCTAGTGAAACCCATCCCAAGACTTAGAAATACCTGCCTTGCCTTCTAGGATGGAATTAGAAAGAGCACCTCTACTATTCCCTCAAAGGATTCAAAAATAAAAGCTAGATCAACAGTGTTACAGATTTTTGATGGTGTTTAAGAAGCCAACAATCAATATTCCCTTTGTCGGATGCCTAGCTATGTGAAGTTCTTGAACACTATTTTAAACAGGAAGAGAAAGTTAGGAGATTTTGAGATTGTTAAACTCGATAAGAAATATAGTACAATTATTTAAAAAAAATTTCCTCTAAAACTAAAGGACCCTCATAGTTTTACCATCCACTGTGTCATAGGAGAAAAATTTTTTAAGGAAGGACCTATGTGATGTTGGTGCTAGCATTAATCTCATGCCCTTGTAGATCTTTAAGATAAAGAGAAGTCCAGTCCATAGGCCCTTCAATTTGTCGGCTGTTCACTTACTTATCTTATGAGGGCTATAAATGATGAATCAGTGAAGGTGGATAAGATCATCTTCCTAGCTGAGGTCATTATTTTCGATATGGTGGAGGATAAGGAGATTTCAATCATTTTAGAAAGAATTTTCCTAGTCATAGCTAGGGCTGACAGATTTTCCGAAGTATAAGCTGACCACAAGAGTAAATGATCAGAAGGTGACCTTTAATGTTTTAAATTTTATTAAGTTCCCTTTTGATTTAGGTGAAGATTCTCGCTTTAGTGTAAATCTAGTTGACAGGCTCTTTAGAAGCTAATATCTAGAGAATTCTGAAGATAAACCTGTAAAGCAAAGTTTATATTATGATGATAATGAAGACTCTAAGGATAAACCAGCTCCACTCTTAGAGGCAAGTTGTTGAATATATAATGATAGAATTGAGGTTCTTAATACCATGGGACATTCCAAACCATTAGTTTCATCTAGAGATGAGCCCTCTAAATTAGAATAGAAAGCCTACCTAAGCACTCAAAGTATCCTTAGCTTGGTGAGCCATCCACTTTGCCCATGATAATTTCTTCAGAACTCAGTAAGTTGCAAGAAGGTAAGTTGATGAGAGTTTTGAGGACCTTTAGGAGAGCCTTTAATTGGACTTTAGCTAACACTAAGAGGATTAGTTCTTCACTTTACATTCATAGAATCCTTATGTAGGAGGAATAAAAACCCAAGGATAACTCTTAGATAAGACTCAGCTCAATGATGAAAGAAGTTGTTAAGAAGGTGATTGCTATGAGGCTCAACGAGGGCATTATCTACTTCATCCCAAATAGTTTCTAGGTTAGTCCAATCTACTTTGTACCCAAGAATGAATGGGTGACTGTTGTGGAGAACGAGTAGAATGAGTTGATTCATACCCAACATATCATCGGGTAGTATTAATTATAGGAAGTTAAATGCTGCACTAGGAAAGATCACTTCCCTCCTTTTATAGATTAAGTGTTGGATAGGTTAACTATTCATCTATTATTTTCTTTTTTGATCGATATTAAGGTAATATAAAATTCATATGCATTTAAAGGGTTAGGATAAAGGCTACTTTCACAACTCCTTATTAGACTTTCGCTTTTAGGAGGATGCCTTTCAGACTATGCAATGCGCCTGCCACATTTTAACACTGCATGATGTCCATTGCTTGTGATCTAATTGAGAAGTAAATTGAGATATCTATGAATAAAGTTTCTATCTTTGGACCTTCTTTTGATACCTGCTTAGAAAATCACACCATGGTCTTGCAAAGATGTGAGGAAAAAAAAATCTGATTATGAATTGGAAAAAATATCAATTTATGGTAACATTGGGAATTGTGTTGATAAAATTTGTGAAAGGGTTATGGAGGTAGACCCAAAAAAAATTTAGGTTATACAAAAAATTCTCTCTCACTTCTATAAGGGGAGTTAGGAGCTTTTAGGCCATGGTGGGTTCTATAGATTATATATAAAAAACTTTTCTAAAATTACTAAATCTTTGTGTCACATATTAGAAAAAGATGCCACCTTTAACTTTGAATAATACTACAACATTGCTTTTAGTACTTTGTTTAACAATTTAGTCACTGTACCTATTATTGTTGTGCCTGATTAGCAGAATCCTTTTGAGCCTATGTGTGATGTAAGTGATTATGGTATATGAGTGGCTTTAGGATAACAACTTGTTAAATTATTTTGAGAGATATACTATGCCAGTAAGACCTTAGTTGAGGTTCAAGTGAATTATACGACCACAAAAAAGAGATTTTGGCATAGTATAGAATTTTGATAAATTCAAGCTTTATTTGATTGATACTAAGAGAATTATTTATACTTATCATGCTGCAATTCAATAACTTGTAACTAAAAAGGATGCAAAGGCTCATTTGATTTGTAGGATCTCTTTGATATAAGAGTTCGATATCAAGGCACTGGATGTAAAATGTACAAAAATTAGATAACTTGTCATTTATCTAAAAATGATTAGAGGAGTACATCTGATTCTCTTGATAAAATTAATGAGAATTTATCTGATGAGCAACTTTTGACTCTTTTTGAGGAGAAGTTGTTATGATATGTAGACATAGTGAACATTATCATTAGTAATATTATAGCCTATGATCTGTCATACCGTAAGAGGAAGAAATTATTTTTTGATGCCATATTCTATTATTGGGTTGGCTTATATCTATATAGAAGCGTAAGGACCAAGTCATTTAAAGATGTTCACCTTTAGGAGAGACCCAATATATGATTAGAATATGTCATGATTCTAAATGTGGAGAGCATATTGGGTTTATAAAACTGCTGCTAAGATTCTTCAACCTAGGTTTTATTAGCTTACTCTCTTTAGAGATGTAAATGAGTATATTAAGTCATGTGATAAGCTGTCGGAGAGTAGGATATATATATATATATATATATATATATATATATATATATATATATATATATATATATATATATATAAAGATGAATACCCTTGAAATACACTTTAGAAATAGAATCCTTTGATGTTTAGGGATTAGATTTCATGGAACCTTCCTTCTCTCCTTTATATTTTGATAGTAGTAAATTATGTCTATAAGTGGATAGAGGTTGTTGCTGTCCCTAATTATGAGATAATAACATTTTAAAACTTTCAAAGAAGAATATATTTTGTAAATTTGGAAATCTTAGGGGGATTATTAGTGATGGGGGTAGCTACTTTAGGAATAGAAAGATTGTGACAACTTTTTGGGATGTATGAAATTAAGCATAAGATATCCACTGGCTATCATTCGTAGCCTAGTGGTTTAGTAGAGGTTTCAAATGGAGAAATTCAAAGAATCCTTAAGAAAACTGTAAATCCTAGTAGGAAGGATTGATTTTGATATTAGATGACACATTGTAATTCCTATAGGAATCTCCCCTTTCAGACATATTTTTGGAAGAATTATCAATTACTTATTGAACTTGATCATAGATCTTTTGTCAATTACTTATTGAACTTGAACATAGAGCTTTTTATGCTGTTTAATTACAAATCGACTAGTTTTAGTGATAAGTGTTTACTATAACTAAATGAGTTGAAGGAAACTAGAGTGGAAGTCTACAAAAATGATAAGATTTACAAGAAGTAAAAATGAAAAAAATGGTATGATTTGGATATTCAATATGTAGTTTAACTAGATGTTCACCTTTATTCTATAATTCTAGATTGAAATTATTTCTTGCAAACTAAACTTTAAGTGGTCAGGCCCATTAACTTTTGTATAAGTTTTTCATTTTGGTGATGTGGATATTCAATATAAAAAGTGTGGTAGGGTATTTAAGATCAATGTATAGAGACTCAAATCATATCTAGGGAGAGATAAAATTGGCCATAGAGAGACTGTGATAAAAGGTCATCCTGATTAATAAATCTGGCATATTCAGATTAAGAACATTAAACAAAGCACTTTTTAGGAGGCAAATTGAGCTTATATCTCTGGTTTGCTAAGAGTTTTTGTGTGATATTGCATCTTTATAGGTGATTTATGGTGTCTTGTGTTTGTGTGACCTCTATGCGTGTTCCTTAATTCACATCTCTCTTTGATATTCTTTTGGTGCCTAAGAGCCACATACATTAGGTGCCACTAGCGCTTAAGAGCTGCATGTGGGCTCATAATCACCGCCTCTATTCTAGGTAGATTTGTTTTAGTGCCTAGAAACTACAACCAACGACTTAGGCACCGAAACATAAATGAAAATGCAATTTTTACTGATGGGGGTGATTTCTTCCACTTATTTTGTCTTCTCCCTCCCACTTTCGTCCAAATCAATCGACCTAAAGCCCTAGGGGTTCAATAATATTAATTTTTGCTTGAAGAAGTAGAAGGGTGAGGTATATAAAGTGTTTCTTAGGTAACATTCCTCACTTAACCTCATGCCTTTCGATCTTCCTCCTTAATTTCATGTTTGTTGTGATGATTGGGGCAGGTGTGTGTGATCCTTTGGAAAACTCTAGTTTTCTCCTTTCATGAACTCTCTCATGTTTTAGAGTTTCATCTATAGTTTTGTCCATTTTATTTTTACTTGAATATCTCATTCATGGCTCTTATGATTGAGGGTAGAAAGGCCGGAATGTCCTTTGATGCCCAGAAATTTGTTAGCTCTAAAATAGAGAAGTGCTATAACAAAGTTATTTATGTCAAGGAAATTCATTCATGAACAAGGATTTTTTCAACTTGGGGTAAAGGTTAAAGGGGTTTGTGATAAGAGTGATTAGGTTTTCTTCAAAATTAGTGTTGCAGTGATTCTAGTGATTCAGATGTTTTTCATGAACCTTAAGGAATCTTTTAATACAGGGTGTTTGTGAGGGGGTGACACACCAAAACTTACAGTGAAATAAGTATGCTACACAACATAAGTATACATGTCAAGTAATATACAGTTTAAGAATTTATGTATCAATCTTACGAGAAAAAAATTAATAATTATTCATATAGAGAATATCTAGTTTGTTAATCTCATGAACTTAGCTTGGAGAGATTGCAGAAGTTTTTTTAGAACCTAAAACTCTAATGAAAAAGCAAATTAGATGAAAAATAACAAGAGAAAGTGAGAGAAAAAATTTAGAAGTTATTTAAGTGTGATGAGGCTCATGACTTTATGATTCAGGGATCCTGGTGGATTGTGGTGCTCGTTTTTGTTTTTCTACTAGGTTGTTGTCAACTAGGGATAAGTTTCCTCTTGTGCCCACGTCTACGTCAAAAGAGGAATTGGAAACCTATGAAGTTAAGTTTTACTTAACTTTATGACATTTCCCAAGATTTTTGGAACACCCATAAAGGTTGCAAAACTCTACTAGAATATGTCTATCTACTCAGGATTATGTGGTTAACATTTTTATTCTACTATGCAACTATTAGAGATCATAGATTATCCAATATTTTAACTTCCTAGTTTGCCAGATTAAGAGTAAATAAATAAAATTTAGAAGTTAACCAGCAACATAAGGCATTGGAAGCATGGAAAAATACTAAATGAAAAACATCTCAGAAAATCATGATAAAAACCACTACCCCTACATGACAAATACACAAAATTAAAGTTTAGTCCATAAAAAGAAAGAGAAGAAACCAATGCAGATTTTTATTGCAAGACACATGGAAATATTAAAACTTACAATAAAACTTGTCTTCTCCACAAGATTAGAATTTCTCCACCTCATACAAAGCTCTCTTAATAAATCACAAGACAAAAGATATCGATCACTCAGCCCATACGGGCTTCTTCTTATCAAAATCCATCCTTTTGATAAGAATCCATCCTTTCATTACCTTAAAAAATCCCAGATATCTGTCCTTACTCACAAGTGCTTTAAATACCATTTTTATAAAGCACTTGTGAGTAAAATGATATTTTCTTTATGATTTCTCACTCTGTTGGCTTGGTCATGCTAAAAAGTGGTGTGGTCACACCAATATTTTAAATCGCGTGGCATGGTCACACTCAATTTTAGCATGTTCACACTGCCTATATGAATTTCTAACATGGTCATGTCAGACTATGGTGTGGTCACACCGCTGATATCAATACTATGGTGTCGTCACATCGCTTCTAGGTGTGGTCACGCTGCTTTAAAACACTTTTAGGTTAGTTTTTCTCTTTTCAAAATGCACCTAGCAAACACTTGTAACTTGCAAAACATTAATAAAAATCCTTCTTAAGTGCAAATCTATGATAAATTAAGTAAAATAACATGTGAAATGTAGGGCAAAATGTTGGTGAAATCACGTAAATTTGATTTATATCAATACCCTCAAATATACCCTATTACTTGCCTCATGTAATCTCATAACTCAGTGGAAGCCTTATAAGATAAATATGTACTCTGATAGGTTTCTCAAATATATAGTTTATTTATCAAAGTAATATTAAAGTGTTTAAATGTTATTATAGGGTTGATTATTCTTATTGATTATAAATTGGTCTTTTCCTTAATTTCCTTTATTCTACACATAGGAAATCTTCAAAGTTCTTACTTTGGTGTTATTTAATTTATCTTCACTAACCTCGACTATCATTAAAGCAATTTTAGTGGATTTAGCCAATTCAATACTACTTAAATTTCTTTCCTTAATGATAACCTTAAAGGACTTTCATTAAAGAATCATTAAAAAGCTTTATCACTAAGGTTGCTAAATACCCTTCTTGTTCCCTTTTTTTAAATTAATGTGCCAACTTCAAGCTTTTTCTAAGGGATTTTATCTTTTTCACTTTACCTTTTTCTTCTTTTTCTATTCTTTTTCTTTTCTTTTTCTCCTGAGATTTACTATATTTGGTTAGGAATAATATTATTTTCTTTTTTAAATGTGATGAAGGGTAGTGTTTCTTAAGCAATAAATCTCAAAAATGATAGTTTAATGACACACATTTATGTTATACTTTAAAAGGATTAAAATAAACTAAGTAAGGCTTAAAGATATCTTAGCATTGCTACTTATTATTTAAATTACCCATTTCTAATGATATGAGATTTAGTTTAGTACAGTTAGATGTTGTTATGCTCTGAAAGCTCTTTATTAAATTATTAAGGTTAATCTTTCATAAAAGACATTTACCCTCTCCTACAAAATTTGATTGCTATTTGAAATAATTAGAATTCCTGACAGGAGTTACCTTATTATCTTTTAATCATTTACTGAGTTATGTGAACTATCTTCAATTTTTTAAAAAGATACAATCTTCCCTCAAACTTGCCTTTTTCGAACGCATTGTTGACATAAAGTAGCAGAAAACTGGACAAAAACATATAAGTGCAGGAAAGTGATGATGCAGAAGTGGTCACATGAATCCTAAAAAATACAATACATAACTCAACTGGTAGTATCATCCGAAGAAAGAAATTAGAAGCATTGATGAATACAACTCTCACTACATATGTATCTCCAACATGTACAATGTAACATGAAAACAACAATTAGTAGGGACATGTGTGCCAAAACTTACTGCGAAGTAACTTAGCTGCAAATTATTTCGGTAGAAAAAACATTACTTACTAATTTAGTTAACCTACTTTAGCATGATCATAAAGATGGTTTAAGTCCTAAGATTCTAGCAAAAATAGAGTAACGATTGGAAAGAGTAATTAGAAGTAGCTGAAACAATTTGTTAGTTCCTTCAAGATTGATGAGGCTAGTGCCTCTGTGATTCGAGTATCTTGGTGAACATGACTTTCCTAAAGAATTTTCCTAATGAGTATTCTCATTTGAGAAAATAATACTATTTATGCCTATGCCTAGGTCAAAATAAGCCTAGAATCCAAGAAGTTAAGGCTTCCTAAATCCTTATGAAATTCCATATAATTATTATGATCCCCTGGAATGATTGCAAAATTCCATTGGAATATGACTATCCACTTAAAATTTTGTGGTTAGCCCTTCTTTCCACTACACAATGCTCAAAGTTTGTAGCTCCATGAAATATTTTAATATCCTAGTTGGCCAGGTTAGAAGTAAATTTAGTTCATAGGTTAACCAATAACATAAGCCATATAAACACGAGAAAACACAAATGAAAAAACTTTATGGAAAATCAGGATTAAACCCACTACCCTTTCATCACTGAGACACGAAGAACAAAATTAGCTACACATCGTTGAGAAAACCATAATAAAAAGAACAATGCAGGATTCCATTGCAAGAAATATGAATATGTAAACTTATAATAATTTATCTTCTTCACCCTTGTATCAATCCATCCTCTTATACAAGTATCTCACAACTCACAATATTGACGAAACTCTCATCTACATGTCGGCATATTTTTAGGTTTGTGTGTTGTATTTCGAAAAGGGGTCGCCTAACAGAAATTGTCGGTGAGTTTTTTAATTTAATTTTAAATAAATAATTTGAAAAGTTGTATTTGATTTTTGAAAATAATTTTAAATTTGAACATTTTAAGATATGAAATCAAACCGATCTCACATCCCAAATAGTTTATACAAACGAGCACCGCACCACAAACTGTATATCTATCCCGGAGAGTAGACACATTGCTTGATGATGAGGCTCGGTTAAATAAACTAGAAGATTTGTGACATCCGTTTGGTCTGCGAACAAATTTTATAAGCCGACAAGTTCCCCTGCTTAATATGAAAGCATTAAACAGGGTTTATATTACCTGGTTCTTTAAAATTCCCTATAGGGGCAAGCCCCTATAGTTAATTACATCTTAAGTGACGGGAATCACCTAAGAAAACTCTCGATAATAATCAGTAATTCTGCTCTCAAGAATTTCGAAGTTTAAGGTTTTCAAGGGATGTAATTTTGGAATTTCAATAGGGAATGGATCAGATTTGGACCATTTTGTTTTGGGAATTCAAAGGAAGAAAGGTAGGATAAATCACAGATTCGAAGCGAACTTCGGTAATTTCCCGACTATCCTATTGTTTGGCTTTAATTTAGGAAAGTCCTAATATTTATTTAATGTTTTGATTTTGCCAATTTTAATTAATTAGGACTTATGTTCGTATGACATGATCATACAAATAGCCTCGAAGATGTGAGGGTTTATGTCGTATCAGACGACTACCTCGGAATCCTAAAACCGGTTAGGGCTTAATTTACATGACATGATCATGCAAATGCCTAACGAAGAGTTGAGGATTTATGTTGCACTAGACAGACTACCTCGAAATCCTATGGCTTAGTTGTTTAATTCTAGGAATGTTTAGCTGATGTAGAGTCGTTTCTGTCGACGAAGATGGCCGTGCTGCCCACCGTGCTCCGAGCTCCTTGTTGTTGCAGAGGTTTAGTTTTAGAAGTCATAAATCAGGAGATGAGAAAAGTGTCGTGGTTTAGAGAAAATCTTAATTTCCAAGTGTTTTTTATGTTTTAATTAAAACAAATCTTAAAGTTGATTATAACAACACCGGTTAAGATCTCACGGTTCCATCCTTCCGGCATCGTTATTTTTATCGGATTCACTTAGTCCAGATGAATTTGCTAAACTCAATCGAATGAGTTCCACACTTTCATTTAGACCGTGGGAAATCCCGTTAGCAACACGTAGGTTACATCATCCGAGGTATTCCCGATCATCCAACGAGACGTTTTAATTTAGTTGTAATTGTAGTTTTGTATTACGGTTTGTGATTAAATTTTGAGTTGTTTTATATTTTGAAATGTTGTGGCGGTGAATTTTATCTTGCAATGACTTTTAATTTAGTTTTGGTTTCAGTTTTAGGGACTATCCTAGAGGTGTGGGTTTTCATACAACAGTTTGTTTATCATGCAAGAAAAGTAAGTACAATACGATTAAAGAAATTGCAATAATGTAAATTGCAATAAAATAAAAGCGTACCTGGAGGGTCTTCCCGTCATCCCAAGCTGCACTTAAAACACAATTAGAATATTTAAGCAAGTTCCTAGGTAAAGCTAAGGGAAGGGTTATGGTTTTCTACCAAGTTCCTAATCCTATAGCTAGTCATTTCCTATGACGTCTAGGTTCTTGTGTTTTAGTTTGAGGACGATTTTCTTCATCAAAGAATAATTAAGTTCAATTGTTCTTATAAGTATCCTATCATATTGAGGAAGTTCTTAAGAAGAATCTTAAACATCTTTTCAATATTGCTAGAATTGTTTTAAGTCCAAATGAATTTAATTATACAAATGAATTAATCGTCCGAGAATTTAAGTTTTGTTATCTTGCTCAGTGAACTAGGATATTTGAATATCCTATAAGTGAAGTAACATTTCATTTAATGTTCTGTTTAGGAGTTATGATAACCAAAGTTTTCGAGGGCAGATTGGTGTTCAAGTGGTTTGTGATTTGGTTTAATTTCAGTTATCGGATTTAAATTTGGAATAGTGTTCAAGTTGCTTTATATTTATTTTTTGAATTCTTTATGTCTTAGATGATGTCATTTTTAATTTAATTTATTTTAACTTTAATTTAATTTAATTTGGTTTAGTTTTAATTTTAATTTAATTTTGATTTTTAATTTTAATTTTAATTTTAATTTTAATTTTATTTGATTTTATTTTAATTTAATTTAATTTAATTTAATTTAATTTAATTTAATTTAATATGTTTTAATTTAATTTAATTTAATTTAATTATTTATATTTTTTTTAATTTAATTCTATTTAATTTAATTTAATTTATTTGATTTAATTTAATTTAATTTATTTAATTTGTTTGATTTAATTTAATTTAATCTTTAATTTAATTTTATTTTTAATTTTAGTTTAATTGAAAATTTAAAAAGAGTTTAATAATTTAACTTTATAATTTAATTTTAATGATTAAGTCCTTTAACATTTTAAAACATAAATTTGAATTATCATTTTAATTAGGAATTAAATATTATTGAGATGATTAATTTAGGGATTTTTAAATTAAAGAATAAATCTCTTCCTAATAATATCCCTATTTTAATAATTCCAATTTTATTATTCTTCCAAATTTAATCAATTATTTAATTAAAGTTTATTTTAATTATTTTCAAATTGTTTAGTAGGTTTCTACCCTTTAATTATTTAAATTTCAATCATCCAAATCAGATTAAGAACAAATATTTTACTCGTTAATTTTATTAAACCTAATGTTTTAATTAAGGGTTAAAAATTTTAATTACCATTTTGCCCTTCAAGTTTAATAATTTCATAACTCACTAAATTGAGCTTAAATGAACTTGAAATTTTTATGTGACTTCACTCATATGCCAATAAAGGCATGAGAGGAGAAAATGTGATTTTTCTGTATTTAATTTATTTATGTAATTATTTTTGGTGGAAAATAGGAATTTCCAAGGAAAATTTAATAATATGACCAAGGGAAAGTTTCTGTCCTTAAGAAAATTATGGGACATTCCTAATGACTAGAGGACCACTTGGACCAATTTTGGTGATTTTTTAAATTATATTATTTTTATTATAATTATTTTAATTTGTGGAGTATTAATTAATTTAAAAATAAAATAAAGGTTGAAAAATGATATTTATATTTTTCAAAAATCTCTCTGATATCAAGGAAATCAGAGAATCAATTTTTACAATTTTCTAATTTTTCTTTGATTTATTATAATTATTTTAGTGAAAATGCTAGAAAATACATTTTTTTTAATTTTAAAATTACCCTAGGGCTTTAAAATTTAATATCTCATTAAATAGACCTAAGAAAAATATGGGATTTGTTCCTAAGTGATTAAAATTCAAAGTGTGACATTTTGGTGAATTTTATTATTTTTATGATTTTTATTATTTTTTAATTATTAAAATATTAAAATAATGCAAAAAATTAAATTTTCTAGAAAATTGAAATTTTAATTTCTTTAAATTCCCCTGATATCAGAGAGGCTGCAAAACTAATTTGGTGAATTTTTGAAAGGTATTTTGAAAGTTATGAATTTTTAAAGTTTAAAATGGCTAAATGGCTTAATCAACCCATTTAGTAGAGGCTAACCAAGTCCAATTGACTTCAAATTTTTATGGTGGGTTCCTCTGATCCTAAAGGTCAGTGGAGAATTGATTTTAAGTCAATTTGATGTATGGTTAGCTCTAATTAATTAAGGAGCTATTTTGGGTGTTTAAGCCAATTAGGGTTATTTTAAATGAACTAATTCAAAACCTATTTTTCCTGAGGTCCTCTGGTCATAAGAGACATCACCAAATTTTCCTAGAATTTATTTCACAACATGCTAATTATTAGATTTAAAATACTCAAAACAGCAACATGAATTTGAAAAATCAATAACTTCTCATAGGGATGGCCTCTGACTTTGGAAAATTCAGGGAATGTTCCCAAATTTAGAGGCTTCAAAAGCCCTATGATCTCATGCCATGGTGAATTTCCTATATGCATGGAGAATTAAAACAATTCAGAAGGGAAATAAATTATTAAAAATAAAATAATTGATGAAATTAAATGATTTCTTTTCCACATTATTCTCCTCTGTTCACTGAGCAAGAGGATATTTTTATTTTATTTTTCTGATTTTTCTACACAAAGTTATGGATTTTTGAAGTTTAGGGAATTAAATAAATAGAAAAATACCCTAATTTTCTATTTATCCACGCGGCGCCGCGTCAACCTCGGTAGCTCCGAAACGCCGCGTGGCGCTCTCCGATTCGACGCCGCCATCTGACTCAGCGCTCCGGGGGCCCGCTGTGTCGTTCCATCTCCTGATCCGGCGCGATCCTGGCCGTCCGTCCGCGCGTGTATTAAATGAACGGCATCCGTTCATCGTCCCCAGGCGTCCTTACCCGAGAGCCGTCCGTCTTCTGGGCCCAAGATCTCACTCGATACTTGACCAAATTTAACGTTCTTATGCTCTATGGATTCGTCTCGAGAAGACGAACACATCCATATGGTTTATGTGGCATGAAATTGACTCAATGAAAATGAAGAATGTACAGAAGCTCGGGAAGAAGAGTGAGGCCATACCTTTGCTCAGAGAAGTGTGGCTTCTATCTGAGGGTTGTGTCACCTTCGATTGGTTCCCAGCAAGCTCCAGATGAAGTCTCCTGGTCTGGTGAATTGCCTAGCTATGAAAGTGACCACGGCTCGATCACAAATCTTGGAGGCTAGAACAACCGGGTGGCTCCGGAGATGGGGCTTTCGGTGGGAAACTTCTCCTCTTGGTCCGGTGAAGGTGTAGGACCAGTCGATTTGAGGGTTGGCTCACTGTGGCAATGTGTCCTGGTTTTGGGTGAAATTTCGGTTGAGAAATTGGCTTCGTCGGTGGGGATTAGGGCGAATTGACACCGAGGATCAAGCTCGCTCTAAGTATGGAGTAGGGTTTGGAACAATTTTGGCGAGTTTCGGCAAGGTTTGTGCAACTCTCTTCTCATGGCCGTGAGGGGGTCGGGTTTAAATAGAGGTGGCTGGAGAGCCTCGCAGGGATGGCCAAGGTTTGGGATCGAGTCTGCTCCGGGCATTGGAAGAACGACCATGGTGGCCATTGGGCATGAGGGCAGCTCAGCAAGGTGGAATTCCAAAGTTGGCTCACATGTGAGCTCTCGGGTGTGGTGTTTTCCGGCGACCTGGTGGCTGGCCGGCCAGGCACTGGTCACCATCTTGTTCAGGTGGGTCAGGGCTGGGGTTTAGTGTAGGCAATTGACAAATGCCATGTGTAAAAGGCTTGGATTAGAATGGAATGGGAGAGGGCTCATTTTGGCTCAAATTGGTCAACCCATCCATTTGGGCTAGGTGCACCACCCAAGGCTTGATTTAGGCTGAATAAAAAGTGATTTGGATCAGCTTGATTAGTGGGGTCAAGTCACAATCCAAGTACAATTAAGTTTAAGCATGGTTTAATGGAGTCATGGAAGTGGTTAGTCACTCTTAAGAGAACATGGAAAGGGCCTCCTCCTCTTGCCATCTTGGGTATGGTGAGGTGGAAAGTAGATTCCATGACTCTCATGGCTCCCATGTGGCTCATGCATGGCTTCATGGCTCATCTTTGGCTTGGGAAAAGTTAAGTCAATTTCATGGAAATGGGTTTAAGAAAATTTTGGTATTTTGATGGGAATTTGTATGGGGCTTAATTTGGAATGGCTTCATGATGAATTTTCAAACTTAGGGATTGATTTTAATTAAGGGTATGATGAGAAGAATTTGTCATATGGGCTTTAGCATGAAATTTGGGCTTTTAGGAAGGTTTCATGTAAGTGGGCTTTTGGTTTAAAAACAGATTTATGGATGGGAATTTTGTGAAGGATTGGGCCAAACAAATGTTGGGTTTAGCTCATGGATGTGTCATGAGTGATTTGAAATGAGTTTGGAATGATTTGGTTTTGAATTAGGTTGAATGTGGGCTTCTTTGGTGAATGGGCCAATATAGGTCAAATTGGGCTAACTTGGGCCAATGTTGGGCTAGGGTTGAAATTGATGTAAAATAAATGTTGGGAAATGTTTATGGGAGTGTTTCAAAGAGGTTTTGGCTTTGGTTGGGTTTTGATTTTGGGGTTTGGGCTTATTTAAGTTAGGTTTGGGTTTAGGTCAAAATTGGGCCTTTTAGCTTTGGGTTGAATTTGAGTGGGGTTTGGGTCCAAATTTTGGGCAAATCATGTTAAGGTTTTGTTCGTAGGGATGTTAAGGGAGGTTTGGAAAAGATTTGGGGTTAATTGGAGTTGAATTGGGTGAGTTTGGGTTAGGTTTGTGTCATGGGTCCAAATTGGGCCTTAAGGCCAAAAGTGGAATTGGATCCAAATGTCAATCAAATTGAACTTGGATTTGGTCTAGATTGGTGTTGGGAATGTTGAATTGAAGTTTAGAATTAAATTGGACCAGAATTTGGGTCAATTGGGTAGGCTTGGTTTGACATTGGGTTCACTTTGGGTTAAAATGGGTCAAATTGGGGGTTTTGACAAAAGTAGGGTAAATTGACAAAATTGGCCATGAAGGGACTCATTTGAGGCATCCACTATGTTGTTCCCAACCCTCTTAGCCAAGGGCTTAGGGGTTAAGGACCATCCATGTGAATCACCTACATGAGTCAGGAGGTCAAGTTGGGTATAGGTGTGGTTTTAGGAGGTGTGTAAAAGTGTAGTGTATAAGTGTAGTGTGTGTGTAAGTCAGCCCTTCACCAGACTAGGCCACCCAGGGTAGTCCTAAGGCCAAAGAGTCCTATAGGAACTCATCCTTTAAACTTCCACATTTGATCTCGACCCTCTAGGTGATTAGGGGTCTACAGGTCGAGTTTGTGGAGTTTGCGGGGAGTTAAGAAGTGGTTTGAATTTCTAAGTGGTGGGTCCCAATTCTAATCCTCTAAGATAGTCAAAGGAAAAGCCTAAGGCTAGATCCTAAGTACTAAAAAGAAGAAGAGAAGACCTCATCAAAAATGAGGTCAACACTACAGTGTTTACACCAAATCAGGAAGAACACCATAAGGTATGCTCTCCAACTTTCTCCAAATCTTGCCTCCAACAGCCTCCAATGACTCCTTGATGTAGAACTCTCTCTATAAAGTCCTAAAAATCATTTCTGTTTTATGAATTATGGCTTGGGCCATCAATGTTCTATCCAAAAGTGTTTTCCTGCTCATCAGCATGGTCACATTGTAGTCATGCCAAATGGTTGAAGGGTTTAGCGTGGTCATGCCCGATTTTGGTGTCATCACATCACCCCTTTCTAGGATTGGTGTTTTCATGCCAACATTGTCATGTTACGAGTCTTCAATACATGGCGTGGTCATGCCACTTCCAGGCATTGTCTCACCACTTTAGACCACTTTTTTGTTGGATTTTCTCATTCCAAACTATTGGTATTCAACCCCTGCAACCAATCTAAGTTAAAAAACATCTTTCTCAAGCTTAAATCTAAGATAAAAGGTAAAAATAATATGTAAATTACATGGAAAAACTTGGGTAAAATCACAAATAAATTGACCCATGTCAATACCCTCAAACTTACCCTATACCTGCCTTCATATAATCATATAACTAAGTTTGGATTCAATGAAGATAATAGGTATTTCAATAAGGTACTAACTCTTTCATATGCTTATCAAAGCTAACTAAATGTGTTTAAATTTCATTGTAAATCGGTTATCTTTAATAGTTACTAACTTGCCTATCATGAATTTCCCTCATTTTTATCATTAAAGAGAATCTTATAAATCATTAAATTGATGTAATTTAAGCCTATTTCACTGACATCAAATGTTTTTGATGCAATGTTGACCTCATTTTTGATGAGGTCTTCCTTTCTTCTTTTTAGTGCTTAGGATCTAGCCTTAGGCTTTTTCTTTTGACTATCTTAGAGGACTAGAATTGGGACCCGCCTTTTAGAAATTCAAACCACTTCTAAACTCCCTGCAAACTCCACAAACTTGACTATAGACCCCTAATCACCTAGAGGGTTGAAATCGAATGTGGAAGTTTAAAGGATGAGTTCCTATAGGATTCTTTGGCCTTAGGACGCCTACTGGGTGGCACAGTGCAGTGAAGAGGTCGACATACATTACACTTACACACTACATTTCCACACACTCCCTAAAACCACACCCATACCCAACTTGACCTCCCGACTCATGTAGGTGATTCACATGGATGGTCCTTAACCCCTAAGCCCTTGGCTAGAGGGTTAGGAACAACATAGATGAATGCCTCAAATGAGTCCTTTCATGGCTCATATGGGCTTGAAATGGCTTCATGGCTCAACCAAAATGATTTCTTTCCACCTAAATTCACTCAATCTTCAATTTCCCAAATTTTTAATTTTTGACCCCCGGGACCCTACACCTACTAAACCTACCCAAAACCTTTGAAATTACCCAAATTTTTGCAAAATTTCCAAATTACCTAAAATTTTCCAAAATCAATCCCAAACACCTCCACATCACTCAAATTGATCATCCATACCCAAAAATACCAAAAATTCCAAAAATACCCCCCAATACCCTCCAAATACCCAAAATACCCTTCTTGACCCAAAAATCCAAAAATTCAGAAAATTCCCAGAAAATTCCAGAAAATCCCAAATATTCCCAATTTCATTTTGTCCAACTACACCATGGGCCAATTTTGTCAATTTACCCTACTTTTGTCAAAACCCCCAAATTGACCCATTTTAACCCAAAGTGGACCCAATGTCAAACCAAACCTACCCAATTGACCCCAATTTTGGTCCAATTCAATTCTAAACTTCAATTCAACATTCCCAATACCAATTTAGACCAAATCCAAATCCAATTTGATTGACATTTGGATCCAATTTCACTTTGGGCCTTAAAGCCCAAATTTGGACCCATGACCCAAACTTAGCCCAAACTAACCCAATTCAACTCCAATTAACCCCAAATCTTTTCTAAACCTTCCTTAACATCCTCATAAACAAAAAACTAACATGATTTGCTCAAGATTTTGACCCAAACCCCACTCAAATTCAACCCAAAATCAAAAAGCCCAATTTTGACCTAAACCCAAATCTAACCCAAATAGGCCCAAACCTCAAAATTAAGACCCAACCAAAGCCAAAACCTCTTTGAAACACTCCCATAAACATTTCTTAACATTTATTTTACATCAATTTCAACCCTAGCCCAACATTGGCCCAAGTTAGCCCAATTTGACCTACATTGGCCCATTTACCAAATAAACCCAAATTCAATCCAATTCAAGCCCAAACTACCCCAAATTTGCTTCAAGTTATTCATGAAACATCCCTAAACCAAAACCAACAACTATTTGGCCCAAACTTCTACAAAAAATTCCCATCCATGAACACATCCTTAAACTTAAAAGCCCACTTCCCTTAAACCTTCTTAAAAGCCCATTTCCTTCAAAATTCAAAAGCCCAAATCTACCCTAAAGCCCACATGACATCTCCATTTGTCATCCATTTAACTAAATCCATTACCTAAGTCCTAAAGTCACCATCAAATTATTCCAAATCAAGTTTCATACAAATTTCCATCAAAACATCCAAAATTCTTAAAACCCTTTTCATGAAACAAATCAACCTTTTCCCAAGCCAAATGAAGCCATGAACAAGCCATTCTCAAGCCACATGAAGCCATGAGGGCTTTGACTTGTCATTAGTCCATTTATGGCAAGAAGAGGGGGTTCTTTCTTAAACCTCCTTTAACCTTTTTTTACCTTAATCATGTCACACACTAAACCATGTTTAGCCACCTCATCATGGATGGAGACTTCACCATTCCTTCTAGGCTGACCTAAATGATTCCCTCGACTCAAAATCAGAGCTTGGAAGGGTGCACCAAGCCCAAAATGGTGGGTTGACCCAAACCAAGCCAAAGTGAGCCTTCTCCCATTCCATTTAAATCAAACTCCTTTACACATGTCAAACCTCAATTGCCTACACTAAACCCCGACCCGACCCACCTGACCAAGATGGTGACCATTGCACAGCCGGCCGGCCACCGGGCCGCCGGAAAACACCATGGCCGAGAGCTCACATGTGAGCCAACATTGAAATTCTCACTTGCTGAGCTGCCCCATGCCTAGTGGTCACCATGGCTGATCTTCTCCTCACCAGAGCAGCTGATCCCAAGCCCTAACTCCCTCTGAGAGGCCTTCCACCCTCTCCTATTTAAACTCCACCCCTCTCGGCCATGAAGGGAGCCAAGCACAAACCTTGCCAAAACTCTGCCAAAATTGTTCCAGATCCTTCTCCACTCTTAGAGCACTTGATCCCCAGTGAGATCCCCCTGCCATTTCTCCTCTGTAAGCTCAATTTCGCAGTTGAAATTCCACCCAAAACCGGGACACTTCTCCACGGTGAGCCAATTCCCAAATTGATTGGCTCTACACCTTCACGGACCAGGGAAGGTGTCCACCATCAAAAGCCCCATCTCCGGAGCCACCCGGTTGCTCCAGCCTCCAAGCTTTGTGATCGGGCTCGGTCGAAATCATATCCGGACAATTCACTGGACCGGGAGACTTCATCCGGAGCTTGCTAGGACCCAATCGAAGGTGCAACAACTCTCGGATTGAAGCCACACTTCTCCGAGCCAAGGTATGAGCTAACTCTTCATCCCGGAAGCACGGAGATTCTCTATTTCAAATGCCTTAGTTCCAATGCATGTTAGCCGTATAGATGTGTTCGTCTCTTCAAGACGAATCCATAGAAGCATAAGAACATAAAAATCCATTGAGAATCGAGTGAGATCTTAGGGATTTAGTGTGGACGGCTCTCGGGTGAGAACACTTGGGGACGATGAACGGATGCCGTCCATTCGATACACGCGCGCACGGACGGCCGAGATTGCGTCGGACCGGGAGACGGTACGAGAACCGCGGGGCCCGGCTGCGCGACTCGGGTGGCGGCGTCGAATGGGAGCGCGACGCGTGTGCGTTCGGAGGCTGCCGAGGTTTCGCCGGCGCCGCGTGGATAAATAGAAAATTAGGGTATTTTCTTATTTATTTAATTCCCTAAACTTCAAAAATCCATATCTTTGTGTAGAAAAATCACAAAAATAAAATAAAAATACCCTCTTGCTCGGTGAACGAGAGGAGAATAATGTGAAAAAGAAATCACTTAATTTCATTAAGTATTTTATTTTTTATGATTTATTTACTCTCTGCATACATTTAATTCTCCATGCATGTATACAATTCACCATGG
This sequence comes from Papilionanthe hookeriana x Papilionanthe teres, assembly GCA_022702705.1. Classification (NCBI taxonomy): domain Eukaryota; kingdom Viridiplantae; phylum Streptophyta; class Magnoliopsida; order Asparagales; family Orchidaceae; genus Papilionanthe; species Papilionanthe hookeriana x Papilionanthe teres. Next base: position 59,559,094 of record CM040438.1, on the reverse strand, counting down.
CATGAGACCATAGGGCTTTTGAAGCCTCCGAACTTGGAACATTCCCCGAATTTTCCAAGGTCGGAGGCCATCTCTGTGAAAAGTTATTTATTTTTCAAATGCATGTTGCTTGTTTTGAGTATTTTAATTCCAAAAAATAGCATGTTGTGAAATAAATTCTAGGAAAATTTGGTGATGTTCCTTATGACCAGAGAACCCTAGGGAAAATAGGACTTGAGTTAATTCACTCAGATTAACCTCTAATTGGCTTAAACACCCAAAATAGGTCTTTAATTAATTAGAGTTAACCAGGTATCAAATTGACTTGAAATCAATTCTCCACTGACCTTTAGGATCAGAGGAATCCACCATAAAAATTTGAAGTCAATTGGACTTGGTTAACCCCACTAATTGGGTTGATTAAGCCACTTATCCATTTTAAACTTTAAAAATTCATAACTTTTAAAATACTTTTTAAAAATTCACCAAATTGGTTTTGGAGCCTCTCTGATATCAGGGGAACCTAAGAAAATTAAAATTTCAATTTTCTAAAAAAGTTGATTTTTAATAATATTTTAATATTTTTAATAATTAAAAAATAATAAAAATCACAAAAATAATAAAATTCACCAAAATGTCACATTTTGAATTTTAATCACTTAGGAACAAATCCCACATTTTTCCTAAGTCTATTTAGTGAGATATTAAATTTTAAAGCCCTAGGGTAATTTTAAAATTAAAAAAAGGTATTTTCTAGCATTTTCACTAAAATAATTATTATAAATCATAGAAAAATCAGAAAATTGCAAAATTTGATTCTCTGGTTTCCTTGATATCAGAGAGATTTTTGAAAAATATAAAATCCATTTTTCAACATTTATTTTATTTTTAAATTAATTAACACTCCAAAACTCAAAATAATTATAATAAAAATAATATAATTCAAAAAATCACCAAAATTGGTCCAAGTGCTTCTCTGGTCATTAGGAATGTCCCCTAATTTTCTTAAGGACAGAAACTTTCCCTTGGTCATGTTATCAAGTTTTCCTTGAAAATCTCTATTTTCCACCAAAAATAATTATATAAATAAATTAAATACAGAAAAATCACATTTTCTCCTCTCATGTCTTTATTGACATATGAGTGAAGTCACATAAAAATTTCAAGTTCATTTGAATTCAATTTAATGAGTTATGAAATTATTAAGCTTAAAGGGTAAAATGGTAATTAAACTTTTAACCCTTAATTAAAACTTTAGGTTTAATAAAAAGTCAACAAGTAAAATATTTGATCCTAATCTGATTTGGATGGTTGAAATTTAAATAATTAAAGGGTAGAAACCCATTAAATAATTTTAAAATGATTAAACTTTAATTAAATAATAGATTAAATTTGGAAGAATAATAAAATTGGAATTATTAAAATAAGGGATCTTTATTAGGAAGAGATTTATTCTTTAATTTAAAAATCCCTAAATCAATTATATCAACTAATACTCAATTTTTAATTAAAATGATAACTCAAATTTAAAATATTAAAAGACTTAATTAAATTATTAAACTCTTTTGAAATTTCAATTAAAATTAAAAATAAAGTAAATTAAAGATAAATTAAATTAAGATTAAATTAAATTTAATAATTAAATTAAATTAAATTAAATTAAAAAATTAAATTAAATTAAATTAAATAATTAAAATTAAATTAAATTAAATAATTAAATTAAATTAAATAATTAAATTAAATTAAATTAAATTAAATTAAATTAAATAATTAAATTAAATTAAATCAAATCAAATTAATTAAACATCAAATCAAATTAAATTAAATTAAACTAAATATAAAGCAACTTGAACACTATTCCAAATTTAAACCCTTTAACTTAAATCAAATCATTTGAATGCTAATTTACCCTTGAAAGCTTTGATTATTATAACTCCTAAATGAAACATTAAATGAAGTGTTACTTCACTCATAGGATATTCGAATGTCCTAGTTCAACTGAGCAAGTTAACAAGACTTGAAAACCTCGGACGATCGATTCATTTATATAATTAAATTCATTTGGACTTAAAATAATCCTAGAAATATTGAAAAGATGTTTAAGATCCTTCTTAAGCACTTTCTCAATATGATAGGATATTTATAAGAACAATTGAATTTGATTATTCTTTGATGAAGAAAATCGTCCTTAAACAAAAAACCCAAAGAACCTAGACGTCATAGGGGATGACTAGCTATAGGATTAGGAATTTGGTAGAAAACCATAACCTTTCCCTTAGCTTTACCTAGGAACTTGCTTAAATATTCTAATTGTGTTTTGAGTGCAGCTTGGGATGACGGGAAGACCCTCCAGGTACGCTTTTATTTTATTGCAATTTACTTTCTTGCAATTTACATTATTGCAATTTACTTTATTGCAAATGCACTTTACTTTTCTTGCATGATAAAACAACTGTTGCATGAAAACTCACACCTTTAGGATAGACCCTAAAACTGAAACCAAATTAAGTTAAAAGTCATTGCAAGATAAAATTCACCGCCACAACATTTCAAAATATAAAACAACTCAAAATTTAATCACAAATAGAACACGAAACTACAATTACAACTAAATTAAAACGTCTCGTTGGATGATCGGGAATACCTCGGATGATGTAACCTACGTGTTGCTAATGGGATTTCCCACGGTCTAAATGAAAGTGTGGAACTCATTCGATTGAGTTTAGCAAATTCATCCGGACTAAGTGAATCCGATAAAAATAATGATGCCGGAAGGATGGAACCGTGGGATCTTAACCGGTGTCGTTATAATCAACTTTAAGATTTGTTTTAAATAAAACATAAAAAACACACGGAAATTAAGATTTTCTCTAAACCAAAACACTTTTCTCAACTCCCGATTTATGATTTCTAAAACTAAACCTCTCGTAACAACAAGGAGCTCGGAGCATGGTGGGCGAGCACGACCATCGTCATCGAGCAAAACCCGAGTCTACTTCAAGAAAACTTTCCTAGAATTAAACAACCAAGCCATAGGACTTCGAGGTAGCTTGCACTAGTGCAACATAAATCCTCAACTCTTCGTTAGGCATTTGCATTGCAAATTAAGCCCTAACCGGTCTTAGGATTCCGAGGTAGTCGTCCGATACGACAATAAACCCTCACATCTTCTAGAGTTATTTGTTTGATTTTATCATACGAATATAAACCCTAATTAATTAAAATTGGCGAGATCAAAACATTTAAATAAGTATTAGGACTTTCCTAAATTCAAGCCGAAACGATAGGATAGTCGGGAAATTATCGAAGTTCACTTCGAATCGGTGATTTCTCCTACCTTTCTTCCTTTGGATTCACAAAACACAATGTTCCAAAAATTTGATCCATTCCCTATTGAAACTCCAAAATTCGATCTTTGAAAACCTTAAACTTTGAAATTCTTGAGAGCGAATCATTGATTATTATCGAGAGTTTTCTTAGGTGATTCCGTCACTTAAGATGTAATTAACTATAGGGGCTTGCCCTTATAGGGAATTTTAAAGAACCTGAGTAATATAAACCTCGTTTAATGTTTTCATATTAAGCGGGAAACTTGTCGGCTTATAAAATTGGTTCGCGGACCAAACGGATGTCACTAATCTTCTAGTTTATTTAATCAAGCCCCACCATCAAGCAGTGTGTCTATCCTTAGGGATAGATACACGGTTTGTGGTGCGGTGCTCGTTCATATAAACTATTTGGGATGTGAGGTCGGTTTAATCTCATATCTTAAAACCTTCAAATTTAAAATTATTTTCAAAATCAAATACTACTTTTTCAAATTATTTATTTTAATTAAATTAAAAATTCGCCGACGATTTACGTTAGGCGACCCCTCTTCAAAATAAAACACGACCTAAAAATATGCCGACGGGATTTACGGCGACTCCGCTGGGGAATATTCCTCTCTGCATTATAATCAAATAATTCCGCTTTCAAAAATCGGTAGTGTATCCATGTCCCTAATGGATCAAACTACCCTTCTTTCCGTTGGAATACTATGTTCATTTCTATCTTGAACAAGTATAGCCAACATTCTCTCGGATTTAGGAGCCATTGTTTAGACACCCCTAAACAGAGAGGTTCCGAGATCCTTTACCTCATTTCGAGGTGGGGTGGACCCCAATAGGTGTTAGTTTAGGAATGATCCTTCGAGTCGGGAAGTCTTGCTTAAGACTTTCTTTTCCTTTCTGAATTGGATTCCTTACCTTCTCTACACCTTTGAACATTCCGTTCTGAATAAACAAACTCTCTAATAAGTGATTCTTTTAACAAATGATTCCTTTTTATAAATACATGAACAAAGAATGAGTTCGGACTCTTTTCAATTCCTTTCTTTTCGTCCTAAAGAAAAGAAGCATAACTTGGGACCGACGACCGGAATCTACCTTGCGAAATGGAAGCCCCGAAGCCGATTTTCTCCTTCACCAACGGACCTGGACTTCGGCTGTCTATAAGGATGAACTGCCCGACAATGGGGTCATCCGATTTGGACGGGGATTTGAAAACACGAACGTCGAAGTCACCGACGTCTCCCTCTTTGCACCGACAAACAAGGTATCCGAGGCGAGGAACCCCGCGCGAGTTCGACCTCAGGTCGACCCAAGAGTTTCCTCCCCTGCTGAGGGTCCCGACTAGGAGAATCTTGCTTGTCCGCCGGGAGGAGCATTCTCACTACCCCCACTGGTCTAGTTGTTTACGCACCTACCCCGACTTACGCCAAATCAAAGGGGAAAGAAATCCGGAACTATGGTAAACTCGTTACGCGTGGAGGGTACGGATCTTCTGTAAGACCTTCGTCTTCGAAATCGGATCCGAGTTCGAAGATTCGAGTCAGCGACAAAGACCCGAAGAAGAAATAGAAATAGAAGGGTCGCCGGGGGAGCCGGAGCTGCCGAGATCGCCTTCCTGGAGGAAATTCCGGAGTTGCCGAGAATATGCAGTTGCCGGAATATACACCATCGCTCGACTACATACCACTTTTGGGAGGAAGCGGGTTCCATCCCCTCTCCGCCGCAGAGGATGAGGAGAATGTTCGCAAGATTCGTCGCCACATTACCTCGGCCGCATACTACAACGATAGCCGCAAGAAAAGAACTAGAACTACGTCGTTTGCTCGACTGACAAACTTTGGTAGAAAAGCTAGCAAAGAAGGAAAACGCGCCCGTGTCGGAAATTCTACGAAGGATAGGACGGGTGCCGGTCAAATCCCGTCTTGGGCCCCGAGTAGAGCCCGTCGTCATGATAGGAAAACCAAGCAAGAGAATGAAGGCTAGCCGCTCGTCGTAGTATCGGGGTTACGGATTAGGGAGGATACCACCTTCCGACATTTGGCCGATAGACCATGCGGTCCTAGACCTTCTGTCGCTAGAAGGATGGTATGGCGTCCCACTACGGGGCGATTGAGGCCGAAACGAGCGGCCGAGAGAGAAAGTCTCGCCGGGAGGCTTGAATCCGAAGAAAGCGCTCCTTGCGATGAAGGGGACTCGTGAAAAAGGACCCGGCAACCATCGCATGACAACCACAAAAATACACGAAGCTCCGCTAGAAGATGCCATGGAAAAGTTGAGAACCGACATCAGACGGTTGGCAAAAGAAAGAGAAGAAAAGTTCGGAGACGAGATCGACTCATCGGAATTCATGGACAACGAATATGCGAGAAATCAACATGGTTGAGACACGAGCTTCATCGGCTTCTCGAGGTGCTCCTGCGGCCGCGAAAAGAGAGGAGCCGGAGCCCGATGAAGAGACGGCTTCGGGAAAAGGACGACACGATCGCTCGAATGGCGAAGAGGATGGAAGAGATGGCCGTAGCTCTAGCCACTCTCCAAAGTCAAGTACAACCACATAGAGAGACACCCCCGAAGTCATTCACATCGTAGACGGAGGAAAGGAGATTACATCCGTCGATGGGGATGACCAGTGAAAAAGGATACAACACAAAGTATGATCCCCGAAAAGGATATCAAGAACTTGGTAGAACGAGCGGAGTGCGAGAAGCCCTAGCACAATCGAAGAACGGGACATCTATTCGGACGGGTAGACCTTACCGGAAGAATTCGACGTCGCCGATACCCGAAGGGCTTCGTACCACCTGCGTTTAAGACCTTCGACGGAGCCGGGAACCCCCGACGGCATGTTGCACACTTTCGTGCCGGTTGTTGCAATGCGGCGGGAGCGATGCGCTACTCTTCCGACGGTTCGTTAGCGATCCGTCGGGAATCGCCTTCGGCGGTATGCGGGATTACCGACGGATGCGTAAAGACATTCTCGGAGCTAGAGAGCCTCTTCATTAAGCGATTTGCGGAGCTCGGCACCACATCACTATAGGTGATTTAGTGGTAGAGAAACAAAGGCCGAATGAAACTCTAGTGGATTACATACTTCGATGGAGAAATTTAAGTATGAAGTGTGAACCACAACTGCAAGAACAACATGCGATCGGCATCTTGCTTAAAAGCATTCACGGCCCGATAGCACTTCTCCTCGAGGGATTCACTATTAAGACTTTTGAGAAGTTGTTAAGCAAGGCCGGAAGCTTGCAAGAAGAGGCGAAGCAATTAAGTTTTGCCGACAAGACGGACAAGCGAGAGCCGGTGAAGACTTTCGAAAAGAAATGCGGGGTCGTTGCGGCGGTTGACAAAGGCAAACAACCGATGCAAATACCACCGAAACGGCCGCAACAACCACAACAAAATTACCGGCAACCCGGTCCGGCTATCGGTCGTCTCCGCGGTATGAACAACCGTCTCGTCCGCAACGTACATTGAGGGAGCTTCGAGCGAGAGAATATCCGTTCAAGAATGAAGCGATACCAAAGATGTTCCGTAGCTTAATAAAAACTCCAGATTTCCGAGCTGCCATAGCCCAAAGACCGGAGGAAGTCAACAAGAAAGGTGATCCCAACTTTTGCCCCTACCATCGGATGCTTGGGCACAAGATAGAAGACTGCATTACCTTCAAAAGTTGGCTCAACGACAACCTTCGGAAAGGAAATATAACAATCCCGAAGGAGTACATGAAGGAACCCCGGAAAGGAGGTTCCGTCGATGTTATCTCAGCCGATCCCGTCATCCCGATAGATCCCTATGCAGCCGACGATGGATGGACTACCGCACAGACGAGATCTTCGAAGAAGATTTTAGACAACATCCGAACCGCTTCGGTGCGAGCTTCAATTCGAGTTCGAGACCTGTTAAGCCGGTACTTATCACTTGCGATAGAAGAACCACCTCGACGGGAGAAAATCGAAGAGAAGAAGAAAATTGACGAAGAAGAGGGGCCGAGACTCCTAAGGCTAGACTAGGGGTCGCTTATCCGAGGATAGTTGTTTCCGATTCGGGGAGAAATCCCTCGAACCTCTGATTTTGTATGATTATCTGCTCACTTCGGTGGGATCATATAATGATAAGGGTGATGGCGTTGGCTACGTTTTGATCGTTTCTAACGATTACGTAACTAGCGACAATCCGGGCGTCGATTTCGATACCAATAACAATTCTCAAATCATACAAGATCTCGACGATCAAAATGACGAAGAAGACATCCATCGAGGAGGCTACGAGAGCTCAACGAGCAACGGCTCTATCCGTCAAGTTTCGAGGAGCTCCGGTTACGATAGAGTTAGAGCCTTGATTTGGAAGATAATCCGGAAGAGCCGGTCATTCCGATTCGGGAGGAGACACCGACAAACTCGATACTAGATTCGAGAAGAAATTACGAAGTCAACCTAAGAAGTGGAAAAGTTCTACCTCCAAGAATGGGTCCAAAAGACAAAGGAAAGCGGTGGTTGTTCAAGAAGGACCAACCCCGGCAGAAGACATACCCATTCGAGAAGAAGCCGAGACACGGGAGAACAAAGTGGACTACAACGTGCTAGCCCATCTTAGGAAACTACCGCCAAGCCGAGCATTTACGATGCTCTCATCTTATCAAAGGAGATGAGGGAAGCTCTGATCAAGGCCTTACTTGATCCGGAAATTTGCTTAGCTCAAATGGCCGGAGATCCCTTAGATGAGGTTTGCTCGTTAAAGGAACAGCGATGTGTTACCTTCACGGACAATGACCTACTACCTGGGACGGCGAGATCACGACCGACCGTTGTACATTTCGATTCTGATTGGGAAGTTTACGCTCTCCGGAGTTTTGGTGGATCCGGGAGCATCAATCGATATAATGAGTCTTCGAACACTAGCATACTTGGAAATTGATGCTCGTGAGCTCGAGGCCGACAAAATGTTATTAAGAGGATTCGACCGGAAAGGAGAAAGAGCCCTCGGGTCAATAACGCTGTCGATGAAGACCGGTGACTTAGCAAAGACAACCGCAAAATTTCATATAATCGATTCGAAACGTCGTTCAACGCTCTGCGGGCCGACCATGGATACATGAAAACGGGATGGTACCATCATCTCTGCATCGAGTGCATCAAATATTACGATGGAGGGGAACGAGTGCATCAAAGGAGACTTACAACCATTCTCCGTACATGAAATTGGAATCCATGAAGATGCGACTTATTATGCACCGCAAAGAAAACAATCTTCTCCGGAGATACCGTAACAAATGAAGCAAAGAAAGTTCGGGACAACGAAGAACACTGAAGTTCTAGTCCAACGGTCACTCACCACTCCCTTCCGGCGAGATGGTGAAGGTTTCTCCACAACTCGCATCCGAGGTCGAGGCCGGGGACGAGGCCGTGGTAGAGACGCTAGGACAATTGGACGGAGAAACCAACCATCAATGTTGATTGGGATGATAGTTACGAAGAAGAAAAAGAAATCAAGCAAGAAGCGGCAACAATAAGTCGAAAGAAGCCGCAATACAAGATCTCCTCGAAGATGAAAAGAACGAAGAATACAAATCAATATACGAGAAGATTAACCACTACGTACATACTTATGACCCTAACTCCGATCCATTCTAATAAGATCGAGGGTATGGAGGTCAAAGAGGTACGTAGTGACGATGCAAAGCCGATCAAATTCTACCGTGGTGCTTCTTCCTCCAAAGCTGAAAATAATGTACAATTCGAAGATGTCACTTCATCGGAATTAATGGAATTACCTTTTGAGTGGTACTCTCCACGTGTTCAAAATTTAATTCAACGTGGTTTCTTACCTCGACAATGGACAAAAGGTCAATCACAACATTTTGAAAAGTTATGGAATAACTCCGGCCGTCCTCCCGATTCGAAGTATGGACTCGGATTCGGCACGGTAGGGTCGGTTGACGATGCGGAATTTTGCTTGGTTGTCACTTGCGAATCCAATGAAAGCTGCATGGAAACTACGGACGAACTCGAAGATTTACAAATTGGAGACGCTCCACGAGTTCGAAGAAGAAATCAAATCTACGATAGATGAGTTAACGGAAGTTAACTTGGGTACTAACGAAGAGCCTAGACTTACCTTTGTTAGCTCCTTACTCGATAAAGAAGACTCCGAAGAAATAATCGAGTTATTAATGGAATTTAAAGACTGTTTTGCTTGGAGCTACGATGAAATGCCGGGATTAGCCCCGGAGGTTGCGATCCATAAGCTAGGAGTGGATCCTACTTCGTTCCGGTCGGACGAGGTCCCGGAAGAATGCGTACGGAAATCGAACAACAAGTCATAGCCGAAGTTAAAAAGCTAATAGACGCTAAATTTGTCAGTGAAGAACAATACCCGACTCGGTTAGCCAATGTGGTGCCGGTCGGAAAGAAGAATGGTCGGATCGGAATTTGTGTGGACTTCGGAGATTTAAACAAGGCATGTCCAAAAGATGAATTCCCTCTACCGATTCCAGAGCCGATGATCGATATTGCTTCGACACATGAAATATTCTCATTCATGGATGGATCTTCGGGATACAACCGAGATAAAAATGGCTCCGAGAAGATGAAAAGCTTACGGCATTCGGAACGCCGATCGGAGTATTTTGCTACACGGTGATGCCATTCGGAGCTGAAGAACGCGGGAGCAACTTACCAAAGAGCAATGACAAGAATTTTTGATGATCTCATCCACAATCAAGTCGAGTGCTACGTGGACGATGTCGTCATCGAAAGCAAAGTAAAGGAAAACCACACTGTATGATTTGAGAATTGTTTTCGAACGATTAAGACAATTTAACCTTAAGATGAATCCCTTAAAATGCGCCTTCGGCGTCACCTCCGGGAAATTCTTAGGATTCGTTGTCCGACATCGTGGAATTGAAATCGACCCGGAGAAGATTAAAGCTATCTTAGAAATGCCGCCTCCCGAAACCTTAAAACAACTACGATCTTTTCAAGGAAGGCGGCATATCTTCGACGCTTTATCTCGAACCTGTCGGGTAGGTGTCGGCCTTTCTCGGCACTAGTTAAAAAGGACGCCAAATTTATTTGGGAAGAGAAATGCCGGAAGGCCTTCGAAGACATTAAACAATATTTAATGACACCTCCTGTCTTAGCGGCCCCGGTCTCGGAGTAGACCGGCGATACTTTACACCGCGGCTTTAGACGACTCTCTCGGAGCCCTGTTAGCCGAGTCGATGATGAGGGTAAAGAAAATGCTCTTTACTACTTAAGCCGTCGTTTACTTCCGACGGAAGTAAGGTATCCCGCAATTGAAAAGCATTGTTTGGCCCTGATCTTCGCCGCTCAAAAGCTCAGGCACTACATGCTTTCTCATAAGGTCAACTTGATTTCGAAGTTTAATCTATTGCAATACTTGATGACTCGTCCAACACTTTCCGGCAGACTTGCCAGATGGTCAATGATATTATTGCAATTCGATATAACTTTCGTGCCTCTGCGTGCCGTAAAGGGACAAGTCTTAGCAGACTTCCTCGCAGCACACCCTTTGCGGCCGAATCTCCTCTCGATGACGATCGCGGATGAACAAATAATGAACCTAGAAGACCACGATGATCGACGTTGGGAATTGTATTTCGACGGAGCATCTTCAGCACACAAAGACGAAGAATCGCAAGTGATAGTGCCCGGTAAGGCGGGAATCGGGCTAATCTTTATAACACCGGAGCGGGGGATGTTAAGATACTCCTACCACTTGACGAACCGTGTACAAACAACGAAGCAGAATACGAAGCCCTCATAACGGGACTGGAATTAACCATTCAAATGGGGATAACGGACATCAACATCTACGGGGATTCACGGTTAATCATTCAACGAGATCGCCGGACAATACGGGATTTTTAAACCAAGACTCGAACAATACTTCCGGTATGCCATGCAGTTGTTGGAACAGATTCCAAATGTGACAATCTACAAAATTCCTAGAAAAAGAGAATGCTTTAGCGGATGCTTTAGCCCGTCTCGCAAAAGAATTTGCTGTTTGCAAGATGAATCGGTGGAAGTGTCGGTTCACGGACGTCGGGTCCTATCACGACTTGACATAGACATGATACACAAATCGGAAAAAGAAAAAGAATCGATTGCGGTAGTGACGAGAAAACACGAAGATTGGCGACGGCCATTGATGAACTACACCGCAAACGGGAAAGCTACCGGACGATAGGTCGGCTGGCCCATCGGATCAAGAAAAGAACTGCGTCTTACGCATTAATAAACAACACATTATACGGAAGGTCTTTTGATCGAATGTGGCTAAGGTGCCTAAGCGGGTACGAGGCCCGCGAAATTGTTAAAGAGGTGCATTCGGGACTGCTGTGGCGCTCACCGGTCGGGTCCAAGATGAAGATGAAAATTAAAAGACTAGGGTACTACGGCCCTCGATGATGACCGATCGCATGAAAATCGCCGAAGGCGTCACCGATGCCGAGTGCACGGAGTGGTTCTACATCAACCTCCGAATTATCTACATCTAACAATTGCGTCGTGGCCATTTGAATGTTGGGGCACGGATATAGTGGGTCCGATAGAACCACCATCTTCAAAAGGACATCGTTTCATTCTTGCGGCTACGGATTACTTTTCCAGTGGGCGAAGCGGTTCACTTAGAGAAGTGAAAGCACACCACGTGCTTACGGTTTTCGAGAACCGAGTTGTCTACCGTTTCGGAGTGCCGCGCGAGATCATCTCGGATAACGGGTCGGCATTCGAAGCACACAAATCAACAATTTTGTCGGGAGACACGGAATCGACTGGCGATACTCGACAATTTACTACCCGAGAGCAAACGGCCTCGGCGAGGCTTTTAATAAAACTCTCGTTCGAATCTTAAAGAAAACCTTGGACGATAATAAGAGAAATTGGCACGAGAAATTGTTAGAAGCCTTATGGGCCTACAGGACGACCTTCGAACCCTACTCGAAGCTACACCTTACGCTGCGGTGTATGGGTCCGAGCGAGTGTTACCTTTAGAGGTTCGGCTTCCTTCACTCGAAGTTGCAATTGCAAACAAGATCACGACGGAAGAAAACGCCGGACTACGACTCGAAGAATTAGAAAGCTTGGAAGGGAAAAGACTTGCGGCACAACGGAATTTAGAACTATACCAAGCTAAGATGGTTCGAAGCCCATGACAAGCCGGGTCCGCCGAGAACCTTGAAAGTTGGTGACTTAGTTCTCGTTCTCGGAGACCTATTCTTGCACACCGCAAGATAGGAGGAAAATTTGAACCCACTTGGGAAGGACCGTTTGTGGTTGAAGCGGTATACTCGGGGGTTCTACCGGCTAGTGAATTGCCGGGGAGAACGACATATGCTTCCGATCGACGGACGATACTTGAAAAAATATTACGCTACTCGATGTTTCGAAGGAATGAATTCTTCATCCCTAAGAAACACGGGTGAAAGTAATTACTTATGATTGGGTCCGAACCCAAAAATAATAAAATGTGCTAAGATAAATAAAATCATGATAATTAAGTTTTCCTTGTTTTCTTTTTCAAATCAAAATCTCTTCCCTCATCTTATCCTACTTCATTCTGTTAAATTTCAAAATATAAGAATAATAAAAAAATGTATCTTTAATAAACATTTTCTTAATGTTCTTGTTCTTAGTACGACCCACGATCCTTTTCCTTGTCTTTTCGCGGGGAAATGTCGAACGGGCGGTTGGTCTTGAACTTTAAGAATGGCGTAAGCCTTGCACTCGATGAAAAGAGGGTGAAAGATGGAGCGATAATCGAGATTGACTCGGATTTCGCACCGGCGGGCCTACGATACGAGGAAAGTGAGCCGGGTCCTAGTTGGCCGAGAAGAGCTGCCGGACGAGACAGTGATGAAAGTGGGTGGCCCAAGCCACCAATCCAACAACAAGAAAAGAAAAGCAAACACCGAAGAAGATAAGAAAATGAAGTCCGTAGTCACTACAGCGGAGGGCAGGCTTGTCAGCGCCGCGCCCGCAGAGATTCAAGAAGTTCGGAGGGCTACTCTCACAGCCACGCAACGAAGGAATAAGAATCGCCGTATCCGTAAGATGTTAACAAAACTAGGCTGCGGACCGGCGCGACGAGACAATTGCTAATGCCGGCACTCACATTTCAAGGACACCGGTTCACCGGGAACTCGAAGAAAGGAGGCCGGCTCCTAGAATAACGAAAAGAACCGGGGAAATCTCCGGAAGATCGGAAGAAAGAAGGCTACCACGCCACCGGATAGAACCACCAGGTAATGCATGACCTTGTTGCGAAGCAACCCGGGGGATGTCCCGACGGACATCATCCACGAGGAGCCGAGGTATGCGAGGGAACGTGAAGGGATTGAACCATATATCCCACAATATGTCACAAGGCCTCGCCATACGCGGATCATTCGGAATACGAGCTGGAGAGGATGCGGAATGTTGAAAAGAAAACTTTCGAATACTTCGAGAGAATTAAAGGAAGAAGAATCAACATACTAGAAGGCCTCGAGCTACACACCGACGTATTCTCGGAGTATGAACAACGAGCAAATCGTGGATTGTATCACGGGATGCGAAAAGAATGGGCCGAGCGGGCCGCCTGAGGAAAACACATACTCGGAACCCCGGAGATGGATGCCGGGGAAAGGAAGAATCACAATACGATGCGGATGCTTGCTACAACTTTCTTGAAGACGGAAAGGAAACCCACCGGGGATACTCCGTCATGGGCAAGTAGATCCGATGCCATTAGTTATCAAGAGAATGGTAAAAAGATTGATAACATGGAGAGTGCTGCCGACAGATTGCATACCCAATAGTTGCATTATCAACATCTACAAACGGGAGTGATCGCATACCCCCACATATAGATCACCACGACTTCGTCGGACCTTTACGCACGGTCTCTTTCTTGAATGAGTGCAACATCATGTTCGGATGCGACCTCCGGATAAGCGAGGCCGGGTGAGTTCCGAGGGCCGGTAAAGATACCTTTACCGGTGGGTTCCGTCATGATCTGCGAGGTAACGGAGCGAGATATCGCAAAGCATTGCATACCGGGAGTGCCGGTGGAGCGAATCTCGGTTACTTTCGGGAGGATGGACGACGACAAAATACCTTACCATTTCCGACCGGATCCGGAACTAGAGAACCTCCGGCCTTATGAGTCGTGAGTTACATGGGAAATATCACACCTCCGATGTACATCCAGTCGGCATCCTTGCCGAGGATGGCTTGGAAGGTGATGTTATTAACCATGTATCTCACTTATTCGGACATGGATTTTTGACGGATGATTCTTTTGATGGATCAACAAAGATCATACACGATCCGTTTTGAGTCTACATGGATTGTATGAAATATATTCCGAGATCGAGTTGTACGACGTATTTTTGACATGATTGGAATGAAAGTGACCATGTCACGTTTTTGGCCTTCACCTCTTTTGTGCAAATTGATTGGGAAACGCCATTAAAAGTTAAATGAACTTCGAACAAAAGAACGAGAAAAAGAAAAAAAGAGAATAAAAGAAAACTTTCTAAAAAAAATCGAAAAATGACAAACACCGAGTTCACATGAACATTAAATAAACAACAAAATAAAATTTGAACCATTAAAAGATAAACGAAATCAACTTCAAAATCAAATTCCATCCTTCCAAACTTCAAAATCAAATTCTCAATCAAATTCCAAATCCACTCTCGATCAAATTTCAAATTTGATCTTCCCAAATCTCGAATCAAATTCTCGATCAAAATCCAAATCCAATCTCGATCAAGTTTCGAACTTGATCTTTCAAATTTCAAATCGAATCTCGAATCGAGTTTCAATCGAGTTCAAACTCATCCTTCCAAATTTCCAAATTTCCAAATTCAATCTTTCCGAGCTTCAAGTCTCGATCAAATTCGAATTCGATCTCTATCAAATCTCGAATCCGATCTTCTAGATCTCACACAAAAATCAAACTTTTGGGTCGAGGATTTTACATCCAAGGCTACCTTGCTTTAGGATTCTCTTCCTATTGCATTTGAAATACATCAAATTCAAAACTTTTGGGTCGAGGATTTTACATCCAAGTACCTTTGCTTTAGGATTCTCTTCTGTTGCACTTGAAATACATCAAAATTCAACTTTTGGGTCGAGGATTTTACATCCAAGACTGCACTTGCTTTAGGATTCTTTTCCTATTGCCTTTGAAGTACATCAAAATCAAACTTTTGGGTCGAGGATTTTACATCCAAGACTGCCTTGCTTAGGATTCTCTTCTATTGCCTTGAAATACATCAAAATTCAAAACTTTTGGGTCGAGGATTTTACATCCAAGACTACCTTGCTTTAGGATTCTCTTCCTATTGCCTTTGAAATACATCAAAATTCAAAACTTTTGGGTCGAGGATTTTACATCCAAGACTGCACTGCTTTAGGATTCTCTTCCTATTGCACTTGAAATACACCAAAATTCAAAACTTTTGGGTCGAGGATTTTACATCAAGATCGCATTTGCTTTAGGATTCTCTTCTATTACCTTTGAAATACATCAAAATTCAAAACCTTTTGGGTCGAGGATTTTATATCCAAGACTGCTATTGCTTTAGGATTCTCTTCCTGTTGCCTTTGAAATACATCAAAATTCAAAACCTTTTGGGTCGAGGATTTTATATCCAAGACTCTGCTTGCTTTAGGATTCTTTTCCTATTGCCTAGAAATACATCGAATTCAAAACTTTTGGGTCGAGGATTTTACATCCAAGTCGCCTCTGCTTTAGGATTCTTTCCCTATTGCCTTCGAAATACATCAAATCGAATTCCGGGGTTAAGGAATTTACATCCGAGACTGCATTGCTTTAGGATTCTTTTCCTATTGCCTCTGAAATACATCAAAATCAAACTCTTGAGGTTAAGGATTTTACATCCGACACCGCTTTGCTACGAGATCTCTTCTCATTGCAACGATTCAATCTAATCAATTCAATTTTCTTTCGAGGTTGGAGATGTTACATCAAAAACCTCGGAACTCCAATTTTCATTTCAAATCGAATCCTTCAAATTAATTTTGACGAACTTCGATCTAAATTGAAACTCCAAACTAAAATTTAAACTCACACATCAAAACATAAATTGAAACAAAATAAAATCTAAATCGAAATTCCCTCAGATCATGTGATTTGGGATTTACCTCCTTTTCCTTTCCCCGGCGAGAGTTCAAGAATCTCCGGTTCCAGAGATATACTTGACACTCCCAGCGAAAACTCTTCACTTCGTCCTCAAGTTCGTCACTTGGACATACTGTGTTGGTTTTGTTGATCGCTTCGGTCAGCACCGATACGCGCGGTGTGCTCCGTCAGCTCACCACACTTATTGGGGTCCATTTGTTGACCTCATTTTTGATGAGGTCTTCCTTTCTTCTTTTTAGTGCTTAGGATCTAGCCTTAGGCTTTTTCTTTTGACTATCTTAGAGGACTAGAATTGGGACCCGCCTTTTAGAAATTCAAACCACTTCTAAACTCCCTGCAAACTCCACAAACTTGACTATAGACCCCTAATCACCTAGAGGGTTGAAATCGAATGTGGAAGTTTAAAGGATGAGTTCTATAGGATTCTTTGGCCTTAGGACGCACACAGGTGGCACGGTGCAGTGAAGGGGCGACATACATTACACTTACACACTACATTTCCACACACTCCCTAAAACCACACCCATACCCAACTTAACCTCCTGACTCATGTAGGTGATTCACATGGATGGTCCTTAACCCCTAAGCCCTTGGCTAAGAGGGTTAGGAACAACATAGTGAATGCCTCAAATGAGTCCTTTCATGACTCATATGGGCTTGAAATGGCTTCATGGCTCAACCAAAATGATTTCTTTCCACCTAAATTCACTCAATCTTCAATTTCCCAAATTTTCGATTTTTGACCCAGGGACCCTACACCTACTAAACTACCCAAAACCTTTGAAATTACCCAATTTTTGCAAAATTTCCAAATTACCTAAAATTTTCCAAAATCAATCCCAAACACCTCCACATCACTCAAATTGATCATCCATACCCAAAAATACCAAAAATTCCAAAAATACCTCCCAATACCCTCCAAATACCCAAAATACCCTTCTTGACCCAAAAATCCAAAAATTCAGAAAATTCCCAGAAAATTTCAGAAAATCCCAAATATTCCCAATTTCATTTTGTCCAACTACACCATGGGCCAATTTTGTCAATTTACCCTACTTTTGTCAAAACCCCCAAATTGACCCATTTTAACCCAAAGTGGACCCAATGTCAAACCAAACCTACCCAATTGACCCCAATTTTGGTCCAATTCAATTCTAAACTTCAATTCAACATTCCCAATACCAATTTAGACCAAATCCAAATCCAATTTGATTGACATTTGGATCAATTTCACTTTGGGCCTTAAAGCCCAAATTTGGACCCATGACCCAAACTTAGCCCAAACTAACCCAATTCAACTCCAATTAACCCCAAATCTTTTCTAAACCTTCCTTAACATCCTCATAAACAAAACACTAACATGATTTGCTCAAGATTTTGACCCAAACCCCACTCAAATTCAACCCAAAATCAAAAAGCCCGATTTTGACCTAAACCCAAATCTAACCCAAATAGGCCCAAACCTCAAAATTAAGACCCAACCAAAGCCAAAACCTCTTTGAAACACTCCCATAAACATTTCTTAACATTTATTTTACATCAATTTCAACCCTAGCCCAACATTGGCCCAAGTTAGCCCAATTTGACCTACATTGGCCCATTTACCAAATAAACCCAAATTCAATCCAATTCAAGCCCAAACTACCCCAAATTTGCTTCAAGTTATTCATGAAACATCCCTAAACCAAAACCAACAACTATTTGGCCCAAACTTCTACAAAAAATTCCCATCCATGAACACATCCTTAAACTTAAAAGCCCACTTCCCTTAAACCTTCTTAAAAGCCCATTTCCTTCAAAATTCAAAAGCCCAAATCTACCCTAAAGCCCACATGACATCTCCATTTGTCATCCATTTAACTAAATCCATTACCTAAGTCCTAAAGTCACCATCAAATTATTCCAAATCAAGTTTCATACAAATTTCCATCAAAACATCCAAAATTCTTAAAACCCTTTTCATGAAACAAATCGACCTTTTCCCGAGACAAATGAAGCCATGAACAAGCCATTCTCAAGCCACATGAAGCCATGAGGGCTTTGACTTGTCATTAGTCCATTTATGGCAAGAAGAGGGGGTTCTTTCTTAAACCTCCTTTAACCTTTTTTTACCTTAATCATGTCACACACTAAACCATGTTTAGCCACCTCATCATGGATGGAGACTTCACCATTCCTTCTAGGCTGACCTAAATGATTCCCTCGGCTCAAAATCGAGCTTGGAAGGGTGCACCAAGCCCAAAATGGTGGGTTGACCCAAACCAAGCCAAAGTGAGCCTTCTCCCATTCCATTTAAATCAAACTCCTTTACACATGTCAAACCTCGATTGCCTACACTAAACCCCAGCCACGACCCACTGACCAAGATGGTGACCATTGCACAGCCGGCCGGCCACCGGGCCGCCGGAAAACACCATGGCCGAGAGCTCGCATGTGAGCCAACATTGAAATTCTCACTTGCTGAGCTGCCCCATGCCTAGTGGTCACCATGGCTGATCTTCTCCTCACTCGGAGCAGGCTGATCCCGAGCCCTAACTCCCTGCGAGAGGCCTTCCACCCTCTCCTGATTCAAACTCCACCCCTCTCGGCCATGAAGGGAGCCAAGCACAAACCTTGCCAAAACTGCGCCAAAATTGTTCCGGATCCTTCTCCACTCTTAGAGCACTTGATCCCAGGTGAGATCCCCCTGCCATTTCTCCTCCGTAAGCTCGATTTCGGAGTTGAAATTCCACCCAAAACCAGGACACTTCTCCACGGTGAGCCAATTCCCAAATTGATTGGCTCTACACCTTCACCGGACCGAGGAAGGTGTCCACCATCAAAAGCCCCATCTCCGAGGCCACCCGGTTGCTCCGGCCTCCAAGCTTTGTGATCGGGCTCGGTCGAAATCATATCCGGACAATTCACCGGACCGGGAGACTTCATGCGGAGCTTGCTCAGGACCCAATCGAAGGTGCAACAACTCTCGGATTGAAGCCACACTTCTACGAGCCAAGGTATGAGCTAACTCTTCATCCCGAGCTTATGGAGATTCTCTATTTCAAATGCCTTAGTTCCAATGCATGTTAGCCGTATAGATGTGTTCGTCTCTTCAAGACGAATCCATAGAGCATAAGAACATAAAAATCCATTGAGAATCGAGTGAGATCTTAGGGATTTAGTGTGGACGGCTCTCGGGTGAGAACACTTGGGGACGATGAACGGATGCCGTCCATTCGATACACGCGCGCACGGACGGCCAGGATTGCGTCGGACCGGGAGACGGTACGAGAACCGCGGGGCCCGGCTGCCGACTCGGGTGGCGGCGTCGAATGGGAGCGCGACGCGTGTGCGTTCGGAGCGCTGAGGGTTTCGCCGGCGCCGCGTGGATAAATAGAAAATTAGGGTATTTTCTTATTTATTTAATTCCCTAAACTTCAAAAATCCATATCTTTGTGTAGAAAAATCACAAAAATAAAATAAAAATACCCTCTTGCTCGGTGAACGGAGGAGAATAATGTGAAAAAGAAATCACTTAATTTCATTAAGTATTTTATTTTTTATGATTTATTTACTCTCTGCATACATTTAATTCTCCATGCATGTATACAATTCACCATGGCATGAGACCATAGGGCTTTTGAAGCCTCTGAACTTGGGAACATTCCCTGAATTTTCCAAGGTCAGAGGCCATCTCTGTGAAAAGTTATTTATTTTTCAAATGCATGTTGCTGTTTTGAGTATTTTAATTCCAAAAAATAGCATGTTGTGAAATAAATTCTAGGAAAATTTGGTGATGTTCCTTATGACCAGAGAACCCTAGGGAAAATAGGACTTGAGTTAATTCACTCAGATTAACCCTAATTGGCTTAAACACCCAAAATAGGTCTTTAATTAATTAGAGTTAACCAGGTATCAAATTGACTTGAAATCAATTCTCCACTGACCTTTAGGATCAGAGGAATCCACCATAAAAATTTGAAGTCAATTGGACTTGGTTAACCCCACTAATTGGGTTGATTAAGCCACTTAGCCATTTTAAACTTTAAAAATTCATAACTTTTAAAATACTTTTTAAAAATTCACCAAATTGGTTTTGGAGCCTCTCTGATATCAGGGGAACCTAAGAAAATTAAAATTTCAATTTTCTAAAAAAGTTGATTTTTAATAATATTTTAATATTTTTAATAATTAAAAAATAATAAAAATCACAAAAATAATAAAATTCACCAAAATGTCACATTTTGAATTTTAATCACTTAGGAACAAATCCCACATTTTTCCTAAGTCTATTTAGTGAGATATTAAATTTTAAAGCCCTAGGGTAATTTTAAAATTAAAAAAAGGTATTTTCTAGCATTTTCACTAAAATAATTATTATAAATCATAGAAAAATCAGAAAATTGCAAAATTTGATTCTCTGGTTTCCTTGATATCAGAGAGATTTTTGAAAAATATAAAATCCATTTTTCAACATTTATTTTATTTTTAAATTAATTAACACTCCAAAACTCAAAATAATTATAATAAAAATAATATAATTCAAAAAATCACCAAAATTGGTTCAAGTGCTTCTCTGGTCATTAGGAATGTCCCCTAATTTTCTTAAGGACAGAAACTTTCCCTTGGTCATGTTATCAAGTTTTCCTTGAAAATCTCTATTTTCCACCAAAAATAATTATATAAATAAATTAAATACAGAAAAATCACATTTTCTCCTCTCATGTCTTTATTGACATATGAGTGAAGCCACATAAAAATTTCAAGTTCATTTGAATTCAATTTAATGAGTTATGAAATTATTAAGCTTAAAGGGTAAAATGGTAATTAAACTTTTAACCCTTAATTAAAACTTTAGGTTTAATAAAAAGTCAACAAGTAAAATATTCGATCCTAATCTGATTTGGATGGTTGAAATTTAAATAATTAAAGGGTAGAAACCCATTAAATAATTTTAAAATGATTAAACTTTAATTAAATAATAGATTAAATTTGGAAGAATAATAAAATTGGAATTATTAAAATAAGGGATCTTTATTAGGAAGAGATTTATTCTTTAATTTAAAAATCCCTAAATCAATTATATCAACTAATACTCAATTTTTAATTAAAATGATAACTCAAATTTAAAATATTAAAAGACTTAATTAAATTATTAAACTCTTTTGAAATTTCAATTAAAATTAAAAATAAAGTAAATTAAAGATAAATTAAATTAAGATTAAATTAAATTTAATAATTAAATTAAATTAAATTAAACAATTAAATTAAATTAAATTAAAAAATTAAATTAAATTAAATTAAATAATTAAAATTAAATTAAATTAAATAATTAAATTAAATTAAATAATTAAATTAAATTAAATTAAATTAAATTAAATTAAATAATTAAATTAAATTAAATCAAATCAAATTAATTAAACATCAAATCAAATTAAATTAAATTAAACTAAATATAAAGCAACTTGAACACTATTCCAAATTTAAACCCTTTAACTTAAATCAAATCATTTGAATGCTAATTTACCCTTGAAAGCTTTGATTATTATAACTCCTAAATGAAACATTAAATGAAGTGTTACTTCACTCATAGGATATTCAAATGTCCTAGTTCAACGAGCAAGTTAACAAGACTTGAAAACCTCGGACGATCGATTCATTTATATAATTAAATTCATTTGGACTTAAAATAATCCTAGAAATATTGAAAAGATGTTTAAGATCCTTCTTAAGCACTTTCTCAATATGATAGGATATTTATAAGAACAATTGAATTTGATTATTCTTTGATGAAGAAAATCGTCCTTAAACAAAAAAACACAAAGAACCTAGACGTCATAGGAAATGACTAGCTATAGGATTAGGAATTTGGTAGAAAACCATAACCTTTCCCTTAGCTTTACCTAGGAACTTGCTTAAATATTCTAATTGTGTTTTGAGTGCAGCTTGGGATGACGGGAAGACCCTCCAGGTACGCTTTTATTTTATTGCAATTTACTTTCTTGCAATTTACATTATTGCAATTTACTTTATTGCAAATGCACTTTACTTTTCTTGCATGATAAAACAACTGTTGCATGAAAACTCACACCTTTAGGATAGACCCTAAAACTGAAACCAAATTAAGTTAAAAGTCATTGCAAGATAAAATTCACCGCCACAACATTTCAAAATATAAAACAACTCAAAATTTAATCACAAATAGAACACGAAACTACAATTACAACTAAATTAAAACGTCCTGTTGGATGATCGGGAATACCTCGGATGATGTAACCTACGTGTTGCTAACGGGATTTCCCACGGTCTAAATGAAAGTGTGGAACTCATTCAGTTGAGTTTAGCAAATTCATCCGGACTAAGTGAATCCGATAAAAATAATGATGCGGAAGGATGGAACCGTGGGATCTTAACCGGTGTCGTTATAATCAACTTTAAGATTTGTTTTAAATAAAACATAAAAAACACACTGGAAATTAAGATTTTCTCTAAACCAAAACACTTTTCTCGACTCCGATTTATGATTTCTAAAACTAAACCTCCGTAACAACAAGGAGCTCGGAGCATGGTGGGCGGCACGACCATCGTCATCGAGCAAAACTCGAGTCTACTTCGACAAAACTTTCCTAGAATTAAACAACCAAGCCATAGGACTTCGAGGTAGCTTGCCTAGTGCAACATAAATCCTCAACTCTTCGTTAGGCATTTGCATTGCAAATTAAGCCCTAACCGGTCTTAGGATTCCGAGGTAGTCGTCCGATACGACAATAAACCCTCACATCTTCTGAAGTTTATTTGTTTGATTTTATCATACGGATATAAACCCTAATTAATTAAAATTGGCAAGATCAAAACATTTAAATAAGTATTAGGACTTTCCTAAATTCAAGCCAAACGATAGGATAGTCGGGAAATTATCGAAGTTCACTTCGAATCAGTGATTTCTCCTACCTTTCTTCCTTTGGATTCACAAAACAAAATGTTCCAAAAATTTGATCCATTCCCTATTGAAACTCCAAAATTCAATCTTTGAAAACCTTAAACTTTGAAATTCTTGAGAGCAGAATCATTGATTATTATCGAGAGTTTTCTTAGGTGATTCCGTCACTTAAGATGTAATTAACTATAGGGGCTTGCCCTTATAGGGAATTTTAAAGAACCCGAGTAATATAAACCCTGTTTAATGTTTTCATATTAAGCGGGGAAACTTGTCGGCTTATAAAATTGGTTCGCAGACCAAACGGATGTTACTAATCTTCTAGTTTATTTAATCAAGCCCCACCATCAAGCAGTGTGTCTATCCTTAGGGATAGATACACGGTTTGTGGTGCGGTGCTCGTTCATATAAACTATTTGGGATGTGAGGTCGGTTTAATCTCATATCTTAAAACCTTCAAATTTAAAATTATTTTCAAAATCAAATACTACTTTTTCAAATTATTTATTTTAATTAAATTAAAAATTCGCCGACGATTTACGTTAGGCGACCCCTCTTCAAAATAAAACACGACCTAAAAATATGCCGACATGCAATTTTAGTTTATTTTAGCAAACTCAATATTACTTAACTCTTTCCTTTGAAGATAACTAAAAATGTGTTTTAATAAAGAATCATGGAAAATATTTGTTTCATATGTCCTACTAAACACCCTTCTGATTTTTTTTCATTTAATATTGTTGTGCCAACCTTAAGTTTCTTCTCCACAGCTTGTTCACTTATTTTTTCATTTTATTTTTCTTTTATTTCTTTTATTTCTTTTTTTTTAACCTTTAGATTTACTATATCTTTTGACAACCTTTTTATTTTTTTTACTTTTACATAAGATGAAGGGTAGTGTTTCTAAGTGATTAAAACTCAACACTTGGTGTTTTAATGCCACTCCTTTTATGTTATCTTTTTATTTAAACCATAAGGTAATGTTAAAATAATTAAAATGAAATGAAAGTGATTGAATAATCTTGGTTTGCTACTTAGCACTTGAATCACACATTTTTAATAATCTATGTTTCCTTTAAGTAAAACTGGAATTTGTTAAGTTATGAATCTTATTATTAACTCACTAAAGTTAACCTTTTCCTTAATGAAGTTTATCTATTATTTACGGGCCATGATAAATAATTTGAAACCTATCAGAATTCCTAATAAGAGTTGACATATTGAATTTAATCCTCTTCAAATTTATGTGAGCGCTTTTCTGGCTTATAACTAGATAAAGTTTTCTTTTCACAAATGAAGCTTTTTCACATATATATAACACAAAAAATAACTGAAAGAGAAATTTAGTATATAAAATAGACTAAGTACATGGTCCACATGAATCTAAAAAAGTACAAATCAAAACCTAGCATGTTACATTCTCTGAATGTATGTAAGAAAATAAGTGCAGTAATCTAAGTATAAAGACTGCCATGTCATAGAGAATCAAGATTCAGAACTTAACTTTTTAAAACAAAATATATTATCAATTTAAAAAAAAAATTCAAAGAAAAATGTAGAAGGTAAACTAACATTAACACATTAGATTATAGTTGAGTTACTTTCCAAGTTAGCACATGGTTAACATCCTCATCTAGACATGGTTTAAGAAGTCTTCCTAAACTAGGTCTCCGAGATTGAATTACCAATTATGTAGTCCTGGATAACTCAACTTATATTCAAGTTGTCTTGGATTTCTTTCTCATCCTAGATTAATGTTATGTTCTCAGTTTCTTCCTAAAATCTCCATTTCTGTTCTATCCACATATTGAGGTTTCGTCGTAACATCTCACTTTAAATCAGAAAATCAATAATGGTTCCAAAAGGTAGACTAATGTACTCTCTTAAAATTTTGCTGGCAAGTGTTTGGGCTTCCCCTAGAGGAAGGTTCATATTATCGTTAGTTAGATTTCTAAAAAAATTTATTAATTAGCCTTTGCTCTTCCAGGTTCAACTCATTTGATTCAGCAGATTGGATTCTTACTAACCTAGCCATCTTCTTTTGGTCTTGATCATTCCAAAGGTTTCAGGAACGTCTGATGATTTTAAAACATCAAAAGTAACTACTTAATCATGTTCTAGCAATATTACCTGCCCCTCCTGAACATCAATAATATCCTTTCCATTGGCTAGAAATGGTCTCCCAAAAATCACATGGATCTTTTTATCAGCTTTTAAATCTAAGAATATAAAATCATCTTGAAAAGTGAAAATATCCATAGTAACAAGCAAGCTATCCATATTCCTATAGGATGGGCCACATATTGATTTGCTAGTTGTAGTGTCAGATTGACATTCTTAATTTTTCATCTTTGATGTTATTTAAAAATTTTTCAGAGGTATGAGATTTACATTGACTTGTAGGTAACCAAGTACCTTTCTCTAAAACTCAATTCCTATAGCATAGGGTATGGTGAAAGTACCAGAATCCTTGCTAGGCTTGTGCAATATTTCAGGGAATGGAGGTGGAAGCCTCTTAGTTGGTTCTATAATAATGACAGGTCATACTTCTCCTAAAAAAAACTTCACAGGGGTATGTTCATCTGAATAAGTAGCATCCTTTTCTACACCAGCCTTTACTCATAATACATTGTATTTTGATGTTTTGGATTTAGCTTAGCATTGCTGGGTAGTGCTCTGAGGTATCTAATGTTCATCGAGTTCATATGCTGTCCTAATTGAGTTTCAAAATTTTTAATTGCAATAGGTTGGCTCGGTATAGTGTTCCTTAACTGGCTAACTAATTCCTCAACGGTTGATTTCTTCTTGGAAGGTTAGGAATTAGCTTGAAACTTTAGTTGCTACTACTGCCATTCAGTGTGGTTTTCTTAATTATGCTAACTACCAACATAGTTGTTATGCATGTTTCCCTATTGAGGGGGATTATTATTCCAAGAAACTTTTGGGTGATTCATGCAACCTGGGTTATAGGTTTTGGAGTAAGAGGTAAGGCCATGATTTCCTATGTCATTCACAAATTAATCCATCCATTGGGTGATAGTCGTTGAACTAAATTTATTCCCAAATTATCTAGTTTCTTAAAGATTGCAGCTACTTAGGGTACTAGGATGGTTAATACGCCAGGCTCATGTACACTGGCTAACTTCTGGGGTGTAATTCTTTTAGCAGTCCATCAAAAATTGCCAGTGGCTATTTCCTCTATTAATTTGTAGACTTCAGGAAAAGGCTTAGATATTAATGATCCTCATACAACAACTTCTTTTATAGATCTCAGGAAACCTACCAATCCATTGTAAAAGGTTTAGATTATTAGCCAATCAGGTAGGACACGATGTGGGATCCACCTAAGTAATTCTAAAATCATTCCCATGCCTCATAAATAGACTCTCCCTCAATTTCAGTGATTGAGGTGATGTCACTCCTAAACTTTGTAGTTTTTTGAGGGAAATATTTGGCTCGAAACTTCTGTGCTAAGTCATTACAAGTCTTGATTAATCTTGAGACAAGGGATTTGAGCCATACCATAAACTTGTCCATTAAGGAAAAGGGACAAAGCCTTAATATAAAAATATCATTGCGGAAATCATTTTACGAAAGGTAACGCAGAGTTTAAGAATAGTAGCTATGTGAAGGTTTGTGTCTTCAGAAGAAAGTCCCCAAAATCTTTTGTTTTGAACATGGATTATGATAGCTGATAATTTGAAAATTTTGGCATCAACAGATGGGTAATTATTGCTCAAATTAGTTTCTTCAATAGAAAAGTTGGCATATTTCTTAAGTGGTTTGGTGATGGGAGCTGATGCACCAAAAATATGTTAGATTTTTGTAATATAATTTGTACTCATTTTTGGTAATATTGCACTTCAAAGGAAGGTATTCTTCATTTTTTGTTGTAGGTATGATGATTTTAGGTGATTGGAGCAAAAGAAAGTGAAAAGAAATGAATTTGGAGCAAAAAGAGGTAATTTGAAAAAAACAGCACACTGGCGCCGCCGGTGCCAGAATTGGCTACGCTGGTGCCCAATTCCAAAGAACATTTGAATTAATTTATCGGGGCAGTGCCACCAGCATCCTATCCAGCACCGCCGGCACCCTATGTCGGTGGAAGTTAAATTTAATATATTTGGAGGATTTTTGAAGGGTTGCTTAAGGAAACTCTTGGGGAATTCATTTCTAAACTATTCAAACAGATTTGGATGCCAAGAAAGAGAGGGAAGAGGGGGAGAAAAGTATTTTGGAGTGAGGAAAGTGTGTTAGGGTTTGTTGCGAGTGTGTTAGTGAGTGTGTTAAGGTGTGTAGAAGTCTTGTTCTGTGAGGGATTCTTCTCTAAGAAGTGTAGGAGCAGGAAAGTAAGAGATTTCTTCTTCCTTACTATTCTAAAGAGAGAATTGAGTATTGTAGTGAAGAGAGAAAATGATTCAAAGGAACTTCAAGGGATTTTCTTGGGGAAGAAATTAAGATAAGTTGTATTTACTTCTTGTGGTTTGTATGACTTTGCTTTTATATATAAAATCCATGTTTTGTTGTATCTTCCTCATGAATTCTAAGTAGATTTCTTTACCTTTCTTCCTGTAATGAGATGTGGTGAAGTGGTGATGTAGATTTGATGTGCAATTTGAAATGCTAAGAAATTGTGATAATTTTTCACATTGAACTTCATTTACTTTTCAATCTGGCAATTGAATTGTTAAAACTTGTTGTGAAACATTCAATTCGAAAGGACTAAGTATTCTACAATAATAGTGGAGAATTCATTAAATTTTCATGAATGATTTGCGTAGTTCATGGGAATTGACTGCAAATAAATAAGGAAATATGGTTTGATGGCTATCGAATTGGAGATTTTAAAGTGACAGGCTGAAATCCCAAATTTGGTCCTAAAGCTTGGTAACTAAAACTAAGGTTAGCCTTCAGATGAAGGGAAGTGAGAGCTCTGAAGTGAGAGCCAGTATCCTCCTAGCCTAACCATGGAATTAGGGACTAAGCCTAGGATTTGCCAATGTTCTTTATATAACTATAAAGACGGGGTACTGACCTGATTTTTGTATTTCCAAATACAAGAATTTGTTACCATTGCTAGAAAATTTAATTTTTAGCAAAGGCGCGAAACACTTGACCCAGAATAACTTGCTATATAGATGTGTACCAAATTTAAATCTACGGCAATAGCATTAAATAAAACTTGATTGCTACTGAATGCTAGGCTGTTAGTGATTAATACTTTTTAAATATAAATTTATATAGCAAAATATAATTTTAAAGGAAAATATTTTATATACTTTTTGGGTACTGCGCAAGTATAGGTATCATTTCAAGTAATAAAGGGCTTTGAAACAAAGACCCCAGTATCGATCCCACGGGGAAAAAATGGTAATAAATTTTTAAATATTGTATTTCAAGAACTTTTTGTATTTTAATCTAACTATAAATTACTTTTAATTTACTAGATGCAGATAAAGAAAACAATAATAAGAAAATGATTTTGTGAAAACTATATAAAGCAAACAACTTTCTTCCTTTCAGTTAATCCAAGATTTTTAAGATTATTTAATATTCGTTGGAGAATCTATTTTATGGTGTTGTGCCAAATAGAAGCATTCCTATTCTTTACCCTTTGATCCAGGCGTAAAGAACATTGACTAATCTATAGATCAGGTCCGGATGTATTGTCAGTAGAATGGGTTAATCTAGGCTCACACTACTAGATGTCCAAGGGTGGCTATGGTC
Organism: Papilionanthe hookeriana x Papilionanthe teres; assembly: GCA_022702705.1. NCBI lineage: Eukaryota > Viridiplantae > Streptophyta > Magnoliopsida > Asparagales > Orchidaceae > Papilionanthe > Papilionanthe hookeriana x Papilionanthe teres. The sequence continues at coordinate 59,529,964 of CM040438.1, read as the reverse complement.
GGCCCTACTAGTGACCCTTTCCTTATCTATAAATCAAATTATAAGAATTTAGTCCGTCACTCTAAAAACTTATCAATTCTACGCCCTTTAAATCTTATCTTCCTATTTATTTGCACTTCACCTTGAATAGCTCGCGCATGGCCTTCGACTACCTAATGATTCATGTGACATCTACAAGTTAAGAGTTCTTCTCCTTCTAGGTCTCAAAACTCTTCAACAGGCTTTAACAATTTAAATGACCAATTTAAAAAGTAAAATAAGATCGGGTATTAATATCAACACAATGTTTTGAAAATATTTTGATTTTCAATTCTCCATCGAATTTTATATTATCTTATTTATCTTTTCATAATTGAAGGAAGAAAGTAAACTAACTACTCAGAACACATTGAATATAAACAAAAAAACATAATAAATAAATTTTGAATCAAAAATAAAATACTTATCTCAAATATTCCTTCTACAAATCTTCTGATTCCTACTGACTCCACAGTGTAATGAACTCCAGATGCAACAACTTGAAAATAAACTCACTAAACTAAATAAAAGTGGCCCTAAATTTCTCTCTCTATTTCTCTCTCTAAGGATGAGAGATCCTAAAGTGGCTAAGAGATAGGGGTTACAATGGGGGGCATGTTTTTCTGAAGGAGTGGACTCCTATTTATAGGCTTCAAGGGTTGCCTTGAGGCACCTCTTCAAAACATGTCCACATTCAATGAATCTTCTAGAAGGTCTGTCTGGCGCCTAGGCGCCGGACACCGCGTCCAGTTCTTCGCACCTCTTCGCATTTAAAACCTTTTTGGAGCATCCAAATGCAATGAATCACATGTCCTATTATCAAGGAACAACTGCCAGTCTTCTAAAATGTCCAATAACTACTTACTCAGTCAAAATAACCGTCCAAAAGTCGTCAAAAACTTGAAAGTTTCTGTATCGAGTCTGGCGCCTAGGCGCCAGGCCATAATTTTTGATAATTCTTGTATTTTGCTCCATTTTTGCTCCTTTTTTCTCCTTTTTCACCCTTTTTCCTTTTTTAGACCTTTTACATCACCTACATCCAAAAACACAAAAATACCTTTCATTAAAGCATAATATCTTTAGAAATTGATAAAAATCAAGGCATAAAAATAGATATTTTTTTCATGGATCAAAATCCCCCAAACTTAAATGTTACTTGTCCTCAAGTAACCCTTTTTACTATATAAAATGTATAACCTTTGGAATAAAAATAAATATTTAAGATTCCTTATAATTTTTGATTTTATAAAGTCTTTAGTAAATTATTAACCCAATTTCACTAACTAGGTTTAGTTTTAAGAATTTAAAGAATATTCAACTACCAAGTCATAAGATTTCAAATTTTTCATCCTTTTTGAAAATAATAGAAGTTTATTATATTAAGATCTCATAGATTATTTACAAGAAAAAGATATTCTTGAAAAACCTTTCTTAAGTAAAGATTCATGTATAAGAATTAAGTAAAATATGTAACTAGTTTTCCTTCAATAAGATAATTCAAGTGAGCCAATTTTTGATTAGACATTTCCTCAACCTTCTCCACTCTTCTCTTTCTTTTCTCTTCTCTATCTTTTTTTATATATAGGAAGGATTACTATATCTGGATAGCCTGTTAATGATTTTGAACTTCACTATGCTTAACTTATATTTTAAACAGTTATACATTTTCACTTAATTATTATAACATGAATAAAAATTCAAAAAGATTTTCAATCTTTTCTTTTTTCAAGTGATAATTTTTGATTACTTAATACTTCTAAAATTCCATTATTTCTACTATGAATTGGAAAATTCCTTAATCTTATTCTTCTTTAAGTTAAATAATTCTATTCTTAAAATCAATCAAAGTTATTAAAATTTTGGTTAAGTTCACTAAATTATTTATAATTTCAAAAATAAAAGTGATCTTAAATAGATTCTTCATTCTTTAAGTTATGTTAAAAAAAAATTTATTTTAAGAAAATATTAGCTCTTTAAGGACAAATAAAATTTAAATTTGAATGTATTTTCCCTTCCCCCAAACTTAAGTTTTGGTATACTATGAAAATTTGAAAGTATGAGAGAAAGAAAATCATAATTTTAAAAAAAGAAATTTTCGTAAGTATGTAAAAACGATCGTAAAAAGAAAAATTTACTTATACTCATGCTTTTATGAATAATAAAGAAAAAATTGAAGCAGGTATAAAAAGTAAGCAAGCTAATTTTTATGATTATACTAAATTTAAAACAAAATAAAAGCAGAGCAAAATTACTAATTACTAAACAAGTGAGACTGAAACAAACATATCATAAATTAATTCTAATCTCAGTCTCAAACACAATATACTAAGAATATTCTAACAACAAAATCTTAACAGTAATCAATCCACACAGGTACATAAACAAATCAACATACATCAAACATCAAACAAACCAACAAACCAAACAAAATAAACTAACAACAAAGTAGCACAACATATAGATCAATCAACTACTAGTCATTGGCTGTAGCCTCATCATCATCATCGTCACCAAAGGAAAACTCAACATTCTTAGGATCAACAAATTGTGTGAAACTAGGAAAAGTAGGGAAACTAACATCATGCTCACCCTTCAGAAGTCTGACGAGGGCTTCATTATACTCAGCATCATAGCTACTCTTCTTCTGGTATAATCAGATAAATGATCAAGTTTCCTATCAATAGTATCAACCCTGCGAGTGAGTTTGAAATAACTCCTGCCGTCGCTCTATAAGCCGATCATGCATTGACTCCCGAAATTCGATGGTGGCTCGGCGAAGTAGAAGGTCGGGAAGTAGAAGGTCTACTCGGAGTGGGTGCGAAAAGAAGGAGCGAGTTGATCTCTTCCCTCGAAGACGATCATATATGCTAATGCTCTCCCGACCGATCGGCTTAGTAGTCTTCAACCTTTCCTCCGAAATATCTGCGGTGACTCCATTGCTAATACATAATGAATAAATCGGAGATGTGAATCTCGGTCCAACGAAGTGCTTGGATCTCGTAGTAGAATCCACGGAATCATAAATAATACTGCCGACATCAATAGGCTTCCTTTCCCGTATGCAGTAGTTTAAGATCGCTCGATCTCTAGTCACTTCACTCAGGTGGTTGGAAGGTAACAATCTTGCAGAAATAAAATAGTGCCATGCTTTAGAAATACCATTTAACTTGGAGGATTTGAAGTTTACCCTTTTTCCGTTCCTGATCTTCCAAGATCCAGTACCATCATTTAATGACTTTTAGGGAGTGCTTAAAGGATCTCCTCCATTTGCCATTTAGGGAGTGATGACAAGTCTATGGATCCTCATGACTTACATATGGCTTGGGCATGGCTCCATGGCTTGGCTCATGGCTTGGCTCATTTACATGAAAGTGGGTTACATATGGCTTGGGCATGGCTCCATGGCTTGGCTCATGGCTTGGCTCATTTACATGAAAGTGGGTTAGTTGGAGTTTTGAAAACTTTGGATTCTTTTGATGGGATTTATCATGATGCTACAAATGGGTTGATTTCATGATGATTTAAGACTTTGGTCAAATAGTATTATCAAAGGAATGATGAAGAAAAGGTTTCATGTGGGCTTGGGAATGGATTTTTGGGCTTTTGGATTTGGTGAAAATGGGCTTTTAGAATGGTTTAAGAAAGTGGGCTTTTAGGTTTGAAAACAAATTGGTGGATGGAAATTTTGTGAAGGATTAGGCCAAAAAAATGTTGGTTTAGTTTAGGGATGTGTCATGAGTGATTTGAAACAAATTTGAGGTGATTTGGAGTTGAATTTGCTTTGATTTGGGACTTTTTTGGTAAAGGGGCCAAAGTGGGTAAAATTGGGCTAACTTGGGCTAAGGTTGGGCTAATGTTAGATTTGATGTAAAATTAATGTTGATAAATGTTTGTGGGAGTGTTACAAAGAGTTTTGAACTTTGGTTGGGCTTTGATTTTGGGATTTGGGCCCATTTGGGTTCATGGTGGGTTTAGGCCAAAATTGGGGATTTTTGGTTTAGGTTAGGTTTGGGTGGAGTTTAGGTTCAAATTTGGGGCAAATTAAGTTATTGTTTTGTTTGTGGGGATGTTAGGAAGTTTTAGACAAGGTTTGGGGCTAGTTGGGGTTTGGTTGGGAAGTTTGGGTTAAGTTTAGGTTATGGGCCAAAATTGGGTTTTAAGCTTCAAATTGAAATTGGATCCAAATGTCAATCAAATTGGACTTGGATTTGGTCTAGATTGATATTAGGGATATTGAATTGAAGTTTAAGACTGAATTTAACCAAAATTAGGATCAATTGGGTTGATTTGGTTTGACATTGAGTCCATTTGGGTTAAAAATGGGTCAAATTAGGGATTTTGGTAAAAGTGGGCTAAATTGACAAAATTAGCTTATGTTGTAGTTGTACAAAATGAATTTGGGAATATTTAAGATTTTCTGGAATTTTCTGAATTTTTTGAAATTTTGGGTTAAAAGAGTATTTTGGGTATTTGGAAGGTATTTTTTGAAATTTTGGTATATTTGGCTAAGGATGATCAATTTAAATGGTGGGAAATGTTTAGGATTGGTTTTGAGGAATTTTGGGTAATTTAGGTGATTTTGCAAATTTTGGGTAGTTTCAAGGGCATTTGGTAGGTTTGGTGGGTGTAGGGTCCCGAAGGTCAAAAATTGAAATTTTGGAAAAATAAAAATTGATCAAGTTTGAGTAGAATGGAATCACTTTGGTTGAGTCATGAAGCCATATCAAGCCCATAAGAGCCATGAGAGGACTCATTTGAGGCATTCACTATGTTGTTCCTAACCCTCTTAGCCAAGGGCTTAGGGGTTAAGGTCCATCCATATGAATTACCTACATGAGTCAGGAAGTCAAGCAAGGTATGAATGGTTTTAGGATTTGGAATGTGTGTGAAAGTGTAATGTGTGCAGGTCAACCCTCACCAGACCAGGCCACCCAGGGAAGTCCTAAGGCCAAAGAGTCCTATAGGGAACTCATCCTTTAAACCTCCACATTTGATCATAACCCTCCAAGTGACTTAGGGGTTTACAATCAAACTTATGGGGTTTGCAGGGAGTTAAGAGGTGTTTGAATCTCTAAGTGGTGGGTTCCATTTCTAGTCCTCTAAGAAGTCAATGGGAAAGCCTAAGGCTAGATCTTAAGTACTAAGGAGAGAGAAAAGAAAAGACCTCATCAAAAATGAGGTCAACAGTGGGTTCGATATCTCGGGGCTTAATCAAAAAGTCTTATATTACTTGATAAACGATATGTATACTTGCCTAGTATCCGATATTAAAAAATCATTATTTTTATATCATAAATCATCAGCGCACTTATATCGGACGGTACCAAGTTTTTGGCGTCGTTGCACTTATATCTATCGTGGATCAAGTTTTTGGCGCCGTTGCCTGAGAAAATTAATTTAAATTACATTTTAAAGAGAATTAAGAAATTATAAATTTTTACTTTTCATTGTTTTTGTTAGTGTGTTGTATTTTGTTTTGTTTTATTATTGTATGCGTAGTTCAGGTCTGAAGGACTTGTGCCTTACGATTCTAAATTAAAAGAACTATAAAAAAATCAAAAAAATTAAAAATACTGAAAAAGAAAAAAAAGTATTCAAGAAATGACAAATCATCAAAATCAAAATGTTGGCATCCATCAAGAATTAAGACCTTTAAGAGATTATGTTAACTCTACAGTAGATGAACTTCGTGGTAGTATTCAAAACCCTGCTGTAGCTGCTAATTCTTTTGAGCTTAAACCTGCTATTATCCAAATGGTGTCAAATAATCAGTTTGGGGGAGCAACAACTGAAGATCCTAATTTGCATCTTGTTAATTTTCTAGAGTTGTGTGCTACTTTTAAATATGATGGTGTTTCGGAAGATGCTATTAGACTTAGACTTTTTCCTTTCTCACTAAGGGATAAAGCTAAAATGTGGTTACATTCGTTAGCACCTGGATCAATTAGAACTTGGGGTGAACTGTCACAAACATTCCTTGCTAAATATTTTCCACCATCTAAGACTGCTAAGTTGAGAAATGATATAACATCTTTTTGTCAGTTTGAAGGGGAATCAATATATGAAGCATGGGAAATATTTAAGGATCTCCTCAAGAAATGTCCACATCATGCGATACCAGATTGGTTAATAATTCAAACTTTTTATAATGGATTAGTTGGATCTCTTAGATCAATCATCGATGCTGCTACTGGTGGATCATTAATGTCTAAACAATTTTCTGATGCTTATGCTTTAATTGAAGAAATGACTACTAATAATTTTCAATAGCCTTCTGAAAGGTTAAATCCTAAAAAGGTAGCCAGTGTTTATGAAAATGATGCTGTTACAATGTTAGCAATAAAGTTGCTACTGTATTAAGGAAGATAGACCAATTTGGGATGAATTTTTCTCAGCCAAATCTCATGATTGAAGAAAATTCATTAGGCCAAATGGTTGATTCTATTCTTCACCATAAACTGTGAATGCTATAATCAAACCTAACAACCCATATTCCAATTATTATAACCTAGGTTGGAAGAATCATCCAAATTTTAACTAGAATAACAATAATCAGGGTGGTGTTAATCAATAATGGGGGAAAACCCAAGTAAACCCATTGGGGAATTGGAACAACCAAGGTAATAATAATAATAGATTAACTTATCATTCAGGTTATAACAATGCTTTACAAAATAAGGAGAAGAAGTTGTCTATGAAAGAAGTAGTATCACATATGGGAAATCAATTACAAATTCAAGGAGCAACCATCATAAATATTGAACATCAATTGGGACAGATTTCAAATGCCTTAATTAATCGATCCCAAGGAATGCTTCCAAGTAATACTGAAGTGTATCTAAGAGAAAAGAATAAAGAACAAGTGAAAGCAATTCAACTGAGAAGTGGAAAAGAATTGGAAGGTAGAGTTCAAAAAGAAACTTAAGTAGAGAAAGAAGAAATTGAAAGACATAAAGAGGACACTCCAAAAGATTTTGAAAGACCTATTTCTCCTCCTAAGGTTAATTTAGAAAAACTACCACCTCTATTTCCTCAGAGACTTCATCAACAAAAGTTGGATAAGCAATTTTCAAAATTCTTGGAGATATTAAAGAAGCTTACCATTAATATTCCATTTGCTGAAGCCCTAGAACAAATGCCAAGCTATGCGAAATTTATGAAGGATATTCTTAATAAAAAGAGGAAGTTTGAAGAAAATGAGATTGTTGCACTTAGTGAGGAGTGCGTGCGATAATTCAAAAAAAGCTTCCTGAAAAACTTAAAGATCCTGGTAGTTTCACAATTCCATGTGCAATCGGAGAAAGATTATGTGGAAAAGCTTTATGTGATTTGGGTGCAAGCATTAACCTTGTGCCTCTATCAATATTCAAAAGACTGTGACTAGGAGAAATAACCCCGAATACTGTAACTCTGCAATTAGTAGATCCTTTGATCACATATCCTAAAGGAGTTATAGAAGATGTTTTGGTAAAAGCAGATCAATTTATTTTTCCTGTGGATTTCATTGTGTTAGATATGGAGGAAGATAAAGAGATACCCATAATTTTGGGGAGACCTTTTCTAGCTACATGTAGAGCCATGATAGATGTGCAAAAAGGGAATTAACAATGAGGGTTAATGATCAGACTGTTACATTTAATATTTCAAAATCGATGAAATATCCTGCAAGAGGTAAAGAAGATGAGTGTTTTAGGATGGATGTTATCGAATATTTAAGTGAATGTCATTTCAAATAAATTAATGAAGAGAAAGCTGAAAGAGAAGAATTTGAATAAAAGTAAGAAGAGGAGTAATTTGATTCTGAAGATTTTCAAGAAGAAGATTTAAAGTATATTCGTGAAAGTTTTGAATTGTTGGATATAAGTGAAAAAGATAAATCTTATGGTCCATCAATTGAAAAACCTCTTGAACTGGAGTTAAAAATGCTTCCTGATCATTTGAAGTATATTTTTCTAGGTGAATCCTCAACCTTGCCTGTTATAATTTCCTCTCAATTAACTGAAAAAGAAGAAGAGAGTTTGCTTGAAATTCTGAAGAAGCACAAGAAAGCCTTTGGATGGATAATTGCTGATATTAAAGGAATCAATCCTTCAATTTTTATGTATAGAATTCTTATGGAAGATAATAAGAAACCGCGGGTTGATCCCGAAAGGAGATTAAATCCTATCATGAAATAAGTTGTTAAGAAAGAAATTTTAAAGTGGTTGGATGTTGGAATTATCTACCCTATTTCAGATAGTGCATGGGTTAGTCCTATTCATTGTGTTCCTAAGAAAGGAGGAGTAACTGTGACTGTTAATGAAAGAAATGCAATGATACCAACAAGACAAGTTACAGGGTGGCGAATATGCATTGATTATAGAAAATTGAACTTTGCCACAAGGAAAGATCATTTTCCACTCCCTTTTCTAGATCAAATGTTGGATTGACTGGCTGGGCATAAATACTTTTATTTTCTAGATGGATATACTGGTTACCGCCAAATTCAAATTGCTCCTGAGGATCAAGACAAAATTACGTTTACCAGTCCTTATGGTACGTTTGCTTTTAGAAGAATGCCCTTTGGTTTATGTAATGCCCCTGCTATATTTCAGAGATGTATGATGGCTATTTTTTGTGATTTAATTGAAAATGGGATTGAAGTTTTTATGGATGACTTTTCAGTGTTTGTAATTTCATTTGAATCATGTTTATAACATCTATCTAAAGTTTTAAAAAGTTGTGAAGAAACTAATTTGGTCCTTAATTGGGAAAAATGCCAATTTATGGTAGCAGAAGGAATTGTTTTGGGACATCGGATTTCAGAAAAAGGTTTGGAGGTAGATCCTGCAAAAATTCAAGTTATATCTAATTTACCTTGCCCAACCAATGTAAGGGGAATTAGAAGTTTTATAGGACATGTTGGATACTACAAGCGTTACATCAAAGATTTTTCAAAGATTACGAAACCTTTTTGTCGTTTACTGGAAAAGGATGCAATTTTTAATTTTGATGATGATTGCCATAAAGCCTTTGAAACATTAAAAGAAAAATTAATCACTGCACCTGTAATAATTTCACCAAATCTGGAAAAACCTTTTGAATTAATGTGTGATGCTGGTGATTATGCGATTGGTGCTATTTTGGGTCAGAAATATGATAAAATTTTCTATGTAATTTACTATGCTAGTAAAACTCTTGATAAAGCTCAAATTAATTATACCATTACTGAGAAAGAGTTATTAGCTATAGTATTTGCTTTTGATAAATTTTGATCATATTTAATTGGAACTAAATGTGTTGTGCATACTGATCATTCTGCTATCAAATACTTAATGGAGAAAAATGATGCAAAACCGAGACTTATATGATGGATTCTTCTTTTGCAAGAATTTGATTTTGAGATAGTAGATAGGAAGGGTTTTGATAATCAAATTGTTGATCATTTGTCCAGGCTTGAAATTGAAAAATCTTTTTGTGATATTGAAGAAATTAATGAACATTTTCCTGATGAAAAATTGTTCACTGTTAAAGAATGGACTGTTCTGTGGTATGCAGACATAGTAAACTTTATTGTTAGTAATATTATACCCCATGGTTTGACATATCATGAAAAGAAGAAATTTTTGTCTGATGCTAACACTTATTTTGGGATGACCCATTTTTATATAAACAAGGAAATGATCTTATAATTCGAAGCTGTGTACCTTTGGACGAGACTTATGGAATTATTCAAAAATTTCATGATTATGATTATGAGGGACATTTTGGAAGTAATAAAACTGCATATAAAATATTACAATCAAGATTTTATTGGCTTACAATTTTTAAGGATGTGAATGTTTATATTAAAAATTATGATAGATGTCAGCGTGTAGGCAATATTTCTAGAAGAAATGAGATGCCCCTCAATTATATGTTGGAAGTTAAAATATTTGATGTTTGGGGATTAGATTTTATGGGATCATTTACACCATCTTTCGGAAATGTTTATATTTTGATAGCAGTAGACAATGTTTTTAAATGGATTGAAGTTATTGCTTTACCTCAATGTGATGCTCAAAGTGTTGCAAAGTTTTTAGAAAAGAATATATTTTGCAGATTTGGAATACCAAGAGTAATCATAACTGATGGAAGAAGTCATTTTAGAAATGCTATTATTGGGAGGTGTTGACATCATTTTTGATGAGGTCTTCTCTTCTTCTCTTTAGTACTTAGGATCTAGCCTTAGGCTTTTCCTTTGACTGTCTTAGAGGACTAGAATTGGGACCCACCTTCTAGAAATTCAAACCACTTCTTAACTCCCTGCAAACTCTACAAACTTGATTGTAGACCCCTAATCACCTAGAGGGTTGAAATCAAATGTGGAAGTTTAAAGGATGAGTTCCTATAGGACTCTTTGGCCTTAGGACTGCCCCGGGTGGCCGGGTCTGGTGAAGGGGTTGGCTTACACACACACTACATTCACACACTACACTTATACAATACACCTATACACTACACTTTCACACACCTATACCTAACTTGACCTCCTGACTCATGTGGGTGATTCACATGGATGGTCCTTAACCCCAAAGCCCTTGGCTAAGAGGGTTAGGAACAACATAGTGAATGCCTCAAATGGGTCCCTTCATAGCTCATATGGGCTTGATATGGCTTCATGGCTCAACCAAAATGACTTCTTTCCACTTAAATTCACCCAATCTTCAATTTCCCAAATTTTCAATTTTTGACCCCCGGGACCCTACACCCGCTTAGCCTACCCAAAACCCCCGAAGTTACCCAAATTTCTCAAAATTTCCAAATTATCTAAAATTCTCCAAAATCAATCCCAAACATTTCCACATCACTTAAATTGATCATCCATACCAAAAAATACAAAAAATTCCAAGAAAACCTCCCAATACCCTCCAAATAGCCAAAATACCCCTCTTGACCCAAAAATCCAAAAATTCAGAAAATTCCCAGAAAATTCTAGAAAATCCCAAATATTCCCAATTTCATTTTGTCCGACTACACCATGGGCCAATTTTGTCAATTTACCCTACTTTTGTCAAAACCCCCAATTTGGCCCATTTTAACCCAAAGTGAACCCAATGTCAAACCAAACCTACCCAATTGACCCCAATTTTGGTCCAATTCAATTCTAAACTTCAATTCAAAATCCCCAATACCAATCTAGACCAAATTCAAGTCCAATTTGATTGATATTTGGATCCAATCTCACTTTTGGCCTTAAAGCCCAATTTGGACCCATGACCCAAACCTAACCCAAACTCACCCAATTCAATTCCAATTAACCCCAAATCTTTTCTAAATCTTCCTTAACATTCCCACAAACAAAATACTAACATGATTTGCCCAAAATTTGGACCCAAACCCCACTCAAACTCAACCCAAAGTTAAAAGGCCCTATTTTGACCTAAACCCAAACCTAACCCAAATGAGCCTAAACCCCAAAATCAAAGCCCAACCAAAGTCAAAACCTCTTTGAAACACTCCCATAAACATTTCTCAACATTGATTTTATATCAATTTCAACCCTAGCCCAACATTAGCCCAAGTTAGCCCAATTTGACCTACATAGGCCCACTTACCAAATAAATCTAAATTCAAACCAATTCAACTCCAAATCACACCAAATTGATTCCAAGCTCTTCATAGAACACCCCTAAACCAATTATGACATTTATTTGACAAAGTTCTTCACAAAATCTTTACCCAAATGCCCATCCTAAAATCAAAAAGCCCATTTCCCTTAAACTTTCCTAAAAGCCCACTTCACCACATCCAAAGGCCCAAAATTTACCCTAAAGCCCACATGACATCTCCATTTGTCATCCACTTAATTAAAGCCATTACCTAAGTCCTAAATTCACCATCAAATTATTCCAAATCAAGTTTCATACAAATTTCCATCAAATTACCAAAAATTCTTAAAACCCATTTTCATGAAATTGACCAAACCTTTTCCCAAGCCAAAGGTGAGCCATCCACAAGCCATATGAAGCCATGAAAATTTGGCATGTGACCATGCCATTAATGGCAAAAGGAGGAGGTCCTTTAACCATCTCCTAAAAGTCATTAGCCTTAAGCATGTTTCCCCTTAACCAAGATTTAATCCAAATATTCTTGGATAAGGACATCACCATCTCTTGACCAGCTAGCCTAACTGATCTTCTCAGCCCAAGACTAGCCATGGGGAGGTGAACCCAACCCAAACCAATGGGTTGACCAATTTCAAGCCAAAGTGGCCTCTTCCCCATTCCATTTTAATCCAAACACTTTACACATGTCCAAGCCCAATTGACTTCACCATTGCCAAGCCCACGACCTCCCCGGTCAAGATGGTGACCCATGTCTGCACGGCCACCGCCTCGGATCGCCGGAAAACACCACACCCGAGAGCTCACATGTGAGCCAACTTTGAAATTCCACCTTGCCGAGCTGCCCCATGCCCAATGGCCACCATGGCTGTTCTTCCCATGACCGCAGTAGTCGATCCCAACCCTCGTCATCCCCGGAGGCTCTCCAGCCCACCTCTATTTAAACCCCTCACCCTCACGGCCATGGAAGAGAGTTGCACAAACCTTGCCGAAACTCCGCCAAAATTGTTCCAAACCCTTCTCCACCCTTAGAGCAGCTTGATCCCCAGGTGTCAATTTGCCCTAATCCCCACCGATAAAATCCAATTTCCCAACTGAAATTCCACCCAAAACCAGGACACTTCTCCACAGTGAGCCAATTCCCAAATTGATTGGTTCTACACCTTCACCAGACCAAGGGAAGGTGTCCACCGGCAAAAGCCCCATCTCCAGGCCACCCAGTTGCTCCAGCCTCCAAGCTTTGTGATCGGGCTTGGTCGAAATCACATCTGGACAATTCACCGCACCAGGAGACTTCATCCGGAGCTTGCCGGGATCCAATCGAAGGTGCAACAACTCTCGCATTGAAGCCACACTTCTCCGAGCAAAGGTATGAGCTAATTTTTCATCCCGAGCCTCTAGAGATTCTCCATTTCGAATGCTTTAATTTCAATGCATGATAGCCGTATAGATGTGTTCGTCTCTTCAAGACGAATCCATAGAGCACAAGAACATGAAAATCCATCGAGTATCGAGTGAGATCTTAGTGGATTTAGTGTGGACGGCTCTCGGGTGAGGACGCTTGGGGACGATGAACGGATGTCGTCCATTCAATACACGCGCGGAAGAACGGCTCAGATGGCGTCGGACCAGGAGACGGTACGAGAACCGCGGGGCCCGGGCTGCTGACTCAGGTGGCGGCGTCGAATGGGAGCGCGACACGCGTCGTTTCGGAGATGCCGAGGATGAGTTGGCGCCGCGTGGATAAATAGAAAATTAGGGTATTTTTTGATTTATTTAATTCCCTAAACTTCAAAAATTCATAACTCTGTGTAGAAAAATCAGAAAAATAAAATAAAAATACCCTCTTGCTCAGTGAGCAGAGGAGAATAATTTGGAAAAGAAATCATTTAATTTCATCAAGTATTTTATTTTTTTTAATTTATTTACTCTCTGCGTACTTTTAATTCTCCATGCATGTATACAATTCACCATGGCATGAGACCATAGGGCTTTTGAAGCCTTTGAATTTGGGAACATTCCCTGAATTTTCCAAAGTCGAGGCCATCCCTATAAAAAGTTATTGATTTTTCAAATTCATGTTGTCTGTTTTGAGTATTTTAATTCCAATAAATAGCATGTTGTGAAATAAATTCTAGGAAAATTTGGTGATGTTTCTTATGACCAGAGAACCCTAGGAAAAATAGGTTTTGACTTAGTTCATTTAAAACAACTCTAATTGGCTTAAACACCCAAAATAGGTCTTTAATTAATTAGAGTTAACCATGCATCAAATTGACTTGAAATCAATTCTCCACTGACCTTTAGGATCAGAGGAACCCACCATAAAAATTTGAGGTCAATTGGACTTGGTTAGCCCCACTAATTGGGTTGATTAAGCCACTTAGCCATTTTAAACTTTAAAAATTCATAACTTTTAAAATACCTTTCAAAAATTCACTAAATTGGTTTTGGAGCTTCTCTGATATCAGGGGAACCTAAGAAAATTAAAATTTCAATTTTCTAAAAAAGTTGATTTTTAATAATATTTTAATATTTTTAATAATTAAAAAATAATAAAAATCACAAAAATAATAAAATTCATCAAAATGTCACATTTTGAATTTTAATCACTTAGGAACAAACCCCACATTTTTCTTAGGTCTATTTAGTGAGATATTAAATTTTAAAGCTCTAGGGTAATTTTAAAATTAAAAAAATGTATTTTCTAGCATTTTCACTAAAATAATTATAATAAATCATAGAAAAATCAGAAAATTGTAAAATTTGATTCTCTGATTTCCTTGATATCAGAGAGATTTTTGAAAAATATAAAATTCATTTTTCAACATTTATTTTATTTTTAAATTAATTAACACTCCAAAACCTAAAATAATTGTTATAAAAATAATATAATTCAAAAAATCACCAAAATTGGTCCAAATGATCCTCTGGTCATTAGGAATGTCCCCTAATTTTCTTAAGAACAGAAACTTTCCCTTGGTCATGTTATTAAATTTTCCTTGAAAATCTCTATTTTCTACCTAAAATAATTATATAAATAAATTAAATACAGAAAAATCACATTTTCTCCTCTCATGTCTTTATTGACATATGAGTGAAGTCTCATAAAAAATTTCAAGTTCATTTGAGTTCAATTTAGTGTGTTATGAAATTGTTAAGCTTAAAGGGTAAAATGGTAATTAAAATTTTAACCCTTAATTAAAACTTTAGGTTTAATAAAAAAATTAACAAGTAAAATATTTGATCCTAATTTGATTTGGGTGATTGAAATTTAAATGATTAAAGGGTAGAAACCCATTAAGCAAATTTAAAATGATTAAACTTTAATTAAATAATTGATTAAATTTGGAAGAATAATAAAATTGGAATTATTAAAATAGGGATATTATTAGGAAGAGATTTATTCTTTAATTCAAAAATCCCTAAATTAATTATCTCATTAATATTCAATTCTTAATTAAAATGATAACTCAAATTCAAAACATTAAAAGACTTAATCATTAAACTAAAATTAAATTATTAAACTCTTTTAAAAAATTTCAATTAAAATTAAAAATAAGATTAAATTAAAAATTAAATTAAATTAAATTAAATTAAATTAAATTAAATTAAATTAAATCAAATTAAATTAAATTAAATTAAATAAATTAAATCAAATTAAATTAAACTAAATTAAATCAAATCAAATGAATTAAATTAAATTAAATTAAATTAAATTAAATTAAATTAAATTAAATTAAATTAAATCAAATTAAATTAAAATTAAATCAAATCAAATTAAATTAATTTAACATCAAATCAAACTAAATTGAATTAAATTAAATTAAAATTAAAACTCAATTAAATTAAATTAAATTAAATTAAATTAAATTAAATAACAACACTTAAAACAGAAAGAAATTAAATATAAATCAACTTGAACACTATTCCAAATTTAAACCCATTAACTTAAATCAAATCATTTGAATACCAATTTACCCTCGAAAGCTTTGGTTATTATAACTCCTAAACGAACATTAAATGAAATGTTACTTCACTTATAGGATATTCAAATGTCCTAGTTCATCGAGTAAGATAACAACAAAACTTGAATTCTCGGACGATTAATTCATTTATATAATTAAATCCATTTGGACTTAAAACAATCCTAGAAATATTGAAAAGATGTTTAAGATTTGTCTTAAGCACTTCCTCGATATGATAGGACATTTATAAGAACAATCGAATTTAATTATTCTTTGATGAAGAAAATCGTCTTCAAACAAAAACACAAAGAACCTAGACGTCATAGGAAATGACTAGCTATAGGATTAGGAATTTGGTAGAAAACCATAACCCTTCCCTTAGCTTTACCTAGGAACTTGCTTAAATATTCTAATTGTGTTTTAAGTGCAGCTTGGGATGACGGGAAGACCCTCCGAGTACGCTTTTATTTTATTGCGATTTAATTTCTTGCAATTTACATTATTGCAATTTATTTAACTGCATTGCACTTACTTTTCTTGCATGATAAACAACCGTTGCATGAAAACCCACACCTTTAGGATAGACCCTAAAACTGAAACCAAACTAAGTTAAAAGTCATTGCAAGATAAAATTCACCGCCACAACATTTCAAAATATAAAACAACTCAAAATTTAATAACAAACGAATACAAAACTACAATTACAACTAAATTAAAACGTCCTGTTGGATGATCGGGAATACCTCGGATGATGTAACCTACGTGTTGCTAACGGGATTTCCCACGGTCTAAATGAAAGTGTGGAACTCATTTAGTTGAGTTTAGCAAATTCATCTGGACTAAGTGAATCCGATAAAAATAATGATGCCGGAAGGATGGAACCATGGGATCTTAACCGGTGTCGTTATAATCAACTTTAAGATTTGTTTTAATTAAAACATAAAAAACACTTGGAAATTAAGATTTTCTCTAAACCAAAACACTTTTCTCATCCCCTAATTTATAATTTCTAAAACTAAACCTCTGCAACAACAAGGAGCTCGGAGCATGGTGGGCAGCACGGCCATCGTCGTCAGCAAAACTTGAATCCACATCAGCAAAACCTTCCTAGGACTAAACAACCAAGCCATAGGACTTCGAGGTAGTTTGCCTAGTGCAACATAAATCCTCAATTCTTCGTTAGGCATTTGCATTGCGAATTAAGCCCTAACCGGTCTTAGGATTCCGAGGTAGTCGTCCGATACGATAATAAACCCTCACATCTTCGAGGCTATTTGTATGATTCTATCATATAAATATAAGCCCTAACTAATTAAAATTGGCAAGACCAAAACATTTAAATAAATATTAGGACTTCCCTAAATCCAAGCCAAACAATAGGATAGTCGGGAAATTACCGAAGTTCGCTTCGAGTCTGTGATTTCTCCTACCTTTCTTCCTTTGGATTCCCAAAACAAAATGTTCCAAATTTGATCCATTCCCTATTGAAATTCCAAATTTCAATCCATTGAAAAACTTAAACTTTGAAATCCTTGAGAGCGGAATTATTGATTATTATCAAGAGTTTTCTTAGGTGATTCCCATCACTTAAGATGTAATTAACTATAGGGGCTTACCCTTATAGTGGAATTTTAAAGAACCTGTGTAATATAAACCCCGTTTAATGTTTTCATATTAAGCAGGGAATTTTGTCGGCTTATAAAATTGGTTCGCGGATCAAACGGATGTCACAAATCTTCTAGTTTATTTAATCGAGCCCCACCGTCGAGCGGTGTGTCTATCCTTAGGGATAGATACACGGTTTGTGGTGCGGTGCTCGTTTATATAAACTACTTGGGATGTGAGATCGGTTTAATCTCATATCTTAAAACCTTCAAATTTAAAATTATTTTCAAAATCAAATACTACTTTTCAAATTATTTTAATTAAATAAAAAATATGCCGACAGGAGGTTAGCAAAGAAATATCATATTAATCATCGCATTGCTACTGCTTATCATCCGTAGACAAGTGGTTTGATTGAATTATCCAATCGTGAAATTAAAAGAATATTGGAAAAAACTGTTAATCCAAATAGAAAGGATTAGTCAATTAAACTAGATTATGCTTTGTGGGCCTATAGAACTGCTTACAGAACATGTATAGGAATGTCCCCATATAGGTTGATTTTTGGAAAAGCATGTCATTTACCTTTTGAACTTGAGCATAAGGCTTATTGGGCTATTAAAGAGTTCAATTATAATTTGAAAGATGCTGCTGAAAAAAGATTATTGCAATTGAATGAACTTGAAGAAATAAGGAATGAATCTTATGAAAATGCTTAAGATTTATAAGGAAAAGATGAAGTTATGGCATGATCGGAAGATTCTTACCAAAAATCTTGTACCAGGACAACAATTTTTGCTGTATAATGCTAGATTGAGAATATTTTCTGGAAAACTTAAGTCCACGTGGATGGGTCCATTCATTGTGATAAAAGTTTCTTATGGAGCTGTAGATATTCAAGATCCTAAGACTGGAAAAATATTTAAAGTTAACGGACATAGACTTAAATCATATTTTTCAGTCAATAAATCTAAATATGATGAGAATTTAATGTTGGGTAACTCAGAATGAGTTCTGGGTATGTCAGGCTGAAGAAGTTAAAACAAGCGCTTTGTGGGAGGCAACCCATATTTATCAGTGTGTTTGCTTTATGTTTGTTTTGTGTGTTTTGTTTACTTTGTTTGGCTTGTTTTTATGTTTTCAGTGGTAGTAATTTGAAGTTTTTAAACTTCAGTGGAGTTTATTTGACCTTAATTGATGATTTGGAAAAGTCAAAATGAGAATTTGGACACTTAGCAGACTTGTGCTAAATTGTGCACTGGCGGCTAAGCGCCGACTAGTTGGCGCTTAGGCGACACAGTTATAAAAAATGTGAAAAATGTGAATTTAGAGCCTAGATCGTAGGGGAGAAGTTGTGGGAGTTATTTAGGAGATTCTAAACGTGTTGGAGAATATTCTAGCATCTCCCAAGTCTATAAAAAGGTCCTGACTTAAGGAAAACACTTGCCCCAAGTCCTATTTTCATTTCTGAAGTCTAAGAAGAGAATTTTGAGCATCATGTTCTCCTGGGAGAACGAGATGAAGAAGAAGCAAGATTCTGATAAAAGTAAGTTCATTAGTGATAGTGCTAAGGAGTTATTTAATGGATATCTGGCTGTTAGCATTCAAGGTATTACAGAGATGATTACAAAAATTGAAGCCCGAGTGACTTCAATGGAAGCAAAGTTCAATGATATTACTTTACATCTGGATCACATGGGATGGCAACTGAAGATGCAATTCAATCATTCAAGGTATGTGGAAGAAATAGATAAGGCGATGTATGTGAAGAACAAATGGATTGAAGAAGATGATATAAGAATGAACAATGATTGCCCGTTCTATCAAATTTATATTCCTGAAGGGTCAAATAAAAATAATAGTGGTTCTGGTTATATTCCGCCTAATGGAGAGTGGAATTAAAAGTGTTTTGTTTCTATATGTTTAGTGTCTTATGTGTTTTGTTAGTGTTCTTGTGAGTTCATGTTTGTTGTGTTTAATGTTTTTATATATGCCTGATGATGTGATGGGTACATCTTAAAGATGTACACTTATCATTTTAAGATTATAGTTTCTTGTATTTTGAGAATTTTATCCTTTATGTTTGGATAAAAATTCTAGTATTGTATTGAATGTTATGTTTGTTTTAATTTAAGTTTGTGTTTTTGTGAAATTTGTGTGGAATCATTGGTTATTTAACTTTGATTTGGAGTATTAGAAGATTCGTGTGAGGAAAAATAATTATTTTGGAGTAATTAAGGGTAATTAACAAAGTGATTTAGTGCATATACCTTAATTATAAATATTTGGGTACTAGCGGCTAAGCGCCAGAATGCCGACGCTTACGTGCCAGATTTCGCGGCTAAGCGCCGATAGTTCACGCTTAGGCGCCAGTTAGCGGAAATTGATCCCCGAAAGTTAAAAACCCAAAAATTGCCATTTTCAACCGCCCCATCATCTTCAAACTTTGCTTTGCCGTGAAAGGGGAGCCTAAGGTATCATATTGTGGATCATTTAAGAGCCGATCTAACCAAAAATTGTTAGATTTGGATTCCTTGAGGTAAGAGCACTAATCCTAAATAAAAATTTTTTATTTTCACCATGTATTTTGAGTACATTTTGGAAGATCTTAAAATCACTATTCATGGTGAAAATTTGAGGAGAAGCTTGATAAATTGCTTGGATTTAGTGAAAATATCTTTTGGAAGATAATTTAGCAAGTTTAGTTTGATTTTAGAATTTATGGTAAATTTTTCATGAATTTTTAGAGATGGCTATAAAGTCAAAGCGTGCACGAGAAAAGATGAAGTTTGATTCTGAAAAATTTGTTAGTTTGAGGGCTGAGGAACGATACATCGATGCATTGCAATCACGTAAGTTGATTCCTGAGCGAGTGTTTAGTAAGCCGGGAGAGGTGATTGAAGATATGATTGCAAGAAGAAACTGGCAGAATTACTGTTGCTTCTCCGCTGTTGCTGTTGTTTCCGTGGTAAGAGAGTTTTATGTAAATTTACCTACTGCAGAGGAAAATCAGCTGATGGTTAGGAGGCATGAAGTAAACTTTTCTTTTGGTGCAATCAATACTTTTTATGGACTACCTCTTGACATGTTCTGTTTTTATTCTAACTATCATCCTTTGGAAAGAGAATTAGATGAGCTTATGAAGTTTCTGACTGATGGAAGAGGATTATGGAAAATTACAAATGATAGAAGAGTGAACTTTCCTGCTTCCAAATTGAATGCCATTTCTGAGGCATGGCATTATTTTATCTGATCTAAGTTGTTACCTTCAAGTCATACTAGTGAAGTGACGAGAAAAAGAGTGATGTTGAACCATTGTATTCACCATGGGAAGCCTATTGATATTGGAAGCATAATTTTTTATTATATTTTGAACTGTGCTAGATTAACCACGACTGCAGGTATGAGATTTCCTTCCTTGGTTCATTCACTATGTGAAAGATCTGGAGTGAAATTTGAAACTTGGGAAGAGGTAATTCAGCCATTGAGACCAATTACTAGTGTAAACGTTGGTGCTTACACAATACATTCAGAGTTTGGTTGGAGAGGAGGATTTGGTAGGGCTTCTACTGCCTGCTTCGCTCGCTCGCTTCTCGTGCTACTACTTCACGTGCTTCATCATATACTGATTCACAGACTAGGTTATTAAGAAAAATTTTGAAAAAAGTGAGTCTTACTCGAGAGCATGTGAGTGATATGGATGGTAAGCTGGATAATGTTGAGGGATATATTGTAAAACATGATGAATATGAGGAGAATTATCAGCAATATTTGGATAGATCGATTAGAGGAGATCGGAGTCGTTGAGATGCCACCTCATCCATTCTATATACCTTTTGTGTCATCCAGAGATTGGAACGAGCAAGATGACGATGATGATGAGGATGAAGAGTAGATGTATGTTGTTTGTTTTAGTTGTTGTATTGATGTGTTGTGTCACTATATACTTTATCTAGTATTTTGTTTGATGATTGTGTTGTGATGTGAAACTTGATAGAATGCAGATTGTAGTTGTACTGTTTATCTGTTATGCATATTCAGTTATAGTTGTTGTTTTATTGTTGATTTATATGTTGCTGTGTGGTAGTGTGTAATAGTAAATATTTTTATGTGTATGTTATATCAGAGTTTTTAGTAGTATGTATTTTTAATTTCAAAAACTGTTAGGAAATTATAAACCACTATTAGAAACTTCTACTTAGGAAAACTACATATTTAAAATTCTTCAAATTCCACTATCATCTGTTATCTGTATCACTGTGTTATTTTAGTTGGTGTGTATTTGCTTTGAAAATCTCCACTATTGTAGAAGTCATCTGAAATTTTTACTTTTCTTAATATTATAAAAAAAAGAAAAATGTTTTGAAAAACTAAAATTGATTTCATTTTACTCCTATATTTAAATTGTTATACTTGCATGTTAGGATATTAAAAATTCCTGCAAGTATGATATGTCAGTTTATTTCTCACCCCTGTATCATTTCTTATGCTTAAATGTTTTATCTTAATTAAAAATTTAAAGTTTGGGGGGGGATTTTAAAAATAAAGATTTTCAAAAACCTAAAATTTTATTTGATTCTCAAGAATACTTAAAAATAAATCTTATTTTTGATTGAGAACAATTATGTACATGAAGTTATATTAGGGGAACAAAACTTTGAATATAGAAATGAATAGAAGAATTTAGTTAAAATTTATAGTAATCATGAAAAACTTAAAGTTAAAATTTTCTTAATGAAGAGGTGTTAAATAAAGTTAAACTATCTTTAGTAAGAAGTTTTGTATTTTTGGATAAATAGAAGATTTGACTTTTATTCTTCAAAGCTTAAATTTCTTTTATTGAAGAGTAATTTTTAGATACTATTATTATGATTTTTAATTGAAAGATGTATATCTGATCTTTATTTTAAATGGAAGGATGAAATTCAAAATCATTAAAGGTCTATCCAGATATAGTAATCATTGCCTTAAAAAAAGTGAAAAATATAGTATATGAAAAGGGAGGAGAAGCTTGAGGATTTAAGGGCCTAATAAAAAATTGGTTTCATACCTAAAGTTTAAGATATAAGTTTAGAGAAAATCTAAAGCTTGAAGTTGTAATATAGTAAGTAAAATTATTTTTCAAATAAAGATTTTTAAGTGAGAAAAATAAATGTTTGAATCCTATATTTTGAAAAATCTACAAATATTTCTGAAATAGATAGAGACTTCTTTTACTTAAGAACTTTCTAAACTTTAAGTCGGTTTTAATTTCTGAACTTTTTTCTAAATTGAACTATTCCATTTCTAGAACAAAATTTTATTATCTTCCTAAGTAACTCATTACATAATTTGCATGCTAAAATGTTCTATGAGATTAACTGTCACTTGAGGACAAGTAACATTTTAAGTTTGGGGATTTTAATACACCTAAAATATATAGTATTTTTATGCACATTTTTATACCTATTTTTAATGATATTGCACTTTAATGGATGGTATTTTGTGTTTTTCTTACAGGTATGATGAAAATTAATGGTCATGATAAAGGGAGCAAAATTGGATTAAATTTGGAGCAAAAAAAATAAAAAATAAAAAATTTGGCACTGACGGCTAAGCGCCGCTGGGCCGGCAATTAGCCGCCACAGTTGAAAATCGAGATTTAAATGGATTTAGCACCAATTTCAAAGGGGATGGGATGCAACTCTTGGTGGTAACGTCCATAACTTCCTTTGGGCGGCAAGTTTGAATGAAGGGGTGCGTTCCTTGGTAGATACATCGAATCTAGATATATTTTGAAGAGACACCAAGGCACCTTTTTGTTTACTATTTAAAGAGAGTCTTAGGAAAGATTTAGAGGAGGCAATTTGAGGAGACTCTTCCACTGCATTTTGAAGAGTACTTCCATTGTTCTTCCACTGCATTTTAAAAGTTTTTATTTAGAGTAGGAGTAGAGAGTAGAAAGGAGAAAAGGGTCGGAGTGAAGTATTCTTCTTCCCACTTCTTTTCTTTCTTTTAGTTTAGTTTTTATTGAAGTCTGAAGTCTGTATTCTAAGTCAATGGAGTTGGGAGACTTGCTCTGAGAAGTAGTTTAGCGAAGAGTCAAATTTTCAGAGGAACTTCCTTAGTCTTGTGGAGAGGATTTTCAGATAAGTGTTTACTTTTATTTAGTTTATTAATACTTGTTTTCGTTTATTATTTTTCTTGTCGTTGTTTTCAATTTCAAATCAATGTGTTTTTATATTTTTTCAATGCATTCTGAGTAGTTTACTTTATCTTTTTCTTTCTTAAATAGAGAAGTAATTAATTTAAAGAGAATTGTTGTGGAAAGTATAAGTATTTAAAAGTTAGAAGAAGTTGTGAAGATTGATTCTAAAAACTTTGTTTACTTCTTAATTTGGCCTGTTAAGTTGTAAAATTTTTTGAGATTATGTAAGATCCAATGCAGTATTGTCTCAAAAAAGTTAGTAAGAATCACATGAAATTATATGGGTGAGAACCGTAGTCCATATAATTGAATGTAATATTAGAAGATATTTTTATAAAAGGGAGTAAAATTAGAGGATTTTAGAGTGACAAGCTAAAACCCCTAATTTGGTTTGAAGTTTTGAGTTTTGTTATAAGAAGTTAGACCCAGGTGGTGGGAATCGAGGGAACTCTAGAGTGAGAGACTGGTATCTTCCCTGCCTAACCATGTTCAAAATAATATAAATTTCAAATTAACCTATGTTCTTTATAGAACCAAGTAAGGGTAAAGAACACATTTTCTTCTATCTATCAGAACAAAAACTTGAATACTTCCACAACAATACTTTAAGAATTTTAATTATTATTTTACATCCAGTGTTATTAGTTATTATAATTTTAATTTCTTGCTTTGAATTGTATTAAGTAAATTAAAAAAAAAAGATAAATCAACCTTCAAAACTTTTCAAAATCAAGACATACTTTTTCGAAAACAATTAAAGAAAGTAAAAAGATAATTTATCTGATTCCTTTAAAGATTTCACATTTTCCCTATGGGTTCGATATCTCCGGGCTTAATCAGAAAGTCTTATATTTCTTGATAAACAATACGTATACTTGCGTAGTATATTATAAAATCATTATTTTCATATCTTAAATCATCAGCGCACTTATATCTGACGGTACCAAGTTTTGGCGCCGTTGCACTTATATCTATCGGGGATCAGAGGGCTGAGAAGTACTAGCTGTACGTTCAAAAATAAGATGCTTATCACATAAGTTCAAGTTGTTCTTGAAGATATGCTTCAGATGATGAACCTACTTCTCTCAAATCCCAAATGTAATACCAAAATTCCGACATAGGGTGAAAGTAGTGGAGGGATGCCCTAACCTTAGAGTGGATACTCCTTCACAGCATTGAAGATGGAGTGATAGATGAGAGAACCAATATCAACATATTTCTTTGTCTAAATACACATATTGTGAGAGGCTCTATCTCTTATAACCTCACTCATTATTTTCCACAAATTTATGTTGCCTAGTTTTTCTAATGCTAGTATACATGATGGGTAAGACAAAAGAAATTGAATCATTTGTCATGTGGGATAAAGAGGTGAAGCTAATATTTTGTTATTGAGGAGGGCTAATTTAAAAATAGCCAACCACCTAATTTAGCAAGAAAGGATGGCAGAGTGTTATGAAAATATTGATGGAAAGTACATGAGGTGAATATAACAGAATGCAATTGAGAAATAGATGTGATCAGTTAAAAAAGGTTATGAAAAAAGTTAAAGCGAGGAACCATGGACTAAGGTCGTGATCCTATAAAATGAACAATCAATGTTCTGGATGAATGATGGGCTAAGAGATTAGATGTGAGAGTTTATGAAACTTACAGTCCATTAAACATTTTTCAATTACATCAACATATCAATTATTTATTAATTTGTAGGTCATGTTAACTACCAAAATGTTCATGTTCAATGGCATTGACCCTGAGCTTGAAGAAATGCTAGATCATATTTTTGATGTATTCTTGGCCACAGGTGGTCACTCAAGGGAACTAAGCGAGAAAGGACATGGCGACAGAGCTGAGTCTATAGATGCTAAGCAAACTATTGGATCTACTAATCATTCAGAATGTCTAAGGGTTGAGAAAAAGAAAAAATATAGCACAACTTTCATTAGAAGTCAGGTCTCACAATCAGGTTTTTCATGCACTAATGAGCCTAGTACATCACATGCAGCTTTTATTCAACAAGTTATGAGAATTTTGGACGAAACTCCACAAATTTATGAAAACATGCTGCTTTATTTGTTTTCTAAGAAGAGACACAACATAAAGAGGGTTTTTTTTATGTAAATGACACATGACTATAGGGTTAATTATTTACACTATTTCCACAAAATTTCGGATGCTCGAATTTCATTATATTTGTTGGACGTCATTATGTTTGATTATTATAGGAACAATATCGATGTTAACTGTATTTTGATATTATTTACACTGCCTTCATTATGTTTGAATTTTATTTCTTTTATATTGGACATCTTTACCATCAGAACGATCTTTCATTACTTTTGGAATGTTTTTATCATTATTTTTGTTTAACGCAATACAAGCTAATTCAGTATTATCTATATGTGCTAGCTGCATAAACAATGAATAGCAAAGATAGAGAAAGAACAGAAAAAATTGCAACCGCATTATACTTAATGTATGAGTATTATAACATATATCGTGTTCACTCTCATTGCATGACAACAGATTTCATTGACAATAAGTAGGTTTGAGAGTTACATTTGGATCACCCCATAAGGTTTAACAACATATTCTGTATAACAACCCATACTCATTGTTTGTATGTTATTATTTAGTAAGGTATCGGTTTTTTTCATATAATTTTCAAACTATATTTTTGTTTGCATGTATAAAATATACAACCATGACTTATTTATTATAAACAACACAATAATATAAGGCCAGGAATGTCTTATCATCATAAACAGCTACTGCACAACCGCATAAAACAAACAGATACATATTTTTTCCCTCAACAACTTCAATGCAATAACTTTTTAATAAGCTAAAGCTGCCTCAAAGAGACCATATGTACCATAAATGGAGTTAGAGAAACCAAAAATAACTAAAATTAGGGGATAGAGTAGTTGGTTAGCAACAGAGAGTAAGTTGTAGCAATTTAACGTTTAAATAGTTCAGTTGTTTGTGGCATGGAAACTTGATGAAGTTGGAAGTAGGGGTGTAAATGAGCTGATCCTATGTAATTGTGGTATTTGTTGAAGTTTGGCTCCTTTAAAATTTTATTTAATTTGAAATTGGCCGGTATTCGAAATAACTCATGAATAGCATGTTCATCTATGACTCGATACAAATTATTTTGTTTATTTTTGACTCATGTATGACCCAAATTTGGTTTAAAAATGGCCCTAAAAAAATAAATTAAAATAATTTTTAAAAGCAACAAATATAAAAAGCTTATAAAAAATATTAATTAATTAATTAAATAGTTCATGTTCATTTATCTAACAAACAAATCAAACATGAGCCACTTGGTTAGCCCACAATAAACTGCTCAAGTGCGACGAGCTCCTTTTTTTTTGACATCCCTAGTTGGAAGAAGCTTTTAATAATTTGCCTTGGAAGAAATTTGTATAGTACAAACAATGCAGATATTAAAAGGAGACAACAAACAATCAATCGAATATGGCACGGTTTATGTGATTCGGCGTAGATCTGTATATAATTAAAACCTCTAATTAAGTTTACAACTCAGACTTTAAAACGAGCCATAATTCCTCCTTTAAATAAGAGAAGATTAAGACAAGCTAAGAAAATACAGTTGACTAACTTAGCCATAATATAATTAAAACCTCCAATACAACAGTAAGGGGATGTTCTCAAGTAATAGAGCTCGAATATCCATGGTTGTATGCCATAAATTTTGATATTTCTCATTTTGGAACGTTGCTTATTGTTTTTATGCTTTTCTAGTAGAATGGGTTCTGTGTTAGGATAAATGGCATAGTATTTACTTAGGCAAATAACAGATTCCACTGATATATAATTCTCCAATTTCATAATTTATAAATCTGGCATGTTTCTCTTAAACATATATGAGTGACGTCATACCTGGAAAAAAATTAGGAACAGTGATGATGGGAATGATGTGAAAGCCTCCCGCCAGCAATTTTCTATGCTAATTGTCAGTTGATTGTTATTAGTGCAACTTACATCGTTAATTAAATCAACAATATGTGTTTGCCTCCCATGAAAAATAAATTCATAAATAGCGCATGATAAAGGTTTCATTGCCTGCGCATTATTTTACATTTTATATCCTCCATTTACATCTTAATATGTGTGTGTGCTTAATAGAGAGGGGGAGAGAGAGAGGGGGAGAGAGAGAGTGAGAGAGAGAGAGAGAGAGAGAGAGAGAGAGAGAGAGAGAGAGAGAGAGTAGTTTAATAATAACGAATTGATATTTATTTTAGATTTTCAGCTGTTTAATGGGCTTTACTACTATTTGCATAATTCTGTATGAAAAGTATAAGAACAGAAAATATAATATTAGAAAATTAAGATATAGCAAAATTCATATTTAAGAAAAAAAAAGTTTTAATTTCCGTATGAATTCATTGCATTAATGCGAAATTACGCAAGAAAAGAACATCATAAATTACTTCGACGATCACGGCAAATAACATTACTTGAATTTGATATTTAATGATTATGTTTCCCTTGCTAAGAATACTTTAATAATTCATTATATGTACTCTTCCAAGTACGAAATAAACAGCGACTTTATTATTATTTTTTTATTTAATTTGTATCTCAAGTTTTAAAGCATCAAAGAAAATTGCAACAGTTTGTTCCACCGTAAATTAATAACATCAAAAAATAAAATAAATAAATAAATAAAATGAAAAAAGAAAGAGGGAGGTAATTACCTATATTTTCATGGCAATTCTGTTCTTCGCTCTATTTTTAAAGCGTCTCCCCTTCTGAAGTATTAAAGGCAAAATATCATAGGCCACAAGCCCAAACTATTTTAATAAAAACATCAACAGATATAAAAACCATAACTAAAGCAACGATTTTACATGATTCGAAGATTAATCATATTACATCGACGGTTACGTTATTTATAATCACAAAGAAATATAATTTTTTTAATGGTTGATAGCTGACTCATTAAAGAGCAAAAATATATCATATTCATCATCATATATTCATGGAAATGCAATACATGATTATTTCATAATTACAGAATACTGAAGAAGGAATAGACATTTAATAGAATTTGAGTTCTTAATATTTGTCCAATTCTTTGAAGTTTTAACCACTATTTTTTAAATTAAACTACAAACTCAGCCAAACGCAAGTATACTTACCTCACAAGCAATTACAACTCCTTTGAATCATAAAACACATAATATTGTCAATTTAGTATACTAAGAACTTGACAAGAAATAAATGGGCAAAAGATGTGTCTTTTAAGGTATAAATTAATACTTTAAATAGTCGATTATTGCTGAAGCAGCATCATCAAGATTCACATTAAGAAGGTAAGATTTTGATCTGATCTTCGCTCTCCAGATGAATCTTTATGATGCTGCATCTGCAAACACCGACTGCATTGACCCAATTGAACTAGATAGAGTAGAGTAGAGTAGAGTAGAGTAGAGTAGAGAGAGAGAGAGAGAGAGAGAGAGAGAGAGAGAGAGAGAGAGAGAGAGAGAGAGAGAGAGGAGGAGGAGGAGGAGCAAGTTTTGGTGGAAGGCTTAAAGGGAATGAGAGAAAGAAGAATGCGAAAGGCATTATTTATAAGCTATTTGATGGAATTTTCTTAAATGATTTCTCTTGTTTAGTATCTAGCTGCAATAGAGTTTATTTTAATATCCGCTATAAACAAAATACAATTCAGGGTTAAGAATTCATAATGCCAAGTTATATAACGAAATTAACACAAGGCGAATTCAGATGATCCAGATGACAAAATCAATAAGAATCACAAGGCTTGGCCATCTTTCTAAATATATATCTTGCAGATGTATAATTCAGATGGACACCTGAGCCAATCTTAGTATTGATAGTGACTCGTTGAACTTAAAATTGTCCACGAGTAATATATTTAAGGTTCGTACTTACAAGAATCAGAAAAAAAAAAAAAGGCATGAAACAAAACTAGAGTGTATAAATGATTTGATGTATTATTAGCTTTAGATTAGTTGATATTTTGGTAGTATTTATCATGTTGCAGTGAAAAATATCACCAATATTTTCTAAATACCACAGATCCGTATGTGTTGATTCTAGGCGTAATATGAATAACAAGATTTAATAAAAATAGTTACAAAATACATGAACCATGCAGTCTTAAGAATAATCTAACAGTTCCTTGCTTAATAGAGGTTATCCACATGAGAATTTTTGGACCAACATTTGCTTTAATCAGCTGAAATTGGCGAGCCGTCATAATGCTGAAGTGAGTTCATTATAATCTTCCAAACTTTATTGATCGACTCTCCTGATTTGACTGCCATCCTTGAATGTGATTAAATAAACTGGGTCGACCCAGCCTAATCGTGAGCTTGATTTTCTTATGGTGAATTTTTAAATTTATTCTCATTTATCTTATATTATTGTAGAATATCCTCAAATGAAATTAAAATTAAAAAAATATTATTCTAATGCGTTTTCATAATGAATGGTTTGAATTTGTTCTATTTTTTTATATCTAACCCTTGCCGAAAATCTATGGAAAATGGCATTAGATTGGTCTTTTGGAGCTTGCAATATTTGATCATATTTTTTTTGTTATTCTACTGTAAATTTTCTTCTTCTTAATCTGAGATGGATTATATTATTGAGTTATAATCTTCTATAGATTATAACAAATGAGACAATGATGAGCTGAAAAAAAAAAAACTATTCAATAAACCAATGAATCCGCCAACAAAAGATCTAATGAATCCCTTAAACTTTCTTTTAAAACATGTTAATCTTGGATTCATATATGATGTAGGAGTTATGATTGATTAACACGCCATGGATAAAAGACACTAGAGGAATAATAGTTCAAACCGATAGAAAAACTAACGGAGTAATGTGCATAGAAAAATTTTCATTTATTTTAGATCAGTTTATGACGTTAATCGTAACGAGGTACCTATAGATTAAACCCTAGCTGAGAAGTAAATCATGTTTCTAATAGGCTCAAGATAGTCACAACAAGTCCAAATAGTGGGATTGAAGTAATATACAAAGTGATGACCATAACCCATAGAAAACTCGTCATTTTGTTTCTTTGGCTATTATTAAACTTCGTCCAAGTTATTTTAACTGACGGGGGATCTTGTAGCTGTTAAGGAATTAATAAACGATGATCAATTAACTATTAAAATGTTGTCGGAAACTGTCTTTATATCGAACCGTCTGAATCCAATTATTGTAGTAAGGAGGAACAAATTATAATTCAACGTTTTGACAATGAACCATTAATGAAATCCCTATTAATATCAATTGATTAAATGCTGAAGTAACATACCTTTCCACCAAAACTCTGGCTACAGAGGGCCTTGAGCAATTGAAAGTTACATGGCCCATAAATGTCCCCTTAAAATACAAAACTTTCAAATTAAACAAATGATGTTTCAAACCAGAGAAACGAACCCACATAGGATCAATCAGAGGTTCATCTTTATGATTGAAATATGTAGTCCATTTCAAAATCTTCATATAAACCTTTTTGATTTACATAACCTCCCTAGAGAAAAAAGCCGCATAATCAATTTATTTATGTAGCTTGGTCATCAAATGTCTTCCATCAATTTATCCACATTCCATATACTCGGTAACTTCAAATCTACAAAGAAAATTTGAATAGTCTCCATTTTAAGATGAGCAAATGAAACTTACCCACTAAAGTAATGTTCAAAGGTTCAACTAAAACATTATTCTCCACATCTTGGTAGAATAAGCCTGGATTACCATTCTTCCTAGCAGCTTTCTATAAAAGTTGAGTATAAGAGCAATCTACCTTCTGCACTTTGAAATGAGACGGAATGGGAGGTGTTTTTAACATTACTTACATACCTAGTAGTTTCAGCTAGAACCACCAAATACGAATTACACACAGACCGACCCAATGATGAAGCTATTTACAACCAAAAGAATCGCAAGGAAAAAACCCTACTCGCAAGAAATATCTTGATTATCAAGACTTGCCAACTGCATCGCTAGAGATTGAGAAGTTCAATTTTCCTTCCTATTCATCACCACTTTAGGTTGATCTTTTGTAAGATTTTTTTATCACAAAATGATTTTAATAAACACCTGTAACCTGCTCAAAATCAACAAATACTTTCCACAAGTGTAAATCCCTGATAAATAAGTAAAAATAACAGGTAAAATACAGGTTAAGATGTACCTGAAATCACTTAAAATTTATACATGTCAATACCCTAAAACTTACCTCATTACATGTCTCAAGTAATCTCATAGCTTAGTTGGGTCCCCATGAGAATATAGTAGGTACTCCTGTAGATTTCTAAACTACTGAACTTGCTTATCAAAGTCAAATAAAAGTGTTTATGCATCCTTTTAGGGTCAATTATTCTTAATATTTGATAACCTCATATTTTCCTTAATTCTCTTTGTTTTGCCCCAGAAAATCCCAAAGATTCATAAATTAGTGATGTTAAAAATAGATTTACTAACCTCTGATATTTTTAAAGCAATTTCAGTGGAACTAGCTAACTTAATCCTCATTAATGTTCCACTTGAAGATAAAAATAGATGATTTTTATTAGAGAGTCATGAAGAAAAAAGTCTTATCAGTTAAGTTTTACTAGACAACCTCTTGGTTCTTTTTTTTTTCTTTAAATTCATCGTGTCAATCTCAAGCTTCTACTCAGAACATTTCACTTTTTTGACTTTATCTTTTCTTCTTTTACTCTTTTTTTTTTCCTTTCTTTATCCTTTCTTTTATTCTTATTCTCCTGAGAATTACTATTTCTGCTTAAGCAATATTTTCTTTTCTTCTTTTAAATATGATGGAGGTTAGTTTACCCGAAGTGATATATCTCAAATAGTGATTGTTTAGTGACACACCTGCATGTTATCCTTCAGTTAAAAGTTAGGCAAACATTAAAATTAAGTTCTGAAACCTCATTACTAAAAATTTAAGGTTAAACTTTCATAAATGACTTTATTTTGTTTTAAATGAACTTTTGAAAGAAGGGTGAATTAATCTTAATTTCTAGCAGGAGTTGTGGAACTAACATTTATTCACCCACGGAGTTATGTGAACAACTTTTTTGTTTTTAAAAATGTACAATTTTCCTTAAAACATGCTCTATTCCAAAAATGAGTGACATGCAGTAACAATAAACTGGATAAAGGTAGGTGAGTGCATCAAAAAGTAAATGCAAGTGTAGTCACTTGAATATAAAAAAATATAGCATAAGAAACCATAAACAGGTATGGAACATGTGCCGTAATGTATCATTCAGAAAGAAAGAAAATATAACAAACAAAAAATGGGATTTATGACTCCTACCCCACCAATTGAGACCAAATACTTCAAATAGGGATAATACTCAACACTAACGACCCCAAAGCACAAGATGATGAATGATACTCATAAGATACTAATTTGGTTGCCTCCCAAAATAGCGCATGGTTAAATTTCCTCAACTAGACGTGGCTCCAGCAATTAATTCTATATAGGGTTTCTTAGATCAAATTTTCATTTTTGTAATCCCCAATCACTTATCTTAATTATATGATGTTGTTGAACTCATTTTTACAATGGGTCAATACCTTTTTATCTAAAATGACAATTTTGGTCAAAATGGTCAATCCAGACCCAATAACCAACCCTGTTGACCTCATAAGTCAACCTTTTTACCTAAAATGACAATCTTGGTCAAAATGATCAATCCTGACCAAATGACCAAACCTGTTGACCCCACAGGTCAAACTTTTAACCCAAAATGGTCAATCCAGACCCAATGACGAACCCTGTTGACCCCATAGGTCAACCTTTTGACCTAAAATGACAATCTTGGTCAAAATGGTCAAACCAGACCCAATGACCAACCCTGTTGTCCCCACATGTCAACCTTTTTACCCAAAATGATAAAATGGTCAATCCAGACCCAATGACCAACCCTGTTGACCCCACATGTCAACCTTTTTACCCAAAATGATAAATTTGGTCAAAACGGTCAATCCAGACCCTATGACCAACCCTGTTGACCCCACGATCAACTTTTTTACCCAAAATGACAATTTTGGTCAAAATGGTCAATCTTGACCCAATGACCAACCCTGTTGATCCCATAGGTCAACATTTTTACCTAAAATGACAATTTTGGTCAAAATGGTCAATCCAGACCCAATGACCAACCCAGTTGACCCCATATGTCAACCTTTTGATCCAAAATGATAATTTCGGTCAAAATGGTCAATCCTGACCCAATGACCAACCCAGTTGACCCCACAGGTCAACCTCTTTACTTAAAAAGTCAACTTTGGACAAAATGGTTAATCCAGACCCAATGACTAACCCTGTTGACCCCATAAGTCAACCTTTTGACCTAAAAAGATAATTTTGGTCAAAATGGTCAATCCTGACCCAATCACCAATCCTGTTGACTTCACAGGTCAACCTTTTTATCTAAAATGATAACTTTGGTCAAAATGATCATTCCTGACCCAATGTCCAACCCTGTTGACCCCACAAGTCAACCTTTTTACCCAAAATGACAATTTTGGTCAAAATGGTCAATCCTGGCCCAATGACCAACACTGTTGACCCCACAAGTCAATCTTTTCATCTAAAATGATAATTTTGGTCAAAATGGTCAATCCAGACCCTATGACCAATCCTATTGACCCTACAGGTCAACCTTTTGACCTAAAATGATAATTTTTAGTTAAAATAACCAATCCAAATCCAATCACCAACCTTATTGACCCAATGGGTCAACACATGACCCAGAAAGCCAATTTTTGTTAAAATGATCAATTTTTTATCAAATAACCAATGACATTAAAAAAATTAATCAAATTAATTTCAAAAATTATTTTGATTGGTTAAATTGACTAATAAATTAATTTTCAATATTTTAATTAATTAAATGACATGATTAATTAAAATAAAAATTAAATTAAAAGTCATAAAATGACAAAATTAATCAAATAATTGATCTCAAAATTATTTTGATTAATTAATTGGCTAATGAATTAATTTTCAAATTTTAATTAATGACATGATTAATTAAAATGAAAAATTAAATTCAAAAGCCATAAAATCTTAAAATCCATAAATTGATTAAAAAGAATGGAATTAATCAAATGATTAATTCCAAAATTATTAATTAATTGAACAATAATTTAATTTTAATATTTTAATTAATGACATAATTAATTAAAATGAAAATTAAATTGAAAAGTCATGAAAAGAGACAAAAATCAATTTTAATGACATGGTTATTAATCAAATAATTGATTTAGAATTATTTCCAATTAATTATTGATTAATAAAATAATTTCTAATATTTATTTAATGATATAATAAATTAAATATGGAAATTAAAATGAAGAGGGCATTAAATAGAATTTTTAAAACATATGACATATGGTTTTCTAAAAATTCTAAAAACTCTTTTATGACATCACACATGACTCATTAAAGAGAAAACAACCCATGAATTACTCACATTTAACCATGGTTAAAGGCCATCATGAAAAAATCATAATAAATGAAATGAGGTGTCATCTCCCCTTCATTTCAAAGCATGAGTCACCTCTCTCTAAGATGAGGTGGCTAGCCACTTTAAAAATAATTTTGATCACTACCCTAAGCATCCAATGAGAAAGGATGTTAGCTTGGATTAAACATTAACCATGGTAAAATTAGGTAATGATTAAATCATGCATGAAATGAGTCATGGAGCTTATTTGTCATGCTCCTATTAAATGCTAAGTGACATGGTAAATGAAGAAGAGCTTTCATACTTTGAGTCATCACTCACCTTCTCCATAACCATTGGGAGAGAGACAAAATTTAAACCCATGGTTAAGTGCAATCATGGCAAAACCATGCATGAGGTGAGTAAGAGGGTTAAGTGGCACCATTCCCCTAAATCTAAAGCATGGCTTGGATGAACAAATATTCAATCCAAATATGAAATACCCTCCACCTCATAGATGAGCCAATGGAAGCAAGCCAAATAAAAAGTTAAGCTCTCACCATAGCTAAACTCAATATGAGTTAACCTTGGGGAAGTTAATTAAACTTATCCTCCAGCTGAAATTCAATCCTCAGCAATCATGACATCAGATAACACCTCCCCTAAATGGATTTAAGCTTAGCCATGCCTCCCCATGGCTATATATACCCCATACCTGAACCCATACATAAGAAGAAAAAAATTGGTAGAGACCCATAGGCTGCTCAAACCACTTGGTCCCCAACAAAAAAATTCTTTCTAGGAACCTTATCAATCTATCCCAACCAAACCCAAGCCATAGGGTTAGCCCAATCAAGCCAATTTGATCAAAATCCAAAATCAGCCCAAATTAGCCACTTTCTCAAAATTCTCTTCTAAGGCTAGCTATAAAACCAAATTGGAGCAGCAAAGATCTTCCTTGGGAGTCCTTGAAGCCAGCCATAAGGTCTGATCAAGCTTGATACACTTGTGGCCAAGGTATGGAATTATTTTCTCCCAAAATAATTCATGTTTTTGATATATCATAGGTTTTACTAGCCTAGAAATGTATCATCCTCGTATAGATACAATCTATATGTCCAGATGATTCCATAGGTTCAAAAATCACTCAATTTCGTTGAGAAATGAGTGAGATATTAATGTTTGAAGTTTAATGGTCGGAAATAATTCGAATTTTCCCTCGAATTATCTCCGCCGTCCGTTCCCGTGTTTTGGAACAGACGGCGCTGATCGACTCCCCCCGTGTCCGCTGTTTTGCACCGCGCACGAGATCCTCCCGCTTCTTCGACGCGTACAAGGACACATGTCGCCGGCCAGATTTTCTGGAATTAATAAATTCAAGAAAACCTTAAAAACTTCAAAAATTGATATCTTTCGATCCAGAAATCACAAAAATAAAATAAAAATATCTCTGGAAAGATCTTGAAGAGAGGAAAATTATGAGATCAAAATCATAATTTAATTCTCAATATTTAATTTTTAATTAATTAAATACTATATGGAGTATTTTAATTATTGAAAATTATTCACAAGTCAGAAAATTATGAAATTTTCAGGGATCAATCTTTAGGTCTTTAAGGACATTCTGTGATTTTTCCTAGGCTCAGGGAACTCTCTAACACAAGAATTTCTAATTTTGCAAGATTTTATAATTATTTCTAATAATAATTATAAAAATTAAAAATAAAAGGAACAAAAATCAGAAGTTGGTTAAGTGACTTAAATAAACAAATTCAAACCTTAAAATGATAATTTTCAACCTTTGAAAAATCAAAATGACATTTTAACCTCTTAGGGTAAAATTGTAAATTTTCAAATTTACATATAAAAAAAACCCTTAGGTTTGAAGGATTTCTTTGAATGACCTAATCCTAATCCTTAGGTTTAATTCTTAATTAGACCTAGAGTAAAACTAAGCCTTAAAAAAACTTTTGCTAAGTCACATCCCTGAAGCTTTGGGTTCAACCCAAATGAACTTACATCTTCTTCTAAATACTTAGGTTCAACTTACATGAATCTAAGTCAAAATTAAAAATGTTTGGGTTTAATTAAAATGGACCCAAACCAAACTTTAGACACCTAGGTCCAACCTATATGAACCCAAATCCAAATCGAAACCTAACCTATGAATTAGGTTGAACCCATATAAATTCAAACCTCATCCAAACCTTAATTAGGCCTAAGACACCAATTAGACCTAATTAATTCAAGTTAGACCATAATCACATTAGGTTTAACTAAATAAACCCCAATTAGGTTTAAGACACCAATTAGACCTAATTAAACCAAGTTAGACCTTAACCACATTAGGTTTAACTTAATAAACCCCAATTAGGTCTAAGACACCATTTAGACCTAATTAAACCAAATTAGGCCTTAAACCACATTAGGTTTGACTTAATAAACCCCAATTAGGTCTAAGACACCAATTAGACCTAATTAAACAAAGTTAGACCTTCAACAACATTAGGCTTAACTTAATAAACCCCCATTAGGTCTAAGACACCAATTAGACCTAATTAAACCAAGTTAGACCTTAACCACATTAGGTTTAACTTAATAAACCCCAATTAGGTCTAAGACACCAATATTAGACCTGATTAAACCAAGTTAGACCTTAATCACATTAGGTTTAACTTAATAAACCCCAATTAGGTCTAAGACACCAATTAGACCTAATTAAACCAAGTTAGACCTTAACCACATTAGGTTTAAATTAATAAACCCCAATTAGTTCTAAGACACCAATTAGACCTAATTAAACCAAGTTAGACCTTAAACCACATTAGGTTTAACTTAATAAACCCCAATTAGGTCTAAGACACCGTTTAGACCTAAATAAACCAAGTTAGACCTTAAACCACATTAGGTTTAACATAATAAACCCCAATTAGGTCTAAGACACCAATTAGACCTAATTAAACCAAGTTAGACCTAGACCACATTAGGTTTACTTTAATAAACCCTAATTATGTCTAAGACATCAATTAGACCTAATTAAATCAAGTTAGACCTTAAACCACATTAGGTTTAACTTAATAAACCCGAATTAGGTCTAAGACACCAATTAGATCTAATTAAACCAAGTTAGACCTTAAACCATATTAGGTTTAACTTAATAAACCCCAATTATGTCTAAGACACCATTTAGATCTAATTAAACCACATTAGACCTTAAACCGCATTAGGTTTAACTTAATAAACCCCAATTAGGTCTAATTTAGGTCTAAGGCACCAATTAGACCTAATTAAACCAAGTTAGACCTTAGCCACATTAGGTTTAACTTAATAAACCCCAATTAGGTCTAAGACATCAATTAGACCTAATTAAACCAAGCTAGACCTTAAACCACATTAGGTTTAACTTAATAAACCCCAATTATGTCTAAGACATCAATTAGACCCCATTAAACCTTGTTAAGCCTTAATCACATTAGGTTTAACACCATAAACCCTAATTAAGTCTAATGTAATTAGACTTAATTAACCCTTAAGCTTTACTTAAACTAGGCTTAAGTAACCTTTAAACCCTAATTAGGTTTAATCCACATTAAACCTAGTTAATCAACTTAAACCTTAATTACATTAGGTTTAAATAAACCTTAAACTCTAATTAGGTTTAATCCATATTAAACCTAGTTACTCAACTTAAACCTTACTTACATTAGGTTTAATAACCCTTAAATCCTAATTAGGTCTAACCCATTAGACCTAATTAAACCATTAAGTCTTAACTAAATTAGACTTAACCAAACTTAAAACCTAATTAGGTCTAACCCATTAGACCTCATTAAATCATTAAATCTTAACTAAAATAGATTTAATCAAACCTAAACCCTAATTAGGTCTAACCCATTAGATCTAATCAAATCATTAAGTCTTAACTAAATTAGACTTAATCAAACTTAAACTCTAATTAAGTCTACCACATTATAATTAATTAATCTATTAAACCTTAACCAATTAAGGTTTAATCAAACTCAAACCAAAAATAAACTTAACTTAGGTTCAACACAACATGAACCCAAGTTCAACTTTTAATTTAGGTTCAACACAACATGAACCCAAGTTCAACCTATACTTAGGTTCAACCCCAACTTGAACTTAAGTCAAACATCAAACCTTAGGTTCAACATACATGAACCTAACCTTAACTTATACTTAGGTTCAACCCAAGTTAAACCTAAGTCTAAATCAAACCTTAGGTTCAACATACATGAACCTAACCTTGATCTATACTTAGGTTCAACCCAATTTGAACCCAAGTTAAACCTTTTAAGTTCAATATACATGAACCTAACCTTAAACTATACTTAGGTTCAACCCAACTTGAATCTAAGTCAAACATAAACCTTAATTGAGTCTATCACATTAGACATAATTAATTTATTAAACCTTAATTAACTAAGGTTGAATCAAACCTACACCTTAATTAAGTCTACCACATTAGACTTAATCAAACCTATTAAACCTTAACCAATTAAGGTTTAATCAAGCCCAAACCTAACTTAAGTTTAACTCATATTAGACTTAAGTCAAACCATACATAGGTTCAACCTGACATGAACCTAAGTCTAACCCAAACCTAACTTAAGTCTAACCCATGTTAGACTTAAGTTAAACCATACTTAGGTTCAACCTGACATGAACTTAAGTCTAACCCAATCCTAAATTAATTCTAACCCATATTAGACTTAAGTCAAACCATACTTATGTTCAACCTGACATGAACCTAAGTCTAACCTAAACTCAACTTATGTTTAACCAATATTAGACTTAAGTCAAACCATACTTAGGTTCAACCTGACATGAACCTAAGTTAAACACAAACCTAGCTTAAGTCTAACCCTTATTAGACTTAAGTCAAATCATACTTAGGTTTAACATGATATGAACCTAAGTCTAACCTAAACCTAACTTAATTGAACTTAAGTCTAAACCTAAACCTTAGGTTCAACCTAACTTGAATCTGAACTAAAACCTAACTTAAGTTCAACTCATATTGAAACCTTAGGTTCAGCTGACAATGAACCTAACTCAACTCAACTATACATAAACCTTAGGTTCAACATACATGAACCT
Source organism: Papilionanthe hookeriana x Papilionanthe teres (assembly GCA_022702705.1). Taxonomy (NCBI): domain Eukaryota; kingdom Viridiplantae; phylum Streptophyta; class Magnoliopsida; order Asparagales; family Orchidaceae; genus Papilionanthe; species Papilionanthe hookeriana x Papilionanthe teres. The sequence continues at coordinate 59,490,000 of CM040438.1, read as the reverse complement.
AACCTTAACCTAACTTAAGTTCAACCTACATTGAACTTAATGTCGGCATTATTTTTTTAGGTTGTGTTTTATTTTGAAACGGGGTCGCCTACTGAAATTGTGCGGCGAATTTTTTAATTTAATTTAAATAAATAATTTTGAAAAGTAGTATTTGATTTTGAAAATAATTTTAAATTTGAAGGTTTTAAGATATGAGATTAAACCGATCTCACATCCCAAATAGTTTATATAAACGAGCACCGCACCACAAACCGTGTATCTATCCCTAAGGATAGACACACCGCTCGACGGTGGGGCTCGATTAAATAAACTAGAAGATTTGTGACATCCGTTTGGTCCGCGAACCAATTTTATAAGACGACAAAATTCCCTCGCTTAATATGGAAACATTAAACGAGGTTTATATTACCTCGGGTTCTTTAAAATTCCCTATAAGGGCAAGCCCCTATAGTTAATCACATCTTAAGTGATGGGAATCAACTAAGAAAACTCTCGATAATAATCAATAATTCTGCTCTCAAGGATTTCAAAGTTTAAGATTTTCAAGGGATTGAAATTTTGGAATTTCAATAGGGAATGGATCAAGTTTGGAACATTTTGTTTTGTGAATCCAAAGGAAGAAAAGTAGGAGAAATCACAGTATTTGAAGTGAATTTCGGTAATTTCCCGACTATCCTATTGTTTGGCTTGGATTTAGGGAAGTCCTAATATTTATTTAAATGTTTTGATTTTGCCAATTTTAGTTAATTAGGACTTATATTTATATGATAGAATCATACAAATAACTTTCGAAGATGTGAGGGTTTATGTCGTACCCAACGACTACCTCGGAATCCTAAGACCGGTGTAGGCTTAATTTGCAATGCAAATGCCTAACGAAGGGTTGAGGATTTATGTTGCACTAGGCAAATTACCTCGAAGTCCTACGACTTGGTTATTTAGTTCTAGGAAAGTTTTGCTGAAGTAGACTCAGGTTTTGCTGATGACGATGGCCGTGCTGCCCACCATGCTCCGAGCTCCTTGTTGTTGCAGAGGTTTAGTTTTAGAAATTATAAATCGTGGGATGAGAAAAGTGTTTTGGTTTAGAGAAAATCTTAATTTCCAAGTGTTTTTTACGTTTTAATTAAAACAAATCTTAAAGTTGATTATAACGACACCGGTTAAGATCCCACTGGCTCCATCCTTCCGCATCATTATTTTTATCGGATTCACTTAGTCCAGATGAATTTGCTAAACTCAACCGAATGAGTTCCACACTTTCATTTAGACCGTGGGAAATCCCGTTAGCAACACGTAGGTTACATCATCCGAGGTATTCCCGATCATCCAACAGACGTTTTAATTTAGTTGTAATTGTAGTTTTGTGTTCGTTTGTGATTAAATTTTGAGTTGTTTTATATTTTGAAATGTTGTGGCGGTGAATTTTATCTTGCAATGACTTTTAACTTAGTTTTGGTTTCAGCTTTTAGGGACTATCCTAAAGGTGTGGGTTTTCATGCAATGCATTGTTTATCATGCAAGAAAAGTAAGTGCAATGCAGTTAAATAAATTGCAATAATGTAAATTGCAAGAAAGTAAATTGCAATAAAATAAAAGCGTACCCGGAGGGTCTTCCCGTCATCCCAAGCTGCACTTAAAACACAATTAGAATATTTAAGCAAGTTCCTAGGTAAAGCTAAGGTAAGGGTTATGGTTTTCTACCAAATTCCTAATCCTATAGCTAGTCATCTCCTATGACGTCTAGGTTCTTTGTGTTTTCGGTTTGAAGACGATTTTCTTCATCAAAGAATAATTAAATTCAATTGTTCTTATAAATGTCCTATCATATCGAGGAAGTGCTTAAGAAGAATCTTAAACATCTTTTCAATATTTCTAGGATTGTTCTAAGTCCAAATGAATTTAATTATATAAATGAATTAATCGTCCGAGAATTCAAGCTTTGTTGTTATCTTGCTTCAGCTGAACTAGGACATTCGAATATCCTATAAGTGAAGTAACATTTCATTTAATGTTCGTTTAGGAGTTATGATAACTAAAACTTTCAAGGGTAAATTGGTATTCAAATGATTTGATTTAAGTTAAAGGGTTTAAATTTGGAATAGTGTTCAAGTTGATTTATATTTAATTTCTTTCTGTTTTAAGTGTTGTTATTTAATTCAATTTAATTTAATTTAATTTAATTGAGTTTTAATTTAATTTAATTCAATATAGTTCAATTTAATTTGATTTGATGTTTAATTAATTTGATTTGATTTAATTTTAATTTAATTTGATTTATTTTAATTTAATTTAATTTAATTTAATTTAATTTAATTTAATTATTTAATTTAATTTAATTTGATTTAATTTGATTTAATTTAATTTAATTTAATTTAATTTAATTTGTTTAACTTAATTTAATTTGATTTAATTTAATTTAATTTAATTTAATTTAATTTAATTTAATTTAATTTAATTTTATTTTTAATTTTAATTGAAATTTTTTTAAAAGAGTTTAATAATTTAATTTTAGTTTAATGATTAAGTCTTTTAATATTTTAAATTTGAGTTATCATTTTAATTAAGAATTGAATATTAATGAGATAATTAATTTAGGGATTTTTAAATTAAAGAATAAATCTCTTCCTAATAATATCCCTATTTTTAATAATTCCAATTTTATTATTCTTCCAAATTTAATCAATTATTTAATTAAAGTTTAATCATTTTAAAATTGCTTAATGGGTTTCTACCCTTTAATCATTTAAATTTCAATCATCCAAATCAGATTAGGATCAAATATTTTACTTGTTAATTTTTTTTATTAAACCTAAAGTTTTAGTTAAGTGTTAAAATTTTAATTACCATTTTACCCTTTAAGCTTAATAATTTCATAACTCACTAAATTAAACTCAAATGAACTTGAAATTTTTATGTGACTTCACTCATATGTCAATAAAGATATGAGAGGAGAAAATGTGATTTTTCTGTATTTAATTTATTTATATAATTATTTTTGGTAGAAAATAGAGATTTTCAAGGAAAATTTAATAACATGACCAAGGGAAAGTTTCTGTCCTTAAGAAAATTAGGGGACATTCCTAATAACCAGAGGATCACTTGGACCAATTTTGGTGATTTTTTGAATTATATTATTTTTATTATAATTATTTTAAGTTTTGGAGTGTTAATTAATTTAAAAAATAAAATAAATGTTGAAAAATGAATTTTATATTTTTCAAAAATCTCTCTAATATCAAGGAAATCAGAGAAGCAAATTTTGTAATTTTCTAATTTTTCTATGATTTATCATAATTATTTTAGTGAAAATGCTAGAAAATACATTTTTTTAATTTTAAAATTACCTTAAAGCTTTAAAATTTAATATCTCACTAAATAGACCTAAGAAAAATGTGGGATTTGTTCCTATGTGATTAAAATTCAAAATGTGATATTTTGGTGAATTTTATTATTTTTTTAATTTTTATTATTTTTTAATTATTAAAAATATTAAAATATTATTAAAAATCAACTTTTTTAGAAAATTGAAATTTTAATTTTCTTAGGTTTCCCTGATATCAGAGAGGCTCCAAAACCAATTTGGTGAATTTTTGAAAGGTATTTTAAAAGTTATGAATTTTTAAAGTTTAAAATGGCTAAGTGGCTTAATCAACCCAATTAGTGGGGCTAACCAAGTCCAATTGACCTCAAACTTTTATGGTGGATTCCTCTGATCCCAAAGGTCAGTGGAGAATTGATTTCAAGTAAATTTGATGCATGGTTAACTCTAATTAATTAGAGACCTATTTTGGGTGTTTAAGCCAATTAGGATTGTTTTAAATGAACTAAGTCAAAACCTATTTTTTCTAGGGTTTTCTGGTCATAAGAAACATCACGAAATTTTCCTAGAATTTATTTCACAACATGCTATTTATTGGAATTACAATACTCAAAACAACAACATGAATTTGAAAAATCAATAACTTTTTATAGGATGGCCTCGACTTTGGAAAATTCAGGGAATGTTCCCAAATTCGGAGGCTTCAAAAGCTCCTATGGTCTCATGCCATGGTGAATTGTATACATGCATGGAGAATTAAAAGTATGCAGAGAGTAAATAAATTATAAAAAATAAAATACTTGGTGAAATTAAATGATTTCTTTTCCACATTATTCTCCTCTCGTTCACCGAGCAAGAGGGTATTTTTATTTTATTTTTCTGATTTTTCTACACAGAGTTATGAATTTTTGAAGTTTAGGGAATTAAATAAATCAAAAAATACCCTAATTTTCTATTTATCCACGCGGCGCCAACTCATCCTCGGCATCTCCGAAACGCCGCGTGTCGCGCTGTCATTCGACGCCGCCACCTGAGTCAGCAGCCCGGGTCCCGCGGTTCTCGTACCGTCTCCTGGTCCGACGCCATCTGAGCCGTTCATCCGCGCGTGTATTGAATGGACGGCATCTGTTCATCGTCCCCGAGCGTCCTCACCCGAGAGCCGTCCACACTAAATCTCTAAGATCTCACTCGATACTCAATGGATTTTCATGTTCTTATGCTCTATGAATTCGTCTTGAAGAGACGAACACATCCATACGGTTATCATGTATTGAAATTAAAGCATTCGAAATGGAGAATCTCTAGAAGCTCGGGATGAAAAATTAGCTCATACCTTTGCTCAGAGAAGTGTGGCTTCAATCTGAGAGTTGTTGCACCTTCGATTGGATCCCGACGAAGCTCCGCGATGAAGTCTCCTGGTCCAGTGAATTGTCTAGTGTGTGATTTCGACCAAGCCCGATCACAAAGCTTGGAGGTCGGAGCAACCGGGTGGCTCCGGAGATGGGGCTTTTGTCTGGTGGACACCTTCCCTCGGTCCGGTGAAGGTGTAGAACCAAGCAATTTGGGGATTGGCTCACTGTGGAGAAGTGTCCTGGTTTTGGGTGGAATTTCAGTTGGGAAATTGGATTTTATCAGTGGGGATTAGGGCAAATTGACACTGGGGCTCAACTGCTCTAAGGGTGGAGGAGGGTTTGGAACAATTTTGGCAGAGTTTCGGCAAGGTTTGTGTTCAGCCCCACTCATGGCCGAGAGGGGTGGAGTTTAAATAGGAGAGGCTGGAGAGCCTTCCAGGGGGAGTTGAGGCATGGGATCAGCTGTTCTGGAGAGGAGAAGAACAGCCATAGTGACCATTTGGCATGGGGCAGCTCAGCAAGTGGGAATTCCAAACTTTGGCTCCTCCCAAGGTCTCGGCCATGGTGTTTTCCGGCGATCCGAGCGGCCGGCCGAGCAGCATGGGTCACCCTCGGGTCCAGGTGGGTCGTGGCTGGAGGTTTGTGCAATCAATCGGCAATTGCCATGTGTAAAGGCTTTGAATTAAAATGGAATGGGGAGGGGGTTATTTTGGCCTTAATTTGGTCAACCCATTGGTTTGGGTTGGGTGCACCTCCCCATGGCCTGATTTTGGGCTGAGAGGATCAGTTGGGTCAGCCAAGGAAGAGTGGTGTGGTCTCTATCCATGATGAGGTGGCTAAACATGATTTAGTGTGTGACATGCTTAAGGTAAAAAAGGGGTTAAGGAGGATTAGGAAAGGGGCTCCTCCTTTTGCCATTAATGGCTTGATCACATGTCAAGCCTTCCATGGCTTCATGTGACTTGTCCATGGCTTGCATGGCTCACCTTGGCTTGGGAAAAGGTTTGGTCAATTTCATGAAAATAGGTTTTAAGAATTTTTGGTAATTTGATGGAAATTTGTATGAAACTTGATTTGGAATAATTTGATGGTGAATTTAGGACTTAGGTAATGGCTTTAATTAAGTGGATGACAAATGGAGATGTCATGTGGGCTTTAGGGTAGATTTTGGGCCTTTGGATGTGGTGAAGTGGGCTTTTAGGAAAGTTTAAGGGAAATGGGCTTTTTGATTTTAGGATGGGCATTTGGGTAAATATTTTGTGAAGAAATTTGTCAAATAAATGTCATAATTGGTTTAGGGATGTTCTATGAAGGGCTTGGAATCAATTTGGTGTGATTTGGAGTTGAATTGGTTTGAATTTGGATTTATTTGGTAAGTGAGCCTATGTAGGTCAAATTGGGCTAACTTGGGCTAATGTTGGGTAGGGTTGAAATTGATATAAAATCAATGTTGAGAAATGTTTATGGGAGTGTTTCAAAGAGGTTTTGACTTTGGTTGGGCTTTGATTTTGGGGTTTGGGCTCATTCTGGGTTAGGTTTGGGTTTAGGTCAAAATAGGGCCTTTTAACTTTGGGTTGAGTTTGAGTGGGGTTTGGGTCCAAATTTTGGGCAAATCATGTTAGTATTTTGTTTGTGGGAATGTTAAGGAAGATTTAGAAAAGATTTGGGGTTAATTGGAATTGAATTGGGTGAGTTTGGGTCATGGGTCCAAATTGGGCTTTAAGGCCAAAAGTGAGATTGGATCCAAATGTCAATCAAATTGGGCTTGGATTTGGTCTAGATTGGTATTTGGGATATTGAATTGAAGTTTAGAATTGAATTGGACCAAAATTGGGGTCAATTGGGTAGGTTTGGTTTGACATTGGGTTCACTTAGGGTTAAAATGGGTCAAATTGGGGGTTTTGACAAAAGTAGGGTAAATTGACAAAATTGGCCCATGGTGTAGTTGGACAAAATGAAATTGGGAATATTTGGGATTTTCTGGAATTTTCTGGGAATTTTCTGAATTTTTGGATTTTTAGGTCAAGAGGGGTATTTTGGGTATTTGGAGGGTATTGGGAGGTTTTCTTGGAATTTTTGGTATTTTTGGGTATGGATGATCAATTTAAGTGATGTGGAAATGTTTGGGAATGATTTTGGAGAATTTTGGATAATTTGGAAATTTTGAGAAATTTGGGTAATTTCGGGGGTTTTGGGTAGGCTAAGCGGGTGTAGGGTCCCGGGGGCAAAAATTGAAAATTTGGAAAATAGAAAATTGGGTGGATGTAAATTAAAAGGAGTCATTTTGGTTGAGCCATGAAGCCATGCCAAGCCCACATGAGCCATGAAGGGACTCATTTGAGGCATTCACTATGTTATTCCTAACCCTCTTAGCCAAGGGCTTAGGGGTTAAGGACCATCCATGTGAATCACCCACATGAGTCAGGAGGTCAAGTTAGGTATAGGTGTGTGAAAGTGTAGTGTATATGTGTAGTGTATAAACGTAGTGTATAAATGTAGTGTGTGTGTAAGCCAGCCCCTTCACCAGACCAGGCCACCCAGGGCAGTCCTAAGGCCAAAGAGTCCTATAGGAACTCATCCTTTAAACTTCCACATTTGATTTCAACCCTCTAGGTGATTAGGGGTCTATAGTCAAGTTTGTGGAGTTTGAAGGGAGTTTAGAAGTGGTTTGAGTTTCTAAAAGGTGGGTCCCAATTCTAGTCCTCTAAGATAGTCAAAGGAAAAGCCTAAGGCTAGATCCTAAGTACTAAAGAGAAGAAGAGAAGACCTCATCAAAAATGAGGTCAACAAATGGACCCCAATAGGTGTGGTGAGCTGACGGGGCACACCACGCGTATTGGCGTTGACCGAAACGATCAACAAAACCAACACGGACGTCCAAGTGACAAACTTAGGATGAAATAGAGGAGTTTTTGTCTGGGAGTAGCAAGTATATCTCTGAAACCGGAGATTCCTGAACTCTCGCTGGGGAAAGGAAAAGGAGGTGAATCCCAAATCACATGACCTGGGGGAATTTCTATTTAGATTTTATTTTGTTTCAATTTAAGTTTTGATGTGTGAGTTTGGAGTTTCAATTTGGATTGAAGTTTGTCAAAATTAATTTGAAGGATTTGATTTGAAATGAAAATTGGAATTCTAAGGTTTTAGATGTAACATCTTCAACCTCGAAAGAAAATTGAATTGATCGGATTGAATCATTGCAATGAGGAGAGATCTCAGAGTAATGCGGTATTGGATATAAAATTCTTAACCTCAAAAGTTTGATTTTGATGTATTTCATCGCAATAGGGAAAGAATCCTAATGCAATGCAGTCTCGGATGTAAATCCTCAACCCAAAAGTTTGAATTTTGATGTATTTCAGTGCAATAGGAAAAGAATCCTAAAGCAGTGCAGTCTTGGATGTAAAATTCTCGACCCAAAAGTTTGAATTTGATGTATTTCAGTGCAATAGGAAAAGAATCCTAAAGCAATGCGATCTTGGATGTAAAATCCTCGACCCAAAAGTTTGAATTTGATGTATTTCAGTGCAATAGGAAAAGAATCCTAAAGCAGTGCAGTCTTGGATGTAAAATCCTCGACCCAAAAGTTTGAATTTGATGTATTTCAGTGCAATAGGAAAAAAATCCTAAAGCAGTGCAGTCTTGGATGTAAAATCCTCGACCCAAAAGTTTGAATTTGATGTACTTCAGTGCAATAGGAAAGAATCCTAAAGCAGTGCAGTCTTGGATGTAAAATCCTCGACCCAAAAGTTTGAATTTGATGTATTTCAGGTGCAATAGGAAAAGAATCCTAAAGCGAGTGCGGTCTTGGATGTAAAATCCTCGACCCAAAAGTTTGAATTTGATGTATTTCAGTGCAATAGGAAAAGAATCCTAAAGCAAGTGCGATCTTGGATGTAAAATCCTCGACCCAAAAGTTTGAATTTGATGTACTTCAGGTGCAATAGGAAAGAATCCTAAAGCGGTGCGATCTTGGATGTAAAATCCTCGACCCAAAAGTTTGAATTTGATGTATTTCAGTGCAATAGGAAAAGAATCCTAAAGCAGTGCAGTCTTGGATGTAAAATCCTCGACCCAAAAGTTTGAATTTGATGTACTTCAGTGCAATAGGGAAAGAATCCTAAAGCAGTGCAGTCTTGGATGTAAAATCCTCGACCCAAAAGTTTGAATTTGATTTGATTGATATTTGATTCGAGATCTGGAAGAAATTGAATTTGAATTTGATTGAGACTTGAAATCTGGAAAGATTGAATTTGAGATTTGGAAGGACGAGTTTGAACTCGATCGAAATTTGATTTAAGATTTGATTTGAAATTTGGAAGATCAAATTTGAAACTTGATCGGGAGTGGATTTGGAATTTGATTGAGAATTTGATTTGTGATTTGAAAAGATTGAAATTTGATTTGGAATTTGGAAAGATTGAATTTGAAATTTGATTGAGAATTTGATTTGTGATTTGATTTAACATTTATGTTGATTTCGTTTATCTTTTAATGATTCAAATTTTATTTTATCGTTTATTTAATGTTCATGTGAATTTGGTGTTCGTCATTTTTAGATTTTTAAAGAAAGTTTTCTTTTATTTTTTTTTTGTTTCTTTTCTGTTCTTTGTTCGAAGTTTCATTTAACTTTAATGGCGTTTCCCAATCAACTTGCACAAAAGAGGTGAAGGCCAAAAATGTGACTTGGTCACTTTCATTCCAATCATATTGAAGATACATCATACAACTCGATCTGGAATATATCTCATACAATCCATGTAGACTCAAAACGGACTATGTATGATCTTTGTCGATCCATCAAAAGAAGCATCTGTCAAAAATCCATGTCTGAATAGTGGGGTACATGGTTAATAACATCACCTTCCAAGCCATCCTTGGCAAGGATGCCGGCTGGATGTACGTTGGAGGTGTGATATCTCCCATGTAACTCACAGCTCGTAAGGCCGGAGGCTTTCTAGCTCTGGGTCTGGTTGGAAATGGTAAGGTGTCTAGCTGTCGTCCATTCTCCTGAAAGTAACTGAGATCCGCTTCACCGGCACTCCCGGTATGCGATGCTTAGCGATATCCGCTCCGTTGCCCTTCGGCATCATGACGGAACCTACCGATAAAGGTATCTTTACCTGGCCCTCGGAACTCACCCGGGCTCGCTATCCGGAGGTCGGATCCGAACATGATGTCACACTCGTTCAGGAAAGAGATCGTGCGTAGAGGTCCGACGAAGTTGTGGTGATCTATATGTGGGGGTATGCGGTCACCCTGTTTGTAGATGTTGATAATGCAGCTATTGGGTATGCAATCCGCTGCGCGTACCCTCCATGTTATCAATCTTTTTACCATTCTCTTGATGACTAATGGCATCGGATCTACTTGCCCATGACGGAGTATTCCCGGTGGGTTTCCTTCCTGTCTTCAACAGAAGTTGTAGCAACGATCCGCATTGTATTGTGATTCTTCCCTTCCCGGCATCCATCTCCGGGGTTCTGAGTAGATATTTTCCCTTAGGCGGCCTGCTCGGCCCATTCTTTTCAAATCCCGGATACAATCCACAATTTGCTGTTGTTCATATTCTGAGAATACGTCGGTATGTAGCTCGAGGCCCTCTAGTATGTTGATTCTTCTTCCTTTAATTCTCTCGAAGTATTCAAAGGTTTTCTTTTCAACATTTTGCATCCTCTCCAGCTCGTATTCCGGAATGATCTGCAGATGGCGAGGCCTTGTGACATATTGTGGGATATATGGTTCAATCCCTTCACGTTCTCCTGCATACCTCGGCTCCTCGGGGATGATGTCCGTCGGGACATCCCCCGGGGTTGCTTCTGCAACAAGGTCATGCATTATTGGTGGTTCTATCCGGTGGCGTGGTAGCCTTCTTTCTTCTGATCTTCCGGAGATTTCCCCGATTCTTTTCGTTATCTTAGGAACCGGCCTCCTTTCTTCGGGTTCCCGGTGAACCGGTGTCCTCGAAGTGTATGTACTGGCATTAGCAACTGTCTCGTCGCGCTGGTCCGCAGCTAGTATTGTTAACATCTTACGGATACGACGATTCTTATTTCTTCGTTGCGTGGCTGTGAGAGTAACCCTTCGAACTTCATGAATCTCTGTGGGTGCGGCGCTGACAAGCCTGCCCTCCGCTGTAGCGACTACAGATTTCATTTTCTTGTCTTCTTCAGTATTTGCCTTTCTTCTTCGTCGTTGGATTGGTGGCTTGGGCCACCCACTTTCATCACCGTTTGCCGGGCAGTTCTTCTCGGTTAATCGGGACCCGGTCACTTTCCTCGTATCGTAGGCTTCGTCGGTGCGAAATCCGAGTCAATCTCGATTATCGCTCCATCTTTCACCCTCTTTTCATCGAGTGCAAGGCTTACGCCATTCTTAAAGTTCAGGACCAACCGCCCGTTCGACATTTCCTCGCGAAAAGACAAGGAAAAGGATCGAGGGTCGTACTAAGAACAAGAACATTAAGAAAATGTTTATTAAAGACATTTTTTTTATATATTTTTTTCGAATTTAACGGTAATGAAGTAGGATAAGATCGTGGAAGAGATTTTGATTTGGAAAAGAAAACAAGGAAAACTTTATTATCATGATTTTATTTATTTTAGCACATTTTATTATTTTTGGGTTCGGACCCAATCATAAGTAATTACTTTGCCGTGTTTCTTAGGGATGAAGGATTCATTCCTTCGAAACATCAGTAACGTAATACTTTTTCAAGTATCGTCCGTTGATCGGAAGCATATGTCGTTCTCCCCGGCAATTCACTAGCTGGTAGGAACCTCCTGAGTATACTGTTTCAACCACAAATGGTCCTTCCCAAGTGGGTTCAAATTTTCCTCCTATCTTGCGGTGTGCAAGAATAGGTCTCTTGAGAACGAGAACTAAGTCACCAACTTTGAAGGTTCTTGGGCGGACCAGTTTGTCATGGGCTTGAACCATCTTAGCTTGGTATAGTTCTAAATTCGTTGCGCCGCAAGTCTTTTCCCTTCCAAGCTTTCTAATTCTTCGAGTCGTAATTTGGCGTTTTCTTCGTCGTGATCTTGTTTGCAACTACAATTCGAGTGAAGGAAGCCGAACCTCTAAAGGTAACATCGCCTCGGACCCATACACCGGAGCGTAAGGTGTAGCTTCGAGTAGGAGTTCGAAGGTTGTCCGTAGGCCCATAAGGCTTCTAACAATTTCTCGTGCCAATTTCTCTTATTATCGTCCAAGGTTTTCTTTAAGATTTGAACGAGAGTTTTATTAAAAGCCTCGGCGAGACCGTTTGCTCTTGGGTAGTAAATTGTCGAGTATCGCCGGCCGATTCCGTGTCTCCCGACAAAATTGTTGATTTGTGTGCTTCGAATGCCGACCCATTATCCGAGATGATCCCGCGCGGCACTCCGAAACGGTAGATAACTTGGTTCTTGAAAACCGTAGCTTGTGGTGTGCTTTCACTTCTCTAAGTGGAACCGCCTCGCCCACTTGGAAAAGTAATCCGTAGCCGCAAGAATGAAACGATGTCCTTTTGAAGATGGTGGTTCTATTGGACCCACTATATTCGTGCCCCAACATTCAAATGGCCACGACGCAATTGTCGGATGCGCACATTTGGAGGTTGGTGTAGAACCACTCCATGCACTCGGCATTGGTGACGGCTCTCGGCGATTTTCATGCGGTCGGTCATCATCGAGGGCCGTAGTACCCTAGTCTTTTAATTTTCATTTTCATCTTCGGACCCGATCGGTGAGCGCCACGAGTCTCGAATGTACCTCTTTAACAATTTCACGGGCCTCGGACCCGCTTAAGCACCTTAGCCACATTTGATCAAAAGACCTTTTGTACAATGTGTTGTTTATTAATGCGTAAGACGAGTTCTTTTCGATCCGATGGGCTAGCGACCTATCGTCCGGTAGCTTTCCCGTTTGCGAGTGTAGTCCATCAATGGCCGTCGCCAATCTTCCGTGTTTCTACGTCACTCGCCGCAATCGATTCTTTTTCTTTTTCTGATTTGCGTATTGTGTCTATGTCGAGCTGTGATAGGACCTGACGTCCGTGAACTGACACTTCCACTGATTCATCTTGCAAACAGGCGAATTCTTTTGCGAGACGGGCTAAAGCATCTGCTAAAGCATTTTCTTTTCTGGGAATTTTGTAGATCGTTACATTTGGAATCTGTTCCAACAACTGTATGGCGTACTGGAAGTATTGCTCGAGTCTTGGCTTTAAAATTCTGTATTGTCCGGCGATCCGTTGAATGATTAACCGCAAATCCCGTAGATGTTGATGTCCGTTATCCCCATTCGAATAGCTAATTCCGGTCCCGTTATGAGGGCTTCGTATTCCGCTTCATTGTTTGTACACGGTTCCGTCAAGTGGTAGGAGTATCTTAACATCCCCCGCTCCGGTGTTATAAAGATTAGCCCGATTCCTGCCTTACCGGCACTATCACTTGCGATTCTTCGTCTTCGTGTGCTCGAAGATGCTCCGTCGAAATATAATTCCCAACATCGATCATCAAGGTCTTCTAGGTTCATTATTTGTTCATCCGGCAAATCATCATTGAGAGGAGATTCTGCCGCAAAGGGTGCGCTGCGAGGAAGTCCGCTAAGACTTGTCCCTTTAGGGCACGCGAGGCACGAAAGTTATATCGAATTGCAATAATATCATCGACCATCCGGCAAGTCCGCGGAAAGTGTTGGACGAGTCATCAAGTATTGCAATGGATTAAACTTCTAGATCAGGTTGACCTTATGAGAAAGCATGTAGTGCCTGAGCTTTTGAGCGGCGAAGATCAGGGCCAAACAATGCTTTTCAATTGCGGGATACCTTACTTCCGTCGGAAGTAAACGACGGCTTAAGTAGTAAAGAGCATTTTCTTTACCCTCATCATTGACTCTAGTCAACAGGCTCCGAGAGAGTCGTCTAGAGCCGCGGTGTAAAGTATCGACGGTCTACCCGAGATCAGGGCCGCTAAGACGGGAGGTGTCATTAAATATTGTTTAATGTCCTCGAAGGCCTTCCGACATTTCCCTTCCCAAATAAATTTGGCGTCCTTTTAACTAGTGCCGAGAAAGGTCGACACCTACCCGACGGGTTTGAGATAAAGCGTCGAAGATATGCCGCCTTCCTTGAAAAGATCGTAGTTGTTTTAAGGTTTTGGGAGGCGGCATTTCTAGGATAGCCTTTAATCTTCTCCGGTCGATTTCAATTCCACGATGTCAGACAATGAATCCTAAGAATTTCCCGGAGGTGACGCCGAAGGCGCATTTTAAGGGATTCATCTTAAGGTTAAATTGTCTTAATCGTTCGAAAACAATTCTCAAATCATACAGGTGGTTTTCCTTTACTTTGCTTTTGATGACCACATCGTCCACGTAGCATTCGACTTGATTATGGATGAGATCATCAAAAATTCTTGTCATTGCTCTTTGGTAGGTTGCTCTCGCGTTCTTCGGCCGAATGGCATCACCGTGTAGCAAAATACTCCGATCGGCGTTCGAATGCTCGTAAGCTTTTCATCTTCCGGAGCCATTTTTATCCGGTTGTATCCCGAAGATCCATCCATGAACGAGAATATTTCATGTGTTGAAGCAATGTCGATCATTAATTCCGGTATCGGTAGAGGGAATTCATCCTTTGGACATGCCTTGTTTAAATCTCCGAAGTCTACACAAATTCCGATCCGACCATTCTTCTTCGATCGGCACCACATTGGCTAACCAAGTCGGGTATTGTTCTTCACGTGACAAATTTAGCTTCTATTAGCTTTTTAACTTCGGCTATGACTTGTTGTTCGATTTCTAGACGCATTCTTCCGGGACCTTGTCCGATCGGAACGAGTAGGATCCACTCCTAGCTTATGAACTGCAACCTCTGGAGCCAATCCTGGCTTTTCATCGTAGTTCCAAGCAAAACAGTCCTTAAATTCCATTAATACTTTGATTATTTCTTCGGAGTCTTCTTTGTTGAGTAAGGAGCTAACAAAGGTTGGTCTAGGCTCTTCGCTAGTACCTAAGTTAACTTCCGTTAACTCATCTATTGTGGATTTAATTTCTTCTTCGAATTCTGGTGGAGCATCTCCAATTTGTAAATCTTCGAGTTCGTCCGTAGTTTCCATGCAGTTTTCATTGGACTTGCAAGTGACAACCAAGAAAAATTCAGTATCGTCAACTGACCCTATTGTGCCGAATCCGAGTCCATACTTTGAATTGGGTGGACGACCGGAGTTATTCCATAATTTTTCAAAATGTTGTGATTGGCCTTTTGTCCATTGTCGAGGTAAGAAACCACGTTGAATTAAATTTTGAATACAAGGAGAGTACCACTCAAAAGGTAATTCCATTAATTCTGATGAAGTGACATCTTCGAATTGTACATTATTTTCGCTTTGGAGGAAGAAGCACCACGGTAGAATTTGATTGGCCTTGCACCGTCGTTACGTACCTCTTTGACCACCATACCCTCGATCTTATTCGACTGGATCGGGGTTAGGGTCATAGTATGTACGTAGTGGTTAATCTTCTCGTACATTGATTTGTATTCTTCATTCTTTTCATCTTCGAGGGAGATCTTGAATTGCGGCTTCTTCCGACTTATTGCCGTCTTCTTGTTCGATTTCTTTTTCTTCTTCGAACTATCTTCCAAATCAACATTGATGGCCGGTTTCCTCTCGTCCAACTCGTCCTAACGTCTCTACCACGACCTCGTCCTCGGCCTCGACCTCGGATGCGAGTTGTGGAGAAACCTTCACCATCTCGCCGGAAGGGAGTGGTGAGTGACTCGTTGGACTAGAACTTCAAGTTCTTCGTTGTCCCGAACTTTCTTTGCTTCATTTGTTACGGTATCTCTGGAGAAGATTGTTTTCTTTGGCGGTGCATAATAAGCTGCATCTTCATGGATTCCAATCTCATGTACGGAGAATGGTTGTAAGTCGCCTTTGATGCACTCGTTCCCCTCCATCGTAATACTTCGATGCACCGATGCGGAGATGATGGTACCATCCTTTTTTCATGTATCCATGGTCGGCCCAGTAGAGCATTGAACGACGTTTCTGAATCAATTATGTGAAATTTCGCGGTTGTCTTTGCTAAGTCACCGGTCTTCATCAGTAGCATTATTGACCCGAGGGCTCTTTCTCCTTTCTGGTTGAATCCTCTTAATAACATTTTGTCTGCTTCGAGCTCGCGAGCATCAATTTTCAAATATGCTAGTGTTCGAAGACTCATTATATTGATTGATGCTCCTGGATCCACCAATACTCTGGAGAGTGTAAATTTCCCAATTGTAACTGAAATGTACAACGGTCGGTTGTGATCTCGTCGTCCCAAGTAGTAGGTCATTGTCCGTGAAGGTAACGCCTCGCTGTTCCTTTAACGAGCAAACCTCATCTAAGGAATCTCCGACCATTTGAGTTAAGCAAATTTCTGGATCAAGTAAGGCCTTGATCAGAGCTTCTCTCATCTCCTTTGATAAGATGAGAGCATCGTAAATGCTCAGTTTGGCCGGTAGTTTCCTAAGATGGGCTAGCACGTTGTAGTCCACTTTGTTCTCATGCGTCTCGGCTTCTTCTCGAATGGGTATTTCTTCTGCTGGGGTTGGTTCTTCTTGAACAACCACCTGCTTTCCTTTGTCTTTTGGACCCATTCTTGGAGGTAGAACTTTTCCACTTCTCAAGTTAACTTCTGTAATTTCTTCTGAATTTAGTGTTGAGTTTGCCGGTGTCTCCTCCTGAATCGGAATGACAGGCTCTTCCGGATTATCTTCAAAATCTGAAGGCTCTAACTCTATCGTAACTGGAGCTCCTCGAAACTCACAGATAGATCCGTGGCTTGTTGAACTCTAGCAGCCTCCTTGATGGATGTCTTCTTCGTTATTTTGATCGTCGAGATCGTGTATGATTTGAGAATTGTTGTTGGTATCGAAGTCGATGTCCGGATTGTCGCTAGTTACGTAATCGTTAGAAACGAGTCAAACGTAGCCAACGCCATCACCCTTATCATTATATGATCCCACCGAAGTGAGCAGATAATCATACAAAATCAGAGGTTCGAGGGATTTCTCCCCCGAATCGGAAACAACTATCCTAGGATAAGTAGCCCCTAGTCTAGCCTTAGGAGTCTCGGTCCCCTCTTCTTCGTCAATTTTCTTCTTTTCTTCGATCGCCTCCTGTTGAGGTGGTTCTTCTATCGCAAGTGATAGTATCGGTTTAACGGGTCTCGAACTCCGAATTGAAGCTCGCACCGAAGCGGTTCGGATGTCGTCTAAAATCTTCTTCGAAGACCTCGTCCGAGCGGTAGTCCATCCATCGTCGATTGCATAGGGATCTATCGGAATGACGGGATCGGTTGAGATAACATTGACGGAACCTCCTTTTCGGGGTTCCTTAATGTACTCCTTCGGGATTGTTATATTTCCTTTCCGAAGGTTGTCGTTGAGCCAACTTTTAAAGGTAATGCAATCTTCTATCTTGTGCCCAAGCATCCGATGGTAGGGGCAAAAGTTGGGATCACCGTTCTTGTTGACTTCCTCTGGTCTTTTAGGTTCTGGCAGCTGGAAATTTGGAGTCTTCATTAGGCTACGGAACATTTTCGGTACTGCTTCATTTTTGAACGGATATTCTCTGCTCAGAAGCTCCCTTAATGTACGTTGCGGACGAGGCGGTTGTTCATACTGCGGAGACGACTGATAGCTGGACCGGGGTTGCTGGTAATTCTGTTGTGGTTGCTGCGGCCGTTCTGGTGGTATTTGCATCGGTTGCTTGCCTTTATCAACTGCTGCAATGATCCCGGATTTCTTTTCGAAGGTCTTCACCGGCTTCTGCTTGTCCGTCTTGTCGGCAAAACTCAATTGCTTCGCCTCTTCTTGCAAGCTTCCGGCCTTGCTTAACAACTTCTCGAAAGTCTTAATAGTGAATCCTTTGAGGAGAAGTGCTATCGGCCGTGAATGCTTTTAAGCAAGATGCCGACTGCATGTTGTTCTTGCAGTTGTGGTTCACACTTCATGCTCAAGTTTCTCCATCGAAGTATGTAATCCACTAAAGTTTCATTCGGCCTTTGTTTCTCTACCACTAAATCACCTATAGTGATGTGGTGCTGAGCTCCGACAAATCGCTTGATGAAGAGGCTCTCTAGCTGCGAGAATGTCTTCACCGAGCCATCGGGTAATCCCGCATACCGGCCGAAGGCGATTCCCGACGGACTGCCGACGAACTGTCGGAAGAGTAACGCATCGCTCCCGCCGGCATTGCAACAACCGGCACGAAAGTGTGCAACATGCTCGTCGGGGGTTCCCGGCTCCGTCGAAGGTCTTGAACAAAGGTGGTACGAAGCCTTTCGGGTATCGGACGGCGTCGAACCTTCTTCGGGTAAGGTCTACCCGTCCGAATGGATGTCCCGTTCTTCGATTGTGCTAAGGCTTCTCGCACCTGCTGTTCTACCAAGTTCTTGATATCCTTTTCAGGGATCATACTTTGTGTTGTATCCTTTTTCAGCTGATCATCCCCATTGACGGATGTAATCTCCTTTCCTCCGTCTACAATGTGAATGACCTCTGGGGGTGTCTCTCTATGTGGTTGTACTTGACTCTGGAGAGTGGCCAGAGCTACGGCCATCTCTTCCATCCTTTTTGCCATTTGAGCGATCGTGTCGTCCTTTTCCTGAAGTCGTCTTCTCATCGCTCCGGCTCCTCTCTTTCTGCGGCCGCAGGAGCACCTTGCGAAGGCGATGAAGCTCGTGTCTCAACCATATTGATTTCTGCATATTCGTCGTCCATGAACTCCGATGAATCGATCTCATCTCCGAACTTTTCTTCTCTTTCTTTTGCCAACCGTCGGATATCGGTTCTCAACTTTTCCATGGCATCTTCTAGCGGAGCCTTCACGTGTGTCTTTGCGGTCGTCATGCGATAGCTGCTCGGGTCCCTTTTTCACGAGTCCCCTTTATCGCGAGTAGCACTTTCTTCGCATTCCAGCCTCCCGGCGAGACTTTCTTTCTCGGGCCGCTCGTTTCGATCTTAATCGCCCAGTAGTGGACGCCATACCATCCTTCTAGCAGCAGAAGGTCTAGGACCAGATGGTATGTCGGTCAAATGCTGGAAGGTGGTATCCTCCCTAATCTGTAATCCTGAGACTACGACGGGCGGACTAGCCTTCATTCTTTTACTTGGCTTTTCTGTCATGATGGCGGGCTCTACTCGGGGCCCAAGACGGGATTTAACTGGCACCCGCCCTATCCTTCGTAGAATCTCCGATACGGGGCGGTTTTCCTTCCTTGCTAACTTTTCTACCAAAGTTTGCGATCGAGCAAACGGCGTAGTTCTAGTTCTTTTCTTGCGGCTATCGTTGTAGTATGCGGGCCGAGGTAATGTGGCGACGAATCTTGCGAACATTCTCCTCATCCTCTGCGACGGAGAGGGGATGGAACCCGCTTCCTCCCAAAAGTGGTATGTAGTCGAGCAACGGTGTATATTCCGCGGCGGTGTATATTCCGGTAGCGGTGTATATTCTGCGGCTACGGAATTTCCTCCAGAAAGCAATCTCGGCAGCCTCCGGCTTCTCCGGCGATCCTTCTACTGTTTCTTCTTCGGGTCCTCGTCGCTGATGGAATCTTTGAACCGGACCCGATTTCGAAAACGAAGGTCTTACAGAAGATCCGTACCCTCCACGGTAACAGTGTTTACCATAGTTCCGGATTTCTTTCCCTTTGATTTGGCAAAAGTCGGGGTAGGTGCGGAAACAACTAGACCAGATGGGGGTAGTAAGAACGAGTCCTCCGCGAACAGCGAGTATTCCTCCTAGTCGGGATCCTTTGCAAGGAGGAAACTCTTGGGTCGACCTAAGGTCGAACTCGAGCAGTGGCTCCTCAGCTTCAGATACCTTGTTCGTCAGTGCAAAGAGGGAGACGTCGGTGACCTTGACGTTCGTGTTTTCAAATCCCTGTCCAAATCGGATGATCCCATTGTCGGGCAGCTCATCCTTATAGACAGCGAAGTCCAGTCCGTTGGTGAAGGAGAAAATCAGTTTCGGGGCTTCCATTTCGCGAGGTAGATTCTGGTTGTCAGTCCCAAGTTATGCTTCTTTTCTTTAGGATGAGAAGAAAGGAATTGAAAAGAGTCCGAACTCATTCTTATTCATGTATTTATAAGAAGGAATCATTTGTTAAAAGAGTCATTTATTAGAGGGTTTGTTTATTTAGAACGGAATGTTCAAAGGTGTAGAGAAGGTGAGGAATCCGATTCAGAGTTGGAAAGGAAAAGAAAGTCTTAAGCAAGACTTCTCGACTCAAAGGATTACTCCTAAACTAACACCTATTGGGGGTCCACCCCACCTCAAAATGAGGTAAAAGGATCTCGGAACCTCTCTGTTTAGGGGTGTCTAAACAGTGGCTCCTAAATCCGAGAGAATGTCTGGCTATACTCGTTCAAGATAGAAATGAACATAGTATTCCAACGGAAAGAAGGGTAGTTTGATCCACTAAGGACATGGATGCACTACCGATTTTTGAAAGCAGAACTATCTGATTATAATGGAGAGAGGAATTTTCCCCAGCGGAGTCGCCAGAAATCTTGTCGGCATTATTTTTTTTTAGGTTGTGTTTTATTTTGAAACGGGGTCGCCTACTGAAATTGTGCGGCGAATTTTTTAATTTTATTTAAATAAATAATTTTGAAAAGTAGTATTTGATTTTGAAAATAATTTTAAATTTGAAGGTTTTAAGATATGAGATTAAACCGATCTCACATCCCAAATAGTTTATATAAACGAGCACCGCACCACAAACCGTGTATCTATCCCTAAGGATAGACACACCGCTTGACGGTGGGGCTCGATTAAATAAACTAGAAGATTTGTGACATCCGTTTGGTCCGCGAACCAATTTTATAAGCCGACAAAATTCCCCTGCTTAATATGGAAACATTAAACAGGGTTTATATTACCTGGGTTCTTTAAAATTCCCTATAAGGGCAAGCCCCTATAGTTAATCACATCTTAAGTGATGGGAATCAACTAAGAAAACTCTCGATAATAATCAATAATTCTGCTCTCAAGGATTTCAAAGTTTAAGATTTTCAAGGATTGAAATTTTGGAATTTCAATAGGGAATGGATCAAGTTTGGAACATTTTGTTTTGTGAATCCAAAGGAAGAAAAGTAGGAGAAATCACGGATTTGAAGTGAACTTCGGTAATTTCCCGACTATCCTATTGTTTGGCTTGGATTTAGGGAAGTCCTAATATTTATTTAAATGTTTTGATTTTGCCAATTTTAGTTAATTAGGACTTATATTTATATGATAGAATCATACAAATAGCCTTGAAGATGTGAGGGTTTATGTCGTACCCAACGACTACCTCGGAATCCTAAGACCGGTTAGGGCTTAATTTGCAATGCAAATGCCTAACGAAGGGTTGAGGATTTATGTTCCACTAGGCAAATTACCTCGAAGTCCTACGGCTTGGTTATTTAGTTCTAGGAAAGTTTTGCTGAAGTAGACTCGAGTTTCTGTCGATGACGATGGCCGTGCCGCCCACCATGCTCCGAGCTCCTTGTTGTTGTAGAGGTTTAGTTTTAGAAATTATAAATCGTGGGATGAGAAAAGTGTTTTGGTTTAGAGAAAATCTTAATTTCCAAGTGTTTTTTACGTTTTAATTAAAACAAATCTTAAAGTTGATTATAACGACACCGGTTAAGATCCCACGGTTCCATCCTTCCGGCATCATTATTTTTATCGGATTCACTTAGTCCGGATGAATTTGCTAAACTCAACTCGAATGAGTTCCACACTTTCATTTAGACCGTGGGAAATCCCGTTAGCAACACGTAGGTTACATCATCCGAGGTATTCCCGATCATCCAACAAGACGTTTTAATTTAGTTGTAATTGTAGTTTTGTGTTCCGTTTGTGATTAAATTTTGAGTTGTTTTATATTTTCGAAATATTGTGGCGGTGAATTTTATCTTGCAATGACTTTTAACTTAGTTTTGGTTTCAGCTTTAGGGACTATCCTAAAGGTGTGGGTTTTCATGCAACGGCTTGTTTATCATGCAAGAAAAGTAAGTGCAATGCGATTAAATAAATTGCAATAATGTAAATTGCAAGAAAGTAAATTGCAATAAAATAAAAGCGTACCTGGAGGGTCTTCCCGTCATCCCAAGCCGCACTTAAAACACAATTAGAATATTTAAGCAAGTTCCTAGGTAAAGCTAAGGTAAGGGTTATGGTTTTCTACCAAATTCCTAATCCTATAGCCTAGTCATCTCCTATGACGTCTAGGTTCTTTGTGTTTTGGTTTGAAGACGATTTTCTTCATCAAAGAATAATTAAATTCAATTGTTCTTATAAATGTCCTATCATATTGAGGAAGTGCTTAAGAAGAATCTTAAACATCTTTTCAATATTTCTAGGATTGTTCTAAGTCCAAATGAATTTAATTATATAAATGAATTAATTGTCCGAGAATTCAAGCTTTGTTGTTATCTTGCTCAGTGAACTAGGACATTTGAATATCCTATAAGTGAAGTAACATTTCATTTAATGTTCTGTCTAGGAGTTATGATAACTAAAACTTTCAAGGGTAAATTGGTATTCAAATGATTTGATTTAAGTTAAAGGGTTTAAATTTGGAATAGTGTTCAAGTTGCTTTATATTTAATTTCTTTCTGTTTTAGGTGTTGTTATTTAATTCAATTCAATTTAATTTAATTTAATTGAGTTTTAATTTAATTTAATTCAATATAGTTCAATTTAATTTGATTTGATGTTTAATTAATTTGATTTGATTTAATTTTAATTTAATTTGATTTAATTTAATTTAATTTATTTTAATTATTTAATTATTTAATTTAATTTAATTTGATTTAATTTGATTTAATTTAATTTAATTTAATTTAATTTAATTTGTTTAACTTAATTTAATTTGATTTAATTTAATTTAATTTAATTTAATTTAATTTGATTTTAATTTAATTTTATTTTTAATTTTAATTGAAATTTTTTTAAAAGAGTTTAATAATTTAATTTTAGTTTAATGATTAAGTCTTTTAATATTTTAAATTTGAGTTATCATTTTAATTAAGAATTGAATATTAATGAGATAATTAATTTAGGGATTTTTAAATTAAAGAATAAATCTCTTCCTAATAATATCCCTATTTTTAATAATTCCAATTTTATTATTCTTCCAAATTTAATCAATTATTTAATTAAAGTTTAATCATTTTAAAATTGCTTAATGGGTTTCTACCCTTTAATCATTTAAATTTCAATCATCCAAATCAGATTAGGATCAAATATTTTACTTGTTAATTTTTTTATTAAACCTAAAGTTTTAGTTAAGGGTTAAAATTTTAATTACCATTTTACCCTTTAAGCTTAATAATTTCATAACTCACTAAATTAAACTCAAATGAACTTGAAATTTTTATGTGACTTCACTCATATGTCAATAAAGACATGAGAGGAGAAAATGTGATTTTTCTGTATTTAATTTATTTATATAATTATTTTTGGTAGAAAATAGAGATTTTCAAGGAAAATTTAATAACATGACCAAGGGAAAGTTTCTGTCCTTAAGAAAATTAGGGGACATTCCTAATAACCAGAGGATCACTTGGACCAATTTTGGTGATTTTTTGAATTATATTATTTTTATTATAATTATTTTAAGTTTTGGAGTGTTAATTAATTTTAAAAATAAAATAAATGTTGAAAAATGAATTTTATATTTTTCAAAAATCTCTCTGATATCAAGGAAATCAGAGAAGCAAATTTTGCAATTTTCTGATTTTTCTATGATTTATCATAATTATTTTAGTGAAAATGCTAGAAAATACATTTTTTTAATTTTAAAATTACCTTAAAGCTTTAAAATTTAATATCTCACTAAATAGACCTAAGAAAAATGTGGGATTTGTTCCTATGTGATTAAAATTCAAAATGTGACATTTTGGTGAATTTTATTATTTTTGTGATTTTTATTATTTTTTAATTATTAAAAATATTAAAATATTATTAAAAATCAACTTTTTTAGAAAATTGAAATTTTAATTTTCTTAGGTTCCCCTGATATCAGAGAGGCTCCAAAACCAATTTGGTGAATTTTTGAAAGGTATTTTAAAAGTTATGAATTTTTAAAGTTTAAAATGGCTAAGTGGCTTAATCAACCCAATTAGTGGGGCTAACCAAGTCCAATTGACCTCAAACTTTTATGGTGGATTCCTCTGATCCAAAAGGTCAGTGGAAAATTGATTTCAAGTCAATTTGATGCATGGTTAACTCTAATTAATTAGAGACCTATTTTGGGTGTTTAAGCCAATTAGGGTTGTTTTAAATGAACTAGTCAAAACCTATTTTTCCTAGGGTTCTCTGGTCATAAGAAACATCACCAAATTTTCCTAGAATTTATTTCACAACATGCTATTTATTGGAATTAAAATACTCAAAACAGCAACATGAATTTGAAAAATCAATAACTTTTTATAGGGATGGCCTCTCGACTTTGGAAAATTCAGGGAATGTTCCCAAATTCGGAGGCTTCAAAGCCCTATGGTCTCATGCCATGGTGAATTGTATACATGCATGGAGAATTAAAAGTATGCAGAGAGTAAATAAATTATAAAAAATAAAATACTTAGTGAAATTAAATGATTTCTTTTCCACATTATTCTCCTCCGTTCACTCGAGCAAGAGGGTATTTTTATTTTATTTTTCTGATTTTTCTACACAGAGTTATGAATTTTTGAAGTTTAGGGAATTAAATAAATCAAAAAACTACCCTAATTTTCTATTTATCCACGCGGCGCCAACTCATCCTCGGCATCTCCGAAACGCCGCGTGTCGCGCTCCCATTCAACGCCGCCACCTGAGTCAGCAGCCCGGGCCCCGCGGTTCTCGTACCGTCTCCTGGTCCGACGCCATCTGAGCCGTTCGTCCGCGCGTGTATTGAAAGGACGGCATCCGTTCATCGTCCCCGAGCGTCCTCACCCGAGAGCCGTCCACACTAAATCCCTAAGATCTCACTCGATACTCAATGGATTTTCATGTTCTTATGCTCTATGAATTCGTCTCGAAGAGACGAACACATCCATACTGGTTATCATGTATTGAAATTAAAGCATTCGAAATGGAGAATCTCTAGAAGCTCTGGGATGAAAAATTAGCTCATACCTTTGCTCGGAGAAGTGTGGCTTCAATCCGAGAGTTGTTGCTCCTTCGATTGGATCCCGCAAGCTCCGGATGAAGTCTCCTGGTCCAGTGAATTGTCTAGTGTGATTTCGACCAAGCCCGATCACAAAGCTTGGAGGCCGGAGCAACCGGGTGGCCCGGAGATGGGGCTTTCGTCGTGGACACCTTCCCTCGGTCCGGTGAAGGTGTAGAACCAATCAATTTGGGGATTGGCTCACCGTGGAGAAGTGTCCCGGTTTTGGGTGGAATTTCGGTTGGGAAATCGGATTTTATCAGTGGGGATTAGGGCAAATCGACACTCGGGGCTCAACCGCTCTAAGGGTGGAGGAGGGTTTGGAACAATTTTGGCGTAGTTTCGGCAAGGTTTGTGTTCAGCCCCACTCATGGCCGAGAGGGGTGGAGTTTAAATAGGAGAGGCTCGGAGAGCCTTCCGGGGGAGTCGAGGCATGGGATCGACTGCTTCGGTGAGGAGAAGAACAGACCATAGTGAACATTTGGCATGGGGCAGCTCGGCAAGTGGGAATTCCAAACTTTGGCTCCTCCCGAGGTCTCGGCCATGGTGTTTTCCGGCGATCCAGTGCGGCTGGCCGGCAGCATGGGTCACCCTCGTGTCCAGTGGGTCGTGGCTCGGAGGTTTGTGTAATCAATCGGCAATTGCCATGTGTAAAGGCTTTGAATTAAAATGGAATGGGGAGGGGGTCATTTTGGCCTTAATTTGGTCAACCCATTGGTTTGGGTTGGGTGCACCTCCCCATGGCCAGATTTTGGGCTGATAGGATCAGTTGGGTCAGCCAAGGAAGAGTGGTGTGGTCTCTATCCTTGATGAGGTGGCTAAACATGGTTTAGTGTGTGACATGCTTAAGGTAAAAAAGGGGTTAAGGAGGATTAGGAAAGGGGCTCCTCCTTTTGCCATTAATGGCTTGATCACATGTCAAGCCTTCCATGGCTTCATGTGGCTTGTCCATGGCTTCGCATGGCTCACCTTTGGCTTCGGGAAAAGGTTTGGTCAATTTCATGAAAATGGGTTTTAAGAATTTTTGGTAATTTGATGGAAATTTGTATGAAACTTGATTTGGAATAATTTGATGGTGAATTTAGGACTTAGGTAATGGCTTTAATTAAGTGGATGACAAATGGAGATGTCATGTGGGCTTTAGTGGTAGATTTTGGGCCTTTGGATGTGGTGAAGTGGGCTTTTAGGAAAGTTTAAGGGAAATGGGCTTTTTGATTTTAGGATGGGCATTTGGGTAAAGATTTTGTGAAGAACTTTGTCAAATAAATGTCATAATTGGTTTAGGGATGTTCTATGAAGGGCTTGGAATCAATTTGGTGTGATTTGGAGTTGAATTGGTTTGAATTTGGATTTATTTGGTAAGTGAGCCTATGTAGGTCAAATTGGGCTAACTTGGGCTAATGTTGGGCTAGGGTTGAAATTGATATAAAATCAATGTTGAGAAATGTTTATGGGAGTGTTTCAAAGAGGTTTTGACTTTGGTTGGGCTTTGATTTTGGGGTTTGGGCTTATTTGGGTTAGGTTTCGGTTTAGGTCAAAATAGGGCCTTTTAACTTTGGGTTGAGTTTGAGTGGGGTTTGGGTCCAAATTTTGGGCAAATCATGTTAGTATTTTGTTTGTGGGAATGTTAAGGAAGATTTAGAAAAGATTTGGGGTTAATTGGAATCGAATTGGGTGAGTTTGGGTCATGGGTCCAAATTGGGCTTTAAGGCCAAAAGTGAGATTGGATCCAAATGTCAATCAAATTGGGCTTGGATTTGGTCTATATTGGTATTTGGGATATTTAATTGAAGTTTAGAATTGAATTGGACCAAAATTGGGGTCAATTGGGTAGGTTTGGTTTGACATTGGGTTCACTTAGGGTTAAAATGGGTCAAATTGGGGGTTTTGACAAAGGTAGGGTAAATTGACGAAATTGGCCCATGGTGTAGTTGGACAAAATGAAATTGGGAATATTTGGGATTTTCTGGAATTTTCTGGGAATTTTCTGAATTTTTGGATTTTTAGGTCAAGAGGGGTATTTTGGTTATTTGGAGGGTATTGGGAGGTTTTCTTGGAATTTTTGGTATTTTTGGGTATGGATGATCAATTTAAGTGATGTGGAAATGTTTGGGAATGATTTTGGAGAATTTTGGATAATTTGGAAATTTTGAGAAATTTGGGTAATTTCGGGGGTTTTGGGTAGGTTAAGCGGGTGTAGGGTCCCGGGGTCAAAAATTGAAAATTTGGAAAATTGAAGATTGGGTGGATGTAAGTGGAAAGAAGTCATTTTGGTTGAGCCATGAAGCCATGTCAAGCCCACATGAGCCATGAAGGAACTCATTTGAGGCATTCACTATGTTGTTCCTAACCCTCTTAGCCAAGGGCTTAGGGGTTAAGGACCATCCATGTGAATCACCCACATGAGTCAGGAGGTCAAGTTAGGTATAGGTGTGTGAAAGTGTAGTGTATATGTGTAGTGTATAAATGTAGTGTATAAATGTAGTGTGTGTGTAAGCCAGCCCCTTCACTGCACCGAGCCACCTGTAAGGCGCTCTAAGGCCAAAGAGTCCTATAGGAACTCATCCTTTAAACTTCCACATTTGATTTCAACCCTCTAGGTGATTAGGGGTCTATAGTCAAGTTTGTGGAGTTTGAAGGGAGTTTAGAAGTGGTTTGAGTTTCTAAAAGGTGGGTCCCAATTCTATTCCTCTAAGATAGTCAAAGGAAAAGCCTAAGGCTAGATCCTAAGTACTAAAGAGAAGAAGAGAAGACCTCATCAAAAATGAGGTCAACACTTAACTCCAAACCTAAACTTTAGGTTCAACTCAACTTGAACCTAAACCAAAACCTAACTTAAGTTCAACCAACATTGAACTTAAATCCAAACCTAAACCTTAGGTTCAACTAACAATGAACCTAACTCTACTCAACTGAACATAAACTATAGGTTTAACCCAAATTGAACCTAAATTGACATAAACCTTAGGTTCAACCCAAATTGAACCTAAATCGACATAAAACTTAGGTTTAACCTAAATTGAACATAAATCAACATAAACTTTAGGTTCAACTCAAATTGAACCTAAATCGACATAAACTATAGGTTCAACTCAAACTGAACCTAAATCGACATAAACCTTAGGTTCAACTCAAACTGAACCTAATTCGACATAAACCTTAGATTCAACCCGACATGAATCCAAGTTAACTTAAATCGACATAAATTTTATGTTCGATCTAAATTGAACTTAACATAAATTTTAAGTTCGATCAAAATCAAACTTAACCACATAATCGAAATAAACCGACATAATTTTTTTTTAAGTTCGACCTAAATCGAACTTAACATGACATAAACCGATATAATCCATAAGTTCGTCCCATATCGAACTTAACTCAACATAAAACAACATAATTCTTAAACTTAACTCGACATAAAAATTAAAAATCGACATAAAATCTTAAAATAAAACTAAAATCAACAAAAATCGATACAATCGACATAAATTTGACATTTCAAGTAAAAATCAACATAAACGACATAAATTTGACATTTCAAAATAAAAATCGACATAAATAATATAAATTTGACATTTCAAAAATCAACATAAACGACATAAATTTAGCATTTCAAAACAAAAATTGACATAATCGACATTTCAAGCATAACTTAAACATAATTTGACATTAAATGACATTTTAAATCAAATTCAACAAACACCGACATTAAATGACATTAATCGACATTTCAAACCAAACTCATTATAACTCAACATAAATTGATATAATTCGACATAAATCGACATGATTGAACTTAATACGACATGAATAGACATGATTCTTAAGTTCAACCTGTATCGAATTTAATTTAACATACGACATAATAATTCTTAAGTTCAACCCACATCGAACTTAACATAAAGTTAAAGTCGAATTGACATAAAACCTAAAATAAAACTCAAATCAACATAAATCGACATAAAACCCAAAATCAACTCCAAATCGACATAAAATCCAAAATCCAACCTAAATCGACATTTAGCACAAATCAAACATAAATTGACATAAATCTAAATCAACATTCAACACAAATTGGATATAAACGACATCTCAGCCACATTCGGACATCTGACAACCCTGGATCAACGGATACTTTGACGAGGTGAGCTAAATATCTTGATGTGATATTGTTTCTAACTTTATTTTCCTTGCAGGAAGAAGGCATGAAGTTCGTTGAGATTTTCTTTGCATGTTATAGGGTGTGCTAACTCTGTTTCGCAGGACGTCGACGACGGAATATTGACAACAAAATCAGGACTTTTAGGAAAAACCTAAAATTTCTATAGACAACAAAACAAAAATGACACGACAACAAAGACAACTGAACTTTTTGGTTAGCCACGAAATTTGAAATAAAATGACAAAATCATTAATATTGACATCGACATAATATCAATATTAACAAAAACATACAACGACATTTCTATACCACAATAAAATGATGATATGACACTAAACTAAAATAAATACATGACAAAATAACATGACAAAATAAAATTGAGATGGCTATAAAACCAAAACTTAAAATGAAAGGAAATCATAAACAAAATAACAAAAATAAATAAATAATGATGTCTTCTTGACATCATAGAAGATATCTCATGACATAATAACGACATCTTCTTATAGGAGATAAAATATCTCATGAAAAATCGAGATATTAATCATGACATCTTATGATATTATGACATCACATTATGACATGACATAAAATGACATGACATTACAATATCACATTATGACATGACACGACATACAAACTATGACATCTCGACATAACATATGACATGATATAAAAAACCGACACTTGACATAACACGAAAAAATCATTGATATTGACATCAACATGATATTTAGCATAGAACCGACACTTCCAAAACAAACAACAAATCAAAATTACAACATCAAGACAAAACAATGATAAATCTAATGGAATGACAATGAAACATAATGACGACAAAATGACCTTAACAAACACAAAAGAATGATGAAATTAAAACAAAGAAAACAAACATAAAACCTAGACAATATCATCATGACAATATAACAGCTTGACAAAACGACACCACGACATCATGACAAAACAAAATACAATAAAAATGACATTACAATATGACATACAAATTACGACATCCCGACATAACATATGTCATGACATACAAAATGACAGAATGACATTACAAAACAAAACATAACAAAGTAACGACATACACCCAACATAAACAAAATTTTCTGGTAGTATCGATTCTTCAGAAACGCACTGCCACAACAATACTTACACTTTTTCGAGGATAAATGTTAACCTTAATCGGGAGTTTTCCTAGGCAGTATTAATTGCTCAGGATGTAATTAACTATAGGAGCTTGCTCCTATAGGAGATTAAAGAACTAATGATAGGTATTTCACCTACAAGACCTATCTGGTTATCCAAAATCTTCAAATGATTTTCTCATACGAAAAACTTCAGTAATTACAGAACTTGAAGAATTATTCCATAAGATTATCATTTGATCTCTTTTTCTCTCAATCTCTATCATGATTAATCCTTATTCAAATTCTCCAAAGACTTCTGACAATAAGTCTAGGTAGGATAAGAATTAGGGCGATAGATAGAGAAAGAGAGTGGCGACTCCTTGACATTAACATGATACAAGAATTGATAGCGATGCAAGTCGACAAAAGGAGATTTTCACCGCCATCAGATGTCCTTAAGTATCAACCAAAACCTTAACTAATTATGCTCTCTCAGATCCTTCTAAAATAACCAATCCCGTCTTACACCCCGGTTAAGGTTTTGTAGGAACCTCTCCTCGCCAATCAAATAATCAACAATACTCATGAGGTGTAGATTAAGCTTTCCTCCTAATGGATCTTACCATAATGTCTGGGTTTCTCCTAAATGAAGAGCATTATCATCTTCAATTAGATTCCTCAAGAATTCACCTATTATTGTTTGCTCTTGTTGGTGCAATTTATCTAACTCAATAGATTGGATTCTCACAATCCGTACCACCATTTTTACTCTCTCGTTTGGATGAACCTTAGTGTCTTAGAGAAAATCAGGAGATTTTAACACATCAAATTTTACTTATTGATAATTTCATCTCATAATTACTTTCACCTCCTGGACATAAATAATGGCCCTTCTTGTAGCTTAAAAAGATCTTGAAAATATTAAATACATTCCCTTATTCTCTTTTAGGTACAATATCACAAAATTAGCAGAAAAGGTGAATTTGTCTACATTGACAAGCAAATTTTCAAAAATTTTCCAATGATGGATCAGAGATTAATCGACTAATTATAGGGTTAAATTGGTATATGTCTGTCTCTAAAGATTAGAAATTGTTGATTGTTGAAATGGATATCGCGACGCCTGCTTTAAAATAGATTTAATATATATATATATATATATATATATATATATATGTCGGCATATTTTTAGGTTATGTGTTTTATTTTGGAAAGGGGTCGCCTAACGTAAATTGTCGGTGAATTTTAGATTTTAAATTTAATTTAAATATGTATATATGGTTTAGAAAGTAGTATTTGATTTTGAAAATAATTTTTAAGATATGAAATCAAACCGATCTTACAACCCAAATAGTTTATATAAACGAGCACCGCATCACAAACCGTGTATCTATCCCGAAGAATAGACACATTGCTTGATGATGGGGTTCAGTTAAATAAACTAGGAGATTTGTGACATCCATTTAGTCTGTGAACCAATTTTATAAGCCAACAAGTTCCCCTGATTAATATAAATGAATTAAGCAAGGTTTATATTACCTGGGTTCTTAAAGTTCCCTATAAGGTTAAATGACGGGAATCATTTAAGAAAACTCTTGATAATGATCAGTGGTTTTGCTCTCAAGAATTTCAAAGTTTAAGGTTTTCAAAGGATTAGATTTTGGAAATTCAAAAGGGAATGACTCAAAATTTGGAACAATTTATTTTTGAGAATCCAAAGGAAGAGAAGTAGGAGAAGTTGAGGATCAAGAGGGATCTTGGCAACTTCCCAAACTATCCTATTATTTGGCTCGAATTTAAGAAAATCCTAATATTATCTGATATTTCAATCTTGCCATATTTAGTTAATTAGGACTTATATTCGTATGACATAATCATACAATCAGCCTTGAAGATGTGAGGGTTTATGTCATACTAGACGACTACCTCGGAGTCCTAAGACCGGTTAGGGCTTAATTTACATGACATGATCTTGCAAATGCCTAACGAAGAGTTGAGGATTTATGTTGCACTAAGAAAACTACCTCGAAATCCTATGGCTTTGTTGTTTAATTCTAGGAAAGGTTTAGCTGATGTAGAGTTATTTTGCTGACGAAGATGGTCGTGCTGCCCACCGTGCTCCAAGCTCCTTGTTGTTGCAGAGGTTTAGTTTTAGAAGTCATAAATCAGGAGATGAGAGAAGTGTTTTGGTTTATAAATCTTAAAATCCAAGTGTTTTTAATATTTTAATTAAAACAAATCTTAAAGTTGATTATAACATAACCGATTAAGATCCCACGGTTCCGTCATCTCGGCACCGTTATTTTCATCGAATTCACTTAGTCCAGATGAATTTGCTAAACTCAACTGAGTGAGTTCCACACTTTCATTTAGACCGTGGGAAATCCCGTTAGCAACACGTGGGTTACATCATCCGAGGTATTCCCGATCATTCAACGAGACGTTTTAATTTAGTTGCAATTGTAGTTTTGTTGTTCGTTTCGTGATTAAATTTCGAGTTGTTTTATATTTTGGAATGTTGTGGCGGTGAATTTTATCTTGCAGTGATTTTTAATTTAGTTTTGGTTTCAGTTTAGGGACTATCCTAAAGGTTTTGGTTCTCATGCAACTGTTGTTTATCATGCAAGAAAAGAAAGTGCAATACAATTAATTACGAGAAGGTAAATTGCAATAAAATAAAAGCGTACATGGAGGGTCTTCCCGTCATTCCAAGATGCACTTGAAACACATGTTAGAGCATTTTAAGTATTTGTAGCAATTACCTAGGTAAAGCTAAGGGCAAGGTTTCTGGTTTTCTACCAAGATCCTAATCCTATGGCTAGTCATTCTTATGACGTCCAGGTTTCCAATTTTGTTTTATGGATGATTTTCCGCACCAAAGAATAATTAAGTTTAATTGTTCTTATGAAATACCCCGTCATATTGAGGAAGTGCTTAAGACAAATCTTAAACATCATTTCAATATTGCGGGAATTGTTTTAAGTCCAAATGGATTTAATTAATCAAGTGGATTAATCATCCGCGGTTTAATTAAGTTATGTTCTTTTGCTCGAATGAATCTAGGATGTTTGAATATCCTATGAATGAGGTGACACTTCACTAAATGCTCCACTTAGGAGTTATGATAACAAGAGCTTTTAAGGGCAAATTGATGTTTAAGTGATTTGTGATTTAATTTAATTTTAATTAATAGATTTAAGTTTGTAATAGTGTTCAAGTTGTTTTAGATTTATTTTGAATTCTTTATGTCTTAAGTGATGTTATATTTAATTCAATTCAATTTAATTTAATTTAATTTGGTTTAATTTAATTTTAATTTAATTTTATTTTAATTTTAATTTAATTTTAATTTTATTTTAACTTGATTTTATTTTTAATTTAATTTAATTTAATTTAATATGTTTTAATTTAATTTAATTTAACTTGAATTTACTTTGATTTAATTGTGATTTAATTTAATTTTAATTTGATTTAATTTTTATTTTTAATGTTTTAAAGATGATTTAATTTAATTATTAAAGTATTAATTTAATTGAAATTTTGATTTAGTTTAGTTTAAATGTTTTAATTTTAATTTAATTTAATGATTAAGTATTTTAGTATTTTAAATCTTGAGTTTGGATTATCATTTTAATTGGGAATTAAGTATTATTGAAGTGATTAATTTAGGGATTCTTAAATTAAAGAATAAATGTCTTCTTAATAATATCCCTATTTTAATAATTTCAATTTTCATTAATCTTCCAAATTTCATTAATTAAATGATTAAAGTTTACTTTAATTGATCTTAAAAATGATTGATGGGTCTCTATCCTTTAATTATTTAAATTTCAATCATCGAAATCAGATTATGATCAAATATTTTACTCTCTCATTTTATTAAGCCTAAAGTTTTAATTAAGGGTTAAAATTTTAATTACCATTTTGCCCTTCAAGCTTAATAATTCCATAACTCACTAAATTGAGCTTAAATGAATTTGAAATTTTTATGTGGCTTCACTCACATGTCAATTAAGACATTAGAGGAGAAAATGTGATTTTTCTATATTTAATTTATTTATATAATTATTTTTTATGGAAAATAGGGATTTTCAAGGAAAATTCAATAAGATGACCAAGGAAAATTTTCTATCCTTAAGAAAATTATGGGACATTCCTAATGACTAGAAGACCATTTGGACTAATTTTGGTGATTTTTTGAATTTTATTTTATTTATTATAATTATTTTAAGTTTTGGAGCATTAATTAATTTAAAAATAAAACAAAAGTTAAAAAATGAATTTTATATTTTTCAAAAATCTCTCTGATATCAGAGAAACTAGAAAACCAATTTTTATAATTTTCTGATTTTCCTTTGTTTTATTAGAATTATTTTAGTGAAAAGGTTGAAAAATACATTTTTAATATTAAAAATTACATTAAACCTTTAAAATTCAATATCTTATCCTAGGGAATTAAGAATAATATTTGGTTTGTTCTTAAGTGTTTAGAATTCAAAATATGACATTTTTGGTGATTTTTAATATTTTTGTGATTTTTATTATTTTTTAATTATTAAAAATATTAAAATAATGATAAAAATCATCTTTTTTAGAAAATTATAATTTTAATTTTCCTAAGTTCCTCTGATATCAGAGAAGCTCCAAAACCATTTTTGTGAATTTTTGAGAAATATCATTTCTTATTTGAAAGTATGAAATCAAACTAGTTTCATAAATTTAGTAGCTTAAATAAACAAGCACTATATCTCAAGCTATACTTCTACTCCGAGGAATAGACACATTTCTTAATAATGAGGCTCAATTCAATAAACTAAAAGAATTACGACATCCGTTTTGGTCTGTGAGCTTTTTATTTTGACTGACAAATTCCTCTACCTAATATTGAAAACTAGATAAGGTTTATATTAAGCTGGGTTCTTATAGTTTCCAATAAGGGCAAGCTCCTTTAATTAATTACATGTTAAGAAACTGAGGTCCACTAAGAAAACTCTAGATATAGATCAAGAAATGCTGCCTTCATGAATTTAAAAGATTTAGAATATTCAAGGTCGGACATAAGAAATATCAAATGAGAAAGGTGCAAATGGGAACAATTATTATGGAATCCAAAGGGAGAAAGCTATGAGATGCCACGGATCCTGAGGAGAACCTTGGTGGCTTCCAACACTATCCTATGGTTTGGCTTCAGTTTTGAAGGGATATTATTTATGTTTCATCCTGCTAATTTTATTAATTAAGGATTACATTTTGCATGATACTGATCATACAAAATAATTTTGAAGATAGGAGGATTTACATCGTTCCAAACGATGACCTGAGAATCCAAAGATGACTTAGATCTTATATTGTATAATAGGGTTGTATAAAATCTTAAAAGATCAGTTGAGGATTTATGTCACACTAGACTAACAACCTAAAAGTCCCATGGCTTATTGTTTAAACTAAAGAAATGAATTTATTGATGTAGACTTGTTTGCTCTCTCGAATATGTTCTTCTTCATTTCCTCATCCTACTGCCCACAGTGCATACTACAAGCTTCTTATTGTAAAAGGTGTCTAGTTTGAAGAATAAATTTCAAGTGGTTTCAGGAAGTTCCAAGATATTTAAGGTGTATATGTTAGGTTTTGTTGTTGTTGTTGTTATTTAAATGTTATATGAGAGGAAAATTTAAGTTGATTAAGTGATACCGGTTAGGATCCTATGGTTCCCTCATTCCAAAGACCACTATTTTGTTCGGATTCACTTAGGTTAGATAAATTTACCAAACTCAAATAAATGAATTCAATAAGTTCATCGAGACCGGGGAAATCTCGTTAGTCGCCATAGGTTGCCTCCTCTGAGGAATTCTCAATCATCCAAAGTGGGTGAATTAATTTAGTTATGTTTTGTTTCATTTTAAAAATATTGTTTAATTTTTAAAATAAGTTTTGTTTTAAGTTTTGTTTTTAACATGTGGGTTTGCAAGTAAGTACAGGCAGTATAGCGAATACAGGTAAGTAAATGCAAGAAAGTAAAGTAAAGTAAACTACAATAATAGAAAGGCATACCTGTCATCTTCTTACACTCCAGCTGAAGAGATAGCTTTTTTAATACAGATAATTTTTGCATGAAATTTAAATTAATTTCCATAAAGGAAAGTAGGAAATCAGTTCAAGGTGTATGCCTATCAAGTCCTAGGTCATAACTTTGTGGGTTCCCATTTATTTTTTTATATCTCAGGAAAGGTTTTCTTATGTGAAAGCATAATTGGTTCAATTGTCGTACAAGATATCCATAAGGCTGAAAAGGAATGCTGGGGATAACCCTGCACTTCTTTTGAATCCTTTGGAACGTCTTGAGTTCCTCTTAACTTATTATGTTGCTAAATTGTTCATCCATAAGTAAGTTAAAGTTTAGTGGAGATGTTTTATCCCATGCTCAATGAACCTTGTTGCTTTAATTATCCCTATGAGTGGGGTAACTATCTCTTAATGTTTCATTTATGAATTATGTGAGTGAGGATCCTTAAGGGCAACTTGGTTTGTTAAGGAACTTAGCCAACTGAAATTTAGAGTTTGACAAGTAGTACTTTCAAATTGATTTATTATTATTTATTATTTTCTTTTCTAAATATCATTAGGCAAATTTGGATTGAACCTAATTCACTACTTAGCCCTTACGGCTTTATGGGTGCATTTTCCATTTTAAGAGTGTTAAATTAAGTGAGATTAATCTCAATCAAATATTGTGTTATAATCCAACCATTGGATAAGGGTCTTTAATTAGTGAATTATAGTCTTTCAAAGTTAAACCATTCAACTTAGGATCATTCAATTTAATTAGCTTCCAAATTATAATAATTAAGGTAAAATTACCATTTATACCCTTGTGATGGAAAAGTAGAGGGTTGGTTCCTAACTCATAATCCCTTGTGTTTCAATCATTTAGTTGATTAATTAATATCATTTATTACCCATTTACCATTTCGATTTAGCCTAAATATTAATTAGGGCTTAAATTCCAAAATTACCATTTTACTCTTTAAGGCCTTATCACTTCATAATTCCTTAAATTTAACTCAAATGACTTTGAAATTTTTATGTTACCCTACTCATGGGTCAATTAAAATATCAAAGGAGAAATGTGATTTTATGATTTTATTTTATTTTTAGAATTATTTTTAATGCAAAAATAAGTATTTTCAATATTAATTCATTAACTCATCAAAAGTACAATAAGAAAATTAATGGAGGTTCTCTTAGTCAGAGGACCACTTAGGCGAATTTTCATGATTTTTTAGATTTTATTTTAATTATTATAATTATAATTATAATTTGATTTTGAGTATTAATTAGATAAAAAATATTATTTAAGTTTTTTATTTTTCTTAAATCTTTCTGAGTTTAGAGAATCCAGAGAAGCAAATTTCATATCTTTGTGATTTTTATTTTATTTATTATAATTATTTTAGTGCAAAATTAGGGAAAATTCATTTTTAAGCCTTTAAAAATTCATATTTATTTTTTAGAAAATTAGGAAATATTCTAATTGCTCCTAAGTAATAAAGAAACAATTTGGAACAAATTAATGCATTTTTATATTTTTGTGATTCCGAGTTGCTTTTTTTTAATTATATATATATATATATATATATATATATATATATATATATATATATATATATATATATATATATATATATATATTGGGGGAAGGAGCAACTCATGGCTCCCTACATGTTAATCAAAAGAGAGGGTTACAAAATAAAAAAGGAGAGGGGGCCCCCATCTAATCAAGAAGATAAAATATACAAGCTTAAGGTCCTATGAGGTTCCCAATTCTCATTACAGTTCCACCCAAAGAAAGAAAAAAATGAGACACTAAGAAAAGAAAGCTTGTTACATGTAAGCCAGTATACCAAAGAAATGCCAAAAAAAGTAGTATAGCCCCAAAACACCATGTAAGGCCAAAAACCTGAAGCATCAGCAAAGGATAATTATAAAGCACTGAGGTAGCAGCAGATGGTGAAGCAAGCAGGTCAGTGAGAAAGCAAGTAAAATCAGAGAACAAAGCATTACTGTTCAACAAGTCTGAAGTGTGGAGCCTGGAATACGTCAGCCTCCAAAAGAAATTGCAATTATGGTGGAGGATTTGTGGAAAGAAGAATGTTTTGAGGAATGAGTGCATTCCTGGCTAACCAGTTAGTCGGTTTGTTCCCCTCCCTAAAGATGAAAGAGAAAGTTATAGGATGGTTTTGGATTAGATCCTTGATTCTATGTATCCAAAATAGGTGGTGCCAAGGTGGGGGGGAAATTTCATTCATAAATTGAATGATCATAACAGAGTCCCCCTCCACAATTACAGAGTACCAGTTGTTGAAAATAGCAAAGAGGAGTGCCCAGTAAACATCAAACAGTTCAGCCTCCAGGGGATCAGCCATATCAGCAGGGGAATGGAAGTAACATACACATTTGCCAAGGTGATTCCTGAAAATTCCCCCAATGCTAGCTCCCTCCTCAGAGAAGGCACCATCAGTGTTGTAGGTAGGAGCAGTCTAAAAAATTTTGAGAATCCTGGAATGTTTGGGTAAATCTTGGGGGGGAACTTTGAGGATGTTGGGGAACTTTTGAAATCTAATTAAAAGTATATATATATATATATATATATATATAATTTTATAATATATCATTTTTTCTTTGAAAATATGAATTAAAAATGATCTCATATAAATAATATTTTAAATAAAAGGAGTACTACACCTCAAGCTATACATCTACCCTGAAGGATAGACATATCAATCATTGACGAGGCTTGATTAAGCAAACTAAAGGATCTATGATTCTATTTCGATCGGCGAAATCTTATATGCTAACCGACAAGTTTTCCTTTCAATTATGAAGCAATTAGATAGGGTTTATATTAAGTTGGGTTCTTAAAGTTTCCTATAAGGGCAGACCCCTATAGTTAATTATATCTTAAACAAACTAATTCACTTAAAAAAGTCTCGATTTAGATAAAAAAATATCATATTCTTGAATTCGAAGGGATTAAGATTTTTCAAGGTCAAACAATAGGAAGTTCAAGTAGGAAAGGTGCAAAATTAGAATAGTTATTCTCAGAATCCATAGGAAGAAAGCTAGGAGATGCCATGGATCCTAAGGAGAACCTTGGTGACTTCTAAGACTACCCTATGGTTTGGCTTTAATTTAAAAGAGATATTGTTTAATGTTTCAACTTACCAATTTTTATAATTTGGAGCTTACATCTGCATTATACCGATCATACAGACAGCCTGGAAGATATGAAGATTTATGTCTTACCGAACGACAATCTAGGAGTCCTATAACTTGTTATTTATTTATTATAAGTTTGTTTTGTTGTAGACATGTTTGCTCTCTCAAAGATGTTCTTTTACATGCCTCATCATGCTTCCCACAGTGTTTGCTCCAAGTCTCTCACTGCAGCAGGTTTAAGTTTAGAAGTGTCAAATTGAGGAGGTTGAGAGAAGTATTGGGTTTAGAGTTCATGTTTTGTTGTAGTTGTCAAATTTGATGTTGTAGCAATAATTATTTAGGTGCCTTATTAAGGGGGGGTTTAAGTTGATTAGAGCGACACAGGTTATGATCCCACAGTCCCTCATTTCAACACCACTATGTTGTTCAGATTCACTTAGTCTAGATGAATTTAGCAAACTCAAATAAATGAATTCAATAAGTTCATCCAGACCGGGGAAATCATGTTAGCAGCAGTAGGTTCCCTCATCCAAAGGATTCTTGATCATCCAAAGATACGTATTAATTTAGTTTTAATTATCTTTATTTTGTTTTGTTTGTGATTAGTTTTTAGAGTTGTCTTATTTTGTTATTGTTGTGACTTTTATTTTGATTTGGTTTTGAGTTTAACATGTAGGGTGACATATATTGCAGAAAATGAAAAGTATTGGGAAGTAATTTTCAGTAAAAAAAAGTACTGTAAATAAACTACAAAAGCATAACAGTCCTTTTCTCGCACTCCAGCTGAAATGTCAGTATTTGCAGTGTATATATAATCTTGTAGGGAATTAAAATATGTGACATGGAATGAAAGCGGAAAAAATTTGTTTAAGGTGTGTCTACCACGTCCTGAACCATAACATGGTGGGTTCCTATTCATAGAATGTTCTTCTTGAGCAAAGCATAATAGGTTCAGTTATCCTCCAGGATAACCAAAAGACCATAAAAGTGTTCCAGGTATGACCCTAAATGATTTTTAAAATTCTTTACAAGGTCCCGAGTTCTTCTTAATTTATTATGTTGCTAAATCATTCATCCATTATAAAGTAAGGTTTATTGAATGTGTTTTAACCTTACGCTCTATAAACGGATGTTTTAATTACCCCATGAGTGGGGTGACTATCACTTAATATTTCATTTATAAATTATGTGAGTGAAGACCTTTTAAAGGCAAATTGATTTGTTAAGGAAGTTAGCCAATTAATATAAAGTTGAGCTATTAGTGTTTTTTAAAATCAATTATACTTTCTTTTCTAAACCTCATTAATCAAAATTTTAATTTAAGCTTATTTCAATACTATACGCTTAAGAATTATGGGTAAATAATAATAAGAACATTGAGTTAAATGCATTTAATCTTTAGCATAAAATCACTTCGGGTTTGTTCCTACACCTTCATCTAGTCCAGACGAACACTTCCATATGGTTTATCAACAATCAAAATTAAAATTATCTTCATAAAAGACCAAACCAAACTCGATTTAGGGAGAAGAATTCAATACATTTGCCTGGGATCTGTGTCCTCAATCAGGTGCTTGTAGAAGCTTCAAATGATTCCAAAAAACCTCTTGGAAGTGTTGTTGGGCTCTAGTGAATTGCCTGGTTCAGAACTCTTCCTACAGGTGGGAAGGCTGTGGAGGAAGTCTGGTGTGGAGGGATCTAGAGATTGGTCTTTCAGTGGGGAACTTCCATTCTAGCTCTGAGGAAGCTCATGGAATGAACAATTTGAGGTTTGGTGGAGTGTGGTGAATTGTTCTGTTTCTGGCTTGCTTTTGAGCTCTGAAATTGAGCTCATGCAGTGGAGATCATGGCTGGAAAATGGTTGGGTTGAGCTTAGGGAGGCTTTGTAAATCTCTGGGAGCAATTTCATAGAGTTTCCCCTCAGTTAAGTCTCTCCTCCTTACTTGACCATGAGGGTGGTGCTTAAATTTGCCCAGCCATGGAGGCCATCGGGGTTGGCCAGTGGGTGCAATCAACTGTTTATGTGGAGGGCTGAGCAGTGTTAATGGCTAATGGGGCTTGAACAACTTAGAGGGTGCAATTGGGTGTTGGCTCTCAGTTTTGGGATTCTCTGATGACTAGGCCGGTCAACCAGGCCAGAGCTAGTGGTCAGAAGTTCAGGTGAGCCAGAGGAGTTTCATGGTGATGTGCATTGGGTGGCTTAATGGCTGGTGGGAAAGATTTCCTTAGTTTAGCCCAAAATAGGATAAAATCCCCTAATTTATGGTACTTTTAGACCGTGTATCAATAAGGTTATTCTAGGTGGATCTTGGTTGGCTCCTAGGGTCCAAATGTTGGTTGTGGTGGGCTTGGGTTGATCAATTTGGGCTGATTTGATCAAATTTATAGTTTGCATTAAAAATATGGGCTTTGGATCAAACTTAGGTCTAGGTTGGGTTTGGGTTAGGATTTGGGTCAAGTGATTGATCAATATGATGTAGATGACTGTCCTGAGAAGTTTAGGTTACTAATTGGGTGATTTTGAATTGATTTTAAGGGTCAAATTGGTGGAATTTGGTCATATGGTCAATTTTGGGGCAATTGGGCTAGACTTGGATTTGGATTATGCTAAGTTTTGAATGTGGTTCAACTGATGATTAAATTTGGTTTGGGAGATTATTATGAAGAGTTTTAGACTTTAATTGGGTGGAGATTTGGGGTTAGGAGGTTCAATTTGGTGAGAATTAAGATTTTGGTCAAAATTTTGGGTTTTGTCTTAGGTTGGATTTGGGTAAGCTTTGAGTCTAAACTTAGGTCAACTGATTGTTCAAATTGATTTGGAACGTGTTATGAAGGATTTAGAATTCAAATTTAGGGAAATTGATTTGATTATGAGGTTCAATTTGGAGGAATTTAAGGGTATGGCTAAGTTGGGAATTTTGGATTGGGCTTGCAATTAGGCTTGAAAGTGGGTTCAATTGGGCTTAGATATTGTTTCAATTGGGATTGGGAATGATGAATTTGAGTTTGGAATTCAAATTGGAGGAGATAGAAGTCAATTTGGTGGAAATTGGGAGTGATTTGGGCATTTTGGCCCCTTAAGGATAATTTGGGGATTTTGTTCAAAATGAGACAATTTGGTCAAATTGGGCTTAATAGAGTAGTTCAAATTAGTTTTGGGGACATTTGAAGTGGTTTTTGAAATTTTGGGAATTTCTGGAAATTTTTTTAGCATGAAGGTCATTTTGGTAATTTTGGAGGGGGTATTTTGGGGATTTAGGGTATTATAGGTATTTTGGTCAATTTGAGTGGTTTAAAATGCTTTGAAATGATTTTTTAAGGAAATTTTAGATTTTGAAAATTTTTTGGTATTTTGGGAGAAAATAGGGTTGCAGGGGCAATTTGGTAATTTTGGTGAAGTTTAGGTTAAAAGGAGTCAAATTGGAAGTTTGATGAAATTATGATTAATTAAGGATGTTAATCATGATATTAACTCATTTAAGTCATGGAGCAAATAAAAGTCCCATTTTGGATCCTCCATGTGTTGGTTATAGCCAAACCTTAGCCTAAGGCTAAGAGCATGGGGAACCACTTACATGAGTTTCCAATAGAATAGAGGACCAAGGATGGGCATCTATGGGTTAAGGGTTTGTATTAGGAGTGAAAGTAAGGTGTTTAGGTGTGTGTGTGCAAGCCTGACCCAGACCAGACCACCCATGGTTAGCCCTAAGGCTTGACCATCCTATTGGGGACTCCTCTTGAGTTTCCTTATGCTTGGCTCAATCC
Source organism: Papilionanthe hookeriana x Papilionanthe teres (assembly GCA_022702705.1). Classification (NCBI taxonomy): domain Eukaryota; kingdom Viridiplantae; phylum Streptophyta; class Magnoliopsida; order Asparagales; family Orchidaceae; genus Papilionanthe; species Papilionanthe hookeriana x Papilionanthe teres. The sequence continues at coordinate 59,446,879 of CM040438.1, read as the reverse complement.
TAATAAGTTTTAAAGGTTGGTAGCAAGCATATGAAACTCCAAGTGAAGCAAAGAAGCATTTTAAATTTCTAGTGGGGAGGGTTCCATCACTAGTCTTGTAAGATAGTCACCAGGAAATCCTGTGGCTAGATCCTAGGCTCCTAAAGAAAGACTAGACCTCAATAAAAGTGAGGTCAACAATGATTTTTATCATTTTTAATTATTTTTATTATTTAATATTTAAAATATGACTTAAAAATCAAATATTCATTTTATCTCCAATTTTATTGTTCTTATATTCCTTTAGTAAAAAAAAATCCCAACACCATTTTTTTAATTTTCTTAATTATATTTTAATTATTATAATTAATTTGATGCAAAAAATGTCATTTTACTTGAAAAATTAAATTTAGTGATCAAATTAATTCAAATTGAGTTCAAATTTTCTTAGTGGGTTGATATAATTATTATTAGAGTGTGGGTCAATTTTTATAATTTTTTTTCATTTATATTTTACTTAAATAAATTTTTTAAGTGTTTTAATGAGTTAATTACAATTAGTGTCATTATTAATTATTCAAATCCCATTTATATTTTTCGTATGTTCCTCTGACTAGAGTGAACCTACCAAAACAAAGTTTATATTTTCCTGATTTATATTTTAATTATTATATTATTTTAATTAAACATAGGGGATTTAATTTGTAAATTAGGGCTCTCTGGCTTGGGATGCTTTCTGACCTTGGAAAATTAGAGAACTAAAGATAGAGCCAACAATCCCTCAAAATCTCAATTCATGTGATTAATATTTAGTTAAATAAAATTATAATATATTATGGAGTATTAAATTAATTAAAAATAAAATAAATAACAAATAATTTTGATTTTGTTCAACATTATTCTCCTCTATTCTCTGAGCAAGTGTGTATTTTTATTTTATTTTTAGGATTTTTCTATACCAAATTATGAATTTTCTAAGTTTCGGAATTAAAATAAATAGAAAAACTTATATTTTCTTTTTAAACCAGTCAGTGCCACGCAATCCTACGACGGCTCCAAACTCTCATGTGGTGCTCCGACATTCGACAACACCATCTGACTCAGCTGTCATGCTTTCCGCACTTTATGACCCGTCACTCGTCCGACCGCATCATCATTGTCCGTATAATACACATGCAATCGGATGGCTCACCTTCATCATCTTTATCTAGTATATCCCGTGATTGGTCCACCTTTTAGGCTTAAGATCTCTCACTAAACTCAACCAAATCACTTCAGTATTGTTCCTCCATGATGAACCTATCTTCACAATTTATCGTGCATGAAATTAAGATCTTCATAAAGACACGAAACGAGCTTAATTTAGGCAAAAATGATCTATACCTTTTTCCAAGTGGTGTGGCCTCAATTTGATGCTTGCTAAAGCTTCAGTGAAGTCTAGCAAACCCCCTAGATGTGTCACTTTGGCCTAATGAATTGTTTAGTTCAAAACTCCTCCAAAGGGTGGGAAGGCTGAGGTCAAATTTAGAGAAAAAGTGGCTGGGCGATGGTGCTTTTTGTGGGAAACTTCTTTGTTTGGTCTGGGGGTGGTGAGGAGCAAACCATTTTGGGGTTTTAGCAAGTGTGGTAGAGTGACAGAAAATGCCCTAGTTTTTGGTGGATTTTAAGTGGGGAAATTGGCCTTGGACAGTAGCTATGGATGGCTGGGAATAGTTGAATTGAACTTAGGTGTTCTTCAAGAAGCTCAGAAAGAAATTTGACAGAGTCTCCCCAAGGTATTGGTTCATCTCTATTTTTGACCTTGAAGGGGTGGTGTTTAAACAGAGGGGCTTATGGTGGTTGGCTGGCTTCAATTTGGGTGTGCTTTGCTGCTTAAGTGGAGGGCTGAAAGGTGCCAGTGACCAATAATGTGAGACACATTGGATGGGTGGAATTGTGTTTGTATTATGGTGAGGTGGCTCTCAGTTTTGAGGTTCTCCGGCGACTAGGCCGGCCAGTAAGGACAACGAAGGTGGCTAGCTGTGTCAGGGGAGCCAGATGGAGGTATAATTGTTATTAAATGGGTGGCTTGATGGCTGTTGGCAAAGATCTTACTTGGTTTTGCCACTTATGGGAAGAAGTCCCTTAATTTAAGGGAGTCTTGGTCCATGGCTCCATAAGGTTGGGCTAGGTAGGTCTAGCCTGGTTCATAGGGCTCAAATGTTGGTTGTGGTGACCATGGTTTGGTCAATTTGAATGGGTTTAGCCAATTTAGTGGTTTGGGCTAAAAATGAGGATTTTGGTTTGAGCTTGAGTTAGGTTGGGTTTGGGCCACAATTTGGGTTAAATGATCATTCAAATAGGTATGGAAAGTTGTCACAAGGCTTTGAGAAGTCAATTGGGCTGAAGATTAAGGGGTTATGAAGTTCAATTTAGAGGAATTTTGACTTTGGAGATGAATTGGGGCTTTTGACTTACGAGGTATTTGAGTGGGATTTAAAGCTTAGTCAAGGCCAATTGGGGGTTAAAATTGATTTAGGTAAAAGTTATGAAGATTTTAGAATTCAAACATGGGGAAATCGATTTGATTTTGTGGTCCAATTTGAAGAAATATGAGAAGATGGCCAATTTGGGGCAACTCACTTAGGATTGGATTTTGGGCTTGAAATTGGGTTCAATTGATTGATAAATTTGATGTAGATGCGGAGTTTTGGAAAGGAATTTGGTGATATTGAATTGATTGGGAGGTTCAATTTAGTGGGATTTTGAATTTGGGTCAATTTGGGGCATTTGGGCTAGACTTGGGTTTGGATTGGGTTTAATTGATGGTTCAAATTGGACCTAAAGATTGTGATGAAAAGTTTTGGATATCAGTTGGGTGGAAATTTTTGGGGTTATGGAGTTCAATTTGGTGAGATTTTGGAATTTGAGCAAATTTGGGGATTTTGGTAAAAATGGGTCAATTTGGTCAAATTGGGCTCAATGAAGTGGTTTGGATTAATTTTGGGAACATTTGGAGTGTTTTTTGGATATTTTGGGATTTTTTTGGAAATTTTGAGGTATAAGGGGCATTTTGGTAATTTTGGCAAATTTGGGGGTGTTTTGGGAATTTTGAGGTACTTTGATCAATTTGAGTGGTTCGAAATGATTTAAAATGATTTTTGAAGAGAATTTGAGAATTTGGGCATTTATTGGAAAATTTGGAAAAAATTTAGGGTTTAGGAGTATTTTGGTAATTTTGGTGAACTTTGGGGCTAAAAAGCCAAAGTTGGAGTTTTTGGTGGATTGGGGTTAATTGAGAATCTTGATCATGCAATCATCCTATTTGAGCCATCAACCAAAGTGAAGTCCCATTTTGGATCCTCTATGTGTCGGTCCTAGCCAAACCCTAGCCTAGGGCTAAAGGTTTGGGGGTCAACCCACATGAGTTTCCAAAAGAAGTAGGGAACCAGATTAAACATGTTTGGTTCTAAGGTTAAGGTAGTGAATGAAAATATGGGGTCTTAGTGTGTGTTTACAAGCTTCCCCAACACCAGATCACCCAATGTTGACCCTAAGGCTTAAACATCTTATAGGGACTCCTTTTGAGCTTCCTGATGCTTGGCTCCCACCTGTTGACCTCATTTTTGATGGGATCTTTTTCTCCTCTCTTTAGTACTTAGGATCTAGCCTTAGGCTTTTCCTTTAACTAACCTTAGAGGACTAGAAGTGGAACCCACCCTTTAGAAAGTTCAAATACCTCTTAACTCCCTGCAAATCCCACAAGCTTGATTATAGACCCCTAATCACCTAGAGGGTTGAAATCAAATGTGGAGGTTTAAAGGATGAGTTCCCTATTGGACTTCTTGGCCTTGGGAATACCCTGGGTGGCCTGGTCTGGTGAGGGTTGACTAGAACATACACTACACTCTCACAAACATTCCAAGTCCTAAAACCACACTCTCACCCAGCTTGACTTCCTGACTCATGTAGGTAATTCACATGGATGATCCTTAACCCCTAAGCCCCTTACTAAGAGGGTTAGGAACAACATAGTGAATGCCTCAAATGAGTCCTCTCATGGCTCTTGTGGGCTTAATATGGCTTCATGGCTTAACCAAAGTGATTCCATTCTACTCAAATTTGATCAATCTCCATTTTTCCAAAATTTCAATTTTTGACCCCCGGGGTCCTACACCTACTAAACCTACCAAAAGCCCTTGAAACTACCCAAAATTTACAAAATCACCTAAATTACCCAAAATTTATCAAAATCAATCCTAAACATTTCCCTCCACTCAAATTGATCATCCATAGCCAAAAAATACAAAAAATTTCAAAAGTACCCCCCAATACCCTCCAAATACTCAAAATGCCCTTCTTAGCCCAAAAATCCAAAAATTCAGAAAATTCCCAAAAAAACTTCATAAAATCTCAAATATTCCCAATTTCATTTTTTTCAACTACACCATGGGCCAATTTTTCCAATTTACCCCACTTTTACCAAAACCCCCAATTTAGCCCATTTTAAACCCAAGTGAACCCAATGTCAAACCAAACCACCCCAATTGACCTCAATTTTGGTCCAATTCAATTCTAAAATTCAAATCAACGTCCCAATATCAATTTAGACCAAATACAAGTCCAATTTGATTGACATTTGAGCCCAATTTCAATTTGAAGCATAAGGCCCAATTTTGGCCCATGACCTAAACCTAGCTCAAACCCATCCAATTCAACTCCAATTGGCTCCAAATCTTTTCTAAAGCCTTCATAACACCCCTATAAATAAAACACTAACTTTATTTGCCCAAAATTTGAACCTAAACTCCACGCAAACCTAACCCAAATCCTAAATCCCTTAAATTTACCTAAGCCCAAACCTAACCCAAATGGGCCAAAATCCCAAAATTAGAGCCCAACCAAAGTTGGAAACTTTTTGTGACACTCCCATGAACATTTCTCAACATTAATTTTACATCAAATCCAACTTTAGCCCTACCTTGATCCAAGTTAGTCCAATTTGGCCCACCTTGGCCCGTTTACCAAAAGACCCCACATTAAAGCCAATTCAATTCAAAATCACTTCACACTTGTTCCAAACCACTCATGAGACACACCTAAACTAATTGCAACATTTATTTGGCATGATCATTCACAAAATTTCCATCCACCAATTTACTTTCAAACATAAAGGCCTACTTTCTTAAACCATTCTAAAAGCCCACTTCCACGAAATCCAAAAGCCCACATGACATTCCTCTACATCATCCATTCAATTAAAATCATCCCTAAGTCCTAAACAAATGATAAAATAATTGTAAATGAAGCTTCATCCAAATTTCCACCAAAATATCCAAAATCCTTAAAATCCATTTTTATGAAATTGACCAAACTTTTTCCAAGCCAAATGTGAGCCATTGAGCCATGTACAAGCCACATGGAAGCCATGGAAGCCACTTTCCACCTCAACAAGCCATTAATGGCAAGAAGAGGGGGGTCTTTCTTAAACCTTCACTAAGCTTTTTTAACCTCATCCATGTTACACTCTAAACCATGCTTAGCCACCTCACCTTGGATGGAGACTTCACCACCCCTTCCAAGCTGACCTAAATGATTCCCTCAACTCAAAATCAGGTCTTGGGGAGGTGCACCAAGCCTATTTCCATGGATTGGCCAAACCAAGCTCAAAATACACTCTCCCCCATTCCATTTTAATCAAGCTTTTTACAAATGTCAAACTCCAATTGACTTCACCAAATTCAACCCCTGACCCCATTGAGTCAGATGGTGACCCATGCCTGGCCGGCCAGCCACCACAGCCCGCCGGAAAACACCATGGCCGAGAGCTCCATGCGAGCCAAATAATTCAATTCTCCTCGTCGAGCCGTCCTAACCCCAGTGGACACCGAGCTCTTCTTCTCCTCCCCCGAGCAGCCGATCCCGACCTCCACCGCCTCGGGAAGCCCTCCAGCCTTGCCTATTTAAACACCACTACCTCTCGACCAAAATAGGAGATGAACCAGACCTTAAGGAAACTCTGCCAAAATTGCTCCAGACCTTCTCCTAACTCCGAGCAGCTGATCCTCAAGTGTTTCTTCGCCCTAATCCCCATTAATCGAGCTTAATTTCGAGTCGAAAATCCACCCAAAAAACAGACACATCACCATAGTGAGCCAATCTCCAAATTGATTGGTCCTACACCTTCACCAGACCAAGAGGAGAAGTTCCCCAGCAAAAGCCCCCTCACCAGGCCAGCCATTGCTTCCAGCCTCCAAGCTTTGTGATCGGCTGTCGGCACTATTTTTAGGTCATGTGTTTTATTTTGAAAAGGGGGTCGCCTAACAGAAATTGTCGGCGAATTTTTAATTTAATTTAAATAAATAATTTGAAAAGTAGTATTTGATTTTGAAAATAATTTTAAATTTGAAAATTTTAAGATATGAAATCAAACCAATCTCACATCCCAAATAGTTTATATAAACGAGCACCACACCACAAACCGTGTATCTATCCCTAAGGATGGACACACTGCTTGACGGTGGGGCTCGATTAAACAAACTAAAAGATTTGTGACATCCGTTTGGTCTGCGAACCAATTTTATAAGCCGACAAATTCCCCTACTTAATATGAAAGTATTAAACAGGGTTTATATTACCTGGGTTCTTTAAAATTCCCTATAAGGGCAAGCCCCTAGAGTTAATTACATCTTAAGTGACGGGAATCACCTAAGAAAACTCACGATAATAATCGACAATTCGCTCTCAAGAATTTCAAAGTTTAGGGTTTTCAAGGGATTGAATTTTGGAATTTCAATAGGGAGTGGATCAAATTTGGAACATTTTGTTTTGAGAATTCAAAGGAAGAAAAGTAGAAGAAATTATGGATTCGAAGCGGACTTCGGTAATTTCTCGACTATCCTATTGTTTGGCTTAGATTTAGGAAAGTCCTAATGTTTATTTAGTATTTCTATCTTGCTAATTTTAATTAATTTGGACTTATATTTGTATGATAGAATCATACAAATAAACTTAGAAGTTATGAGGGTTTATGTCGTACCGAACGACTACCTCGAATCCTAAGTCCGGATAGGGCTTAATTTGCAATACAAATGCCTAACAAAAGGTTGAGGATTTATGTTGCACTAGGCAAACTACTTCGAAGTCCTATGGCTTGGTTATTTAATTGTAAGAAAGTTTTGCTGATGTAGATTTGTTTTGCTCACGACGATGGCCGTGCTGCCCACCATGCTCCGAGTTCCTTGTTGTTGCAGAGGTTTAGTTTTAGAAGTCATAAATCAGGAGATGAGAAAAGTGTTTTGGTTTGGAGGGAAACTTAATTTCCAAGTGTTCTTTGTATTTTAATTAAAACAAATCTTAAAGTTAATTATAACGACACCGGTTAAGATCCCACTGGTTCCATCCTTCCGGCATCGTTATTTTTATCGGATTCACTTAATCCGTATGAATTTGCTAAACTCAACTTAATGAGTTCCACACTTTCATTTAGACCGTGGAAATCCCGTTAAGAACACGTAGGTTACATCATCCGAGGTATTCCCGATCATCCAACATGACATTTTAATTTAGTTATAATTGTAGTATTGTGTTCGTTTGTGATTAAATTTTGAGTTGTTTTATATTTTGAAATGTTGTGGCGGTGAATTTTATCTTGCAATGACTTTTAATTTAGTTTTGGTTTCAGTTTTAGGGACTATCCTAAAGGTGTGGGTTTTCATGCAACAGCTGTTTATCATGCAAGAAAAGTAAGTGCGATGCGATTAAATAAATTGCAATAAGGTAAATTGCAATAAAATAAAAGCGTACCCTGAGGGTCTTCCCGTCATCCCAAGCCGCACTTAAAACACAATTAGAATATTTAAGCAAGTTCCTAGGTAAAGCTAAGGGAAGGGTTATGGTTTTCTACTAAGTTCCTAATCCTATAGCTAGTCATTTCCTATGACGTCTGAGTCCTTTGTGTTTTGTTTAAGGACGATTTTCTTCATCAAATAACAATTAAATTCAATTGTTCTCATAAACATCCTATCATATCGAGGAAGTGCTTAAGAAGAATCTTAAACATCTTTTCAATATTGCTAGAATTGTTTTAAGTCCAAATGGATTTAATCAATCAGTGAAGTAATCGTCCGAGGTTTAGTTAAGTTTTGTTGTTATCTTACTCGTTGAACTAGGATATTCGAATGTCCTATAAGTGGAGTAACATTTCATTTAATGTTCTACTTAGGAGTTATGATAATTAAAGTTTTCGAGGCAAATTGGTGTTCCAATGATTTCGTGATTTAGTTTAACTTCGCTTAAAGGGTTTAAATTGGAATAGTTGTTCAAGTTGTTTTATTTTTAATTTCTTTATGTCTTAGGTGATGTTATTTAATTCAATTTAATTTAACTTTAATTTAATTTAATTTAATTTAATTTGGTTTAGTTTTAATTTTAATTTAATTCTGATTTAATCCAATTTAGTTTGACTTGATGTGAATTAATTTAATTTAATTTAACTTAATTTAATTTAATTTGATTTAATTTGATTTAATTTAATTTAATTTGATTTAATTTAATTTAATTTAATTTAATTTAATTTAATTTAATTTAATTCAATTTAATTTAATTTGTTTAATTTAATTTAATTCAATTTAATTTGATTTGATTTAATTTAATTTAATTTAATTTAATTTAGTTTAATTTGATTTAATTTAATTTAATTTTAATTTTAATTTAATTTAATTTTTAATTTTAATCTAATTGAAATTTTAAAAGAGTTTAATAATTTAACTTTTAATTTAATTTAATAATTAAGTCCTTTAACATTTTAAAACTTAAATTTGAATTATCATTTTAATTAAGAATTAAATATTATTGAGATGATTAATTTAGGGATTTTTAAATTAAAGAATAAATCTCTTCCTAATAATATCCCTATTTAATAATTCCAACTTTATTATTCTTCCAAATTTAATCAATTATTTAATTAAGGTTTATTTTAAGTATTTTCAAATTGTTAATAGGTTTCTATCCTTTAATTATTTAAGTTTCAATCATCCAAATCAGTTTAGGATCAAATATTTTACTTGTTAATTTTTTATTAAACCTAAAGTTTTAATTAAGGGTTAAATTTTTTAATTACCATTTTGCTCTTCAAGCTTAATAATTTCATAACTCACTAAATTGAACTTAAATGAACTTGAAATTTTTATATGACTTCACTCATATGTCAATAAAGACATGAGAGGAGAAAATGTGATTTTTCTCGTATTTAATTTATTTATATAATTATTTTTAGGGGAAAATAGGAATTTCCAAGGAAAATTTAATAACATGACCAAGGGAGAGTTTCTGTCCTTAAGAAAGTTATGAGACATTCCTAATGACCAGAGGACCACTTGGACCAATTTTGGTGATTTTTTAAATTATATTATTTTTATTATAATTATTTTTATTTTGGAGTATTAATTAATTTAAAAATAAAATAAGGGTTGAAAAATGAATTTTATATTTTTCAAAAATCTCTCTGATATCAAGGAAATCAGAGAATCAATTTTTGTAATTTTCTGATTTTTTTTTGATTTATTATAATTATTTTAGTGAAAATGCTAGAAAATACATTTTTTTAATTTTAAAATTGCCCTAGTCTTTAAAATTTAATATCTCATTAAATAGACCTAAGAAAAATATGGGGTTTGTTCCTAAGTGATTAAATTTCAAAATATGACATTTTGGTGAATTTTATTATTTTTGTGATTTTTATTATTTTTTAATTATTAAAATATTAAAATAATACTAAAAAATCAACTTTTTTAGAAAATTGAAATTTTAATTTTCTTAAATTCCCCTGATATCAGAAAGGCTCCAAAACAAATTTGGTGAATTTTTTAAAGGTATTTTGAAAGTTATGAATTTTTAAAGTTTAAAATGGCTAAATGGCTTAATCAACCCATTTAGTAGGGCTAACCAAGTCCAATTGACTTAAAATTTTTATGGTGAGTTCCTCTGATCCTAAAGGTCAGTGGAGAATTGATTTCAAGTCAATTTGATGTATGGTTAGCTCTAATTAATAAGGGATCTATTTTGGGTGTTTAAGCCAATTAAGGTTATTTTAAATGAGTTAACCCAAAAGCTATTTTTCCTAGTGGTCCTCTGGTCATAAGGGACATCACCAAATTTTCCTAGAATTTATTTCTCAACATGCTAATTATTGGATTTAAAATACTCAAAACAGTAACATGAATTTGAAAAATCAATAACTTCTCATAGGGATGGCCTTCGACTTTGGAAAATTCGTGGAATGTTCCCAAATCCAGAGGCTTCAAAAGCCCTATGGTCTCATGCCATGGTGAATTTCCTATATGCATGGAGAATTAAAATAATGCAGAGGGTAAATAAATTATTAAAAATAAAATGCTTGATGAAATTAAATAATTTCTTTTCCACAATATTCTCCTCTGTTCAATGAGCAAGAGGGTATTTTTATTTTATTTTTCTGATTTTCCTACACAAAGTTATGGATTTTTGAAGTTTAGGGAATTAAATAAATCAAAAAATCCCTAATTTTCTATTTATCCGAGTCGGCGCCGCGTCAACCTTAGCATCTCCGAAGTGCCGCGTGACGCGCTCCCATTCGACGCCGCCACTTGAGTCAGCAGCCCGGGTCCCGCCTTCCGCTTATCATCTGCCGATCCGACCCGATCTGAGCCGTCCGTCCGCGCGTGTATTAAATGGACGGCATCCGTTCATCGTCCTCAAGCGTCCTCACCCGAGAGCCATCCACACTAAATCCCTAATATCTCACTCGATACTCGATGGATTTTCGTGTTTTTATACTCTATGGATTCGTCTTGAAGAGACAAATACATCTATACGGTGATCATGCATTGAAATTAAAGCATTTGAAATGGAGAATCTCCGAAGCTCGGGATGAAGAATTAGCTCATACCTTTGCTCAGAGAAGCGTGGCTTCAATCTGAGAGTTGTGTCACCTTCGATTGCGTCCCAACAAGCTCCAGATGAAGTCTCCTGGTCTGGTGAATTGCTTAGGTAGGATTTCGACCACAGCCGATCATAAAGCTTGGAGGCTGGAGCAACCGGGTGGCTCCGGAGATGGGGCTTTTGCGCGTGGGCACCTTCTCTTGGTCCGGTGAAGGTGTAGGACCAATCATTTCGAGGATTGATCCACCGTGGAGAAGTGTCCCGGTTTTGGGTGGAATTTCGGCTGAGAAATTGGGTTCTGTCAGTGGGGATTAGGGCAAATCGACACCGGGGATCAACTCGCTCTAATGATGGAGAAGAGTTTGGAACAATTTTGGCAGAGTTTCGGCAAGGTTTGTGCAACTCTCTTCTCATGGCCGTGAGGGGGTGGTGTTTAAATAGAGAGGGTGGAGGGCCTCCCGAGGAGAGTTAGGGCTCGGGATCGCTCGGCTTCGCAAGAGAAGAACATACTACAATGGCCACTTGGGGATGGGGCAACTCAGCAGGTGAGAATTTCAAGTTTAGGCTCACATGTGAGCTCTCGGCCATGGTGTTTTCCCGCGACCCGGTGGCCGGCCGGCGTGCATTGGTCACCATCTTGTTCGAGTGGGTCGTGGTCTGGGTTTAGTGTAGGCAATCGGCAAATGTCATGTGTAAAAGGCTTGGATTGAAATGGAATGGGGGAAGGCTATTTTGGGTTCAAATGAGTCAACCCCTCCATTTGGGCTAGGTGCACCACCCAAGGCCTGGTTTTGGGCCGAAAAGGATCATTTGGGCCGACTAAGAGAAAATGGTTTGGTCTCCATCCATGATGAGGTGGCTAAGCATGGTTTAGTGTGCGACATGCTTAAGGTAAAAAGGGTTTAAGAAGGAATAGGAAAGGGGGCCCTCCTTTTGCCATTAATGGCTTGATCACATGTCAAACCTTCCATGGCTCCATGTGGCTTGCCCATGGCTTGCATGGCTTGTCTTTGGCTTGGGGAAAGTTGAGTTAATTTAATGGAAATGGATTTAAGAAAAAAAATTTTGGTATTTAGGGGTGATTTGACATGAGGCTTGATTTGGAATTATTTGATGATGGGATTATAACTTAGGGAATGGCTTTGATTAAATGGATGGCAAATGGAAATGTCATGTGGGCTTTAGGGCCAATTTTGGGCTTTTGTATTTGGTGGAAATGGGCTTTTAAAATGGCTTAGGGAAGTGGGCTTTTGGATTTTAAAATGGATTTTAGGATGGAATTTTGGCAAAGTATTGGGCCAAATAATTGTTGGGTTTAGCTCATAGATGTGTCATGAGTGACTTGGAGCAAATTGGGAGTGATTTGGGTTTAAATTGGGTTGAATTTGGGCTCCTTTGGTGAATGGGCCAATATAGGTCAAATTAGGCTAAGTTGGGCCAATGTTGGGCTAGGGTTAAAATTGATGTAAAATAAATGTTGGGAAATGTCTATGGGAGTGTTTCAAAGAGGTTTTGACTTTGTTTGGGCTTTGATTTTGGGATTTGGGCTAATTTGGGTTAGGTTTGGGTTTAGGTCAAAATTGGGCTTTTTAGCTTTGGGTTGAATTTGAGTGGGGTTTGGGTCTAAATGTTGGGCAAATCATGTTAGTGTTTTTTTTGTGGGGATGTCAAGGAAGGTTTAGAAAAGATTTGGGGTTAATTGGAGTTGAATTGGGTGAGTTTGGGTTAGGTTTGGGTCATGGGTCCAAATTGGGCTTTAAGGCCAAAAGTGAAATTGGATTCAAATGTCAATCAAATTAGAATTGGATTTGGTCTAGATTGGTATTGGGAATGTTGAATTGAAGCTTAGAATTGAATTGGACCAGAATTTGGGTCAATTGGGTAGGCTTGGTTTGACATTGGGTTCACTTAGGGTTAAAACAGGTCAAATTGGGGGTTTTGACAAAAGTGGGGTAAATTGACAAAATTGGCCCATGGTGTAGTTGAACAAAATGAAATTGGGAATATTTGGGATTTTCTGGAATTTTCTGGGAATTTTATGAATTTTTGGATTTTTGGGTCAAGAGGGGTATTTTGGGTATTTGGAGGGTATCGGAGGTATTTTTGGAATTTTTGGTATTTTTGGGTATGGATGATCAATTTGAGTAATGTGGAAATGTTTGGGATTGTTTTTCGAGGAATTTTGGGTGATTTAGGGATTTTGCAAATTTTAGGTAGTTTGCAAGGTTTTGGTAGGTAAGCGGTGTAGGGTCCCGGGGTCAAAATCGAAAATTTGGAAAATCGAAGATCGGGTAAATTTGAATGGAATAAAATCATTTTGGTTGAGCCATGAAGCCACATTAAGCCCACATGAGCCATGAAGGGACTCATTTGAGGCATCCACTATGTTGTTCCTAATCCTCTTAGCCAAGGGCTTAGGGGTTAGCGACCATCCATGTGAATCACCTTTATGAGTCGAGGTCAGTAGGTATAGGTGTGTGAAAGTGTAGTGTATAAATGTAGTGTGTGTGTAAGTCTACCCTTCACCGCACCAGTGCCACCTGTGGCGGTCCTAAGGCCAAAGAGTCACTATAGGAACTCATCCTTTAAACTTCCAAATTCGATTTCAACCCTCTAGGTGATTAGGGGTCTATAGTCAAGCTTCGTAGAGTTTGCAGGGAGTTAAGAAGTGGTTTGGGTTTCTAAGTGGTGGGTCCCAACTCTAGTCCTCTAAGATAGTCAAGGGAAAAGCCTAAGGCTAGATCCTAAGTACTAAAAAGAAGAAGAGAAGACCTCATCAAAAATGAGGTCAACAAATGGACCCCCAATAGGTGTGGTGATCTGACGGAGCACACCGCGCGTATTGGCGTTGACCGAAAAGATCAACAAAACCAATCACGGATGTCCAAGTGACAAACTTAGGATGAAGTAGAAGAGTTTCGCCGGGGAGTGTCAAGTATATCTCCGAGACCGGAGATCCCCGAACTCTCGCCTGGGAAAGGAAAAGAAGGTGAATTCCCAATCACATGATATAGGGAATTTCAATTTAGATTTTATTTTGTTTCAATTTAAGTTTTGATGTGTGAGTTTAGATTTCAATTTAGAGTTTCAATTTAGATTGAAGTTTGTCAAAATTAATTTGAAGGGATTTGATTTGAAAATGGAATTTCGAGGTTTTAGATGTAACATCTTCAACCTCAAAAGAAAATCGAACTGATTGATTGAATCATTGCAATGAGGAGAAATCTCAGAGCAATGCGGTATCGGATGTAAAATCTTTAAGCTCAAGAGTTTGATTTTAGTGTATTTCATTTCAATAAGGAAAGAATTCTAAAGCAATGCAGTCTCGGATTTAAAATCCTTGACCCCAAGAATTTGATTTTGATGTATTTCATTGCGATAGGGAAAGAACCTAAAGCAAAGCAGATCTCGATGTAAAATCCTCGACCCCAAGAGTTTGATTTTGATGTATTTCATTGCGATAGGGAAAAACCTAAAGCAATGTAGTCTCTGATGTAAAATCCTCAACCCCAAAAGTTTGATTTCGATGTATTTCATTGCGATAGGAAAGAACCTAAAGCAATGCAGTCTCGAATGTAAAATCCTCGACCCCAAAAGTTTGATTTTGATGTATTTCATTGCGATAGGAAAGAACCTAAAGCAATGCAGTCTCGGATGTAAAATCCTCGACCCCAAAAGTTTGATTTTGATGTATTTCATTGCGATATGGAAAGAACCTAAAGCAATGCAGTCTCTGATGTAAAATCCTCAACCCCAAAAGTTTGATTTTGATGTATTTCATTGCGATAGGAAAGAACTCTAAGCAATGCAGTCTCGGATGTAAAATCCTCAACCCCAAAAGTTTGATTTTGATGTATTTCATTGCGATAGGGAAAGAACTTAAAGCAATGCAGTCTCGGATGTAAAATCCTCAACCTCAAAAGTTCGATTTTGATGAATTTCATTGCGATAGAGAAAGAACCTAAGCAATGCGATCTCTGATGTAAAATCCTCAACCCCAAAAGTTTGATTTTGATGTATTTCATTGCGATAGGGAAAGAATCTCAGTAATGCAGCTCTCGGATGTAAAATCCTCAACCCCAAAAGTTTGATTTTGATGTATTTCATTGCGATATGGAAAGAACCTAAGCAATGCAGTCTCGTATGTAAAATCCTCGACCCCAAGAGTTTGATTTTGATGTATTTCATTGCGATAGGGAAAGAACCTAAAGCAATGCAATCTCGGATGTAAAATCCTCGACCCCAAAAGTTTGATTTTGATGTATTTCATTGCGATAGGAATGAACCTAAAGCAATGCAGTCTCGGATGTAAAATCCTCGACCCCAAGAGTTTGATTTTGATGTATTTCATTGCGATAGGAAAGAACCTAAAGCAATGCGATCTCGTATGTAAAATCCTCGACCCCAAAAGTTTGATTTTGATGTATTTCATTGCGATAGGAAAGAACCTAAAGCAATGCAGCCTCGGATGTAAAATCCTCAACCCCAAAAGTTTGATTTTGATGTATTTCATTGCGATAGGAAAGAACCTAAAGCAATGTAGTCTCTGATGTAAAATCCTCAACCCCAAAAGTTTGATTTTGATGTATTTCATTGCGATAGGGAAAGAACCTAAAGCAATGTAGTCTCGGATGTAAAATCCTCAACCCCAAAAGTTTGATTTTGAATAGTCATTGACTTTGCAAAGATTTGTAGTGTTTATTTGAAAAGTGTGGAATTTTGGTGTTTCAAGAATTTCATGAAAGTTGTAAAAGACTATCATGGAAGGAAATAAATTAGGAAGGAATATGTAGATGCCACATATCCTGCTCAAAAGAATTGATCGGAAGTCACTGGTTTGGATTGGATATAATTCCTCGCCATCAGATTCGATCCGTGTCAATGGGATCAACCGCTTCCATCCCAGACAGGGGGGAGAATGAAACAGATTCGATTTCAGATTTGGGAGATTGAATTTGAATTCGATTGAAACTTGATTTGAAATCTGGAAGGATTGAATTTGAATTTGATTTAAAATTTGATTTGAAATTTATGTTCATTTTGTTTGTCTTTAACGGTTCGAATTTATTTTATTTATTTAATGTCCATGTGAGTTTGGTGTTCGTCATTTTTAGATTTTTTTACGGAAAGTTTTCTTTTATTCTTTTTGTTTCTTTTCTGTTCTTTGTTCGAAGTTCATTTAACTTTAATGGCGTTTCCCTACTAATTTGCACAAAAGAGGTGAAGGCCAAAAATGTGACATGGTCACTTTCATTCCAATCATGTCGAAGATACATCATACAACTCGATCCGGAATACATCTCATACAATCCATGTAGACTCAAAACGGACTATGTATGATCTTTATCGATCCATCCAAAGAAGCATCTCGTCAAAAATCCATGTCCGAATAGTAGGGTACATGGTCAATAACATCACCTTCCAAGCCATCCTTGGCAAGGATGCCGTATGGATGTACATTGGAGGTGTGATATTTTCCATGTAGCTCACAACTCGTAAGGCCGGAGGCTCTCTAACTCCGGTCTCGGCCGGAAATGGTAAGGTGTCTTCCCGTCGTCCATCCTCCTGAAAGTAACCGAGATCCGCTTCACCGGTACTCCCGGTATGCAATGCTTAGCGATATCCGCTCCGTTGCCCTTCGCATCATGACGGAACCTACCGGTAATGGTATCTTCACTAGCCCTCGGAACTCACCCGGGCCCGCTATCCGGAGGTCGATCCGAACATGATGTTACACTCGTTCAGGAAAGAGACCGTGCGGAAAGGTCCGACAAAGTCGTGGTGATCTATGTGCGGGGGTATGCAATCACCCCGCTTGTAGATATTAATAATGCACTGTTGGGTATGCAATCCGCTAGCAATACCCTCCATGCTATCAATCTCTTTACCATTCTCTTGATGACTAATGGCATTGGATCCACTCGGCCATGACGCGAGTATTCCCGGAGGGTTTCCTTCCCGTCTTCCGCAAAGTTGTAACAGACATCCACATTGTATTGTGATTCTTCCTTTCCCCGGCATCCATCTCCGGGTTCCGAGTAGGTGTTTCCCTTAGGCGGCCCGCTCAGCCCATTCTTTTCAAATCCCGGATGCAATCCACGATTTGTTGTTGTTCATACTCTGAAAATACGTCTGTATGTAACTCGAGGCCCTCTAGTATATTAATCCTTCTGCCTCTAATTCTCTCGAAGTATTCAAAGGTTTTCTTTTCGACATTCTGCATTCTTTCCAGCTCATATTCTGGAATAATCTGCAGATGGCAAGGCCTGGTGACGTATTGCAGGATATACGGCTCAATCCCTTCTAGTTCTCCTGCATACCTCGGCTCCTCGGGGATGATGTCCGTCGGGACATCCCCCGGGGTTGCTTCCGCAACAAGGTCATGCATTACTGGTGGTTCTATCTGGTGGCGTGGTAGCCTTCTTTCTTCGATCTTCGTGAGATTTCCCCGGTCCTTTCGTTATTCTAGGAGCCGGCCTCCTTTCTTCGTGTTCCCGGTGAACCGGCGTCCTCGAAGTGTAAGTACCGGCAGCAGCAGCCGCCTCGTCGCGCCGATCCGCCGCTAGTTTGGTTAACATCTTACTGATACGGCGATTCTTATTTCTTCGTTGCGTTATCGTGAGAGTAGCTCTTCGAACTTCGAATCTCTCGCGGGCGCGGCGACCGACAAGCCTCGCCCTCCGCCGTAGCGACTACGTACTTGATTTTCTTATCGTCTTCGGTGTTCGCTTTCCTTTTCTTGCTATCGGATTGGTGGCTCGGGCCACCCACTTTCATCACTCGTCCGCCTCGGGCAGCTCTTCTCGTCAACTCGGGACCCAATCATTTTCCTCGTACCGCAGCCCGTCGGTGCGAATGTCCGAGTCAATCTCGATTATCGCTCCATCCTTCACCCTCTTTTCATCGAGTGCAAGGCTTACGCCATTTCTAAAGTTCAGACCAACCGCCCGTTCGACATTTCCCCGCGAAAAGACAAGGAAAAGGATCGTGGGTCGTACTAAGAACAAGAACATTAAGAAAATGTTTATTAAAGACAATTTTTTTATTACTTTTTGTATTTTTAAATTTAACAGAATGAAGTGGGAAAAGATCAGAAAAAGATCTTGATATTGAAGAGAAAACAAGGAAAATTTTATTATCATGCTTTTATTTATTTTAGCACATTTTTTATTATTTTTGGGTTCGGACCCAAATCATAAGTAATTACTTCGCCCGTGCTTCTTAGGGATGAAGAATTCATTCCTTCGAAACATCAGTGGCAGTAATACTTTTTCAAGTATCGTCCGTTGATCGGAAGCATATGTCGTTCTCCCCGGCAATTCACTAACCGGTAGGAACCTCCCGAGTATACTCGCTTCAACCACAAACGGCCCTTCCCAAGTGGGTTCAAATTTTCCTCCTATCTTGCGGTGTGCAAGAATAGTCTCTTGAGAACGAGAACTAAGTCACCAACTTTAAAGGTTCTTGGGCGGACCCGCTCGTCATGGGCTCGAACCATCTTAGCTTGGTATAATTCTAAGTCTCCGTCGCGCCGCAAGTCTTTTCCCTTCCATGCTTTCTAATTCCTCTAGTCGTAATTTGGCATTCTCTTCTCGTCGTGATCTTATTTGCAACTCGCAATTCCGAGTGAAGGAAGCCGAACCTCTAAAGGTAACATCGCCTCGGACCCATACACCGCGAGCGTATGGTGTAGCTTCGAGTAGGAGTTCTGAAGGTTGTCCCAGTAGGCCCATAAGGCTTCTAACAACTTCTCGTGCCAATTTCTCTTATTATCGTCCAGGGGTTTCTTTAAAATTTGAATGAGGGTTTCATTAAAAGCCTCAGCCAGGCCGTTTGCTCTTGGGTAGTAAATTGTTGAATATCGCTAATCGATTCCGTGTCTCTTAACAAAATTGTTGATTTGTGTGCTTTTGAATGCTGACCCATTATCTGAGATGATTCTGCGCGGCACTCCGAAACGGCAGACAACTCGGTTCTCGAAAACCGTAACACGTGGTGTGCTTTAACTTCTCCGAGTGGAACCGCCCGCCTACTCGGAAAAGTAATCAGTAGCCGCAAGGATGAAGCGATGTCCTTTTGAAGATGGTGGTTCTATCGACCCACTATATCCGTGCCCTAACATTCAAATGGCCACGACGCAATTGTCCGATGTAAGCACATTTGGAGGTTGGTGTAGTAACCACTCCGCGCACTCGTCATCGGTGACAGCTTCGGCGATTTTCATGCGATCGGTCATCATCGAGGGCCGTAGTACCCTAGTCTTTTAATTTTCATTTTCATCTTCGGACCCGACCGGTGAGCGCCACAGAGTCCTCGAATGCACCTCTTTAACGATTTCACAGGCCTCGACCCGCTTAGGCACCTTAGCCACATTCGATCAAAAGACCTTCTCGTACAAGGTGTTGTTTATTAATGCGTAAGACGCAGTTCTTTTCGATCCGATGAGCTAGCGACCTATCGTCCGGTAGTTTTCCTCGTTTGCGGTGTAGTCTATTAACTGGCCGTCACCAATCTTCTCGTGTTTTCTCGTCACCGTTGCAACCGATTCTTCTTCTTTTCCGATTTGTGTATCGTGTCTATGTCGAGCCGTGATAGGACCCGACGTCCGTGAACCGACACTTCCACCGACTCATCTTGCAAACAAGCAAATTCTTTTGCGAGAGCGAGCTAACGCATCTGCTAAAGCATTTTATTTTCTGGGAATTTTGTAGATTATTACATTTGGAATTTGTTCCAACAACTGTATGGCATACTGGAAGTATTGCTCGAGTCTTGGCTTTAAAATTCTGTACTGTCTGACGATCTGTTGAATGATTAACTGCGAATCCCCGTAGATGTTGATGTCTGTTATCCCCATTTGAATAGCTAATTCCGACCCCGTTATGAGGGCTTCGTATTCTCGCTTCGTTATTCGTACACGGCTCGTCAAGTGGTAGGAGTATCTTAACATCCCCCGCTCCGGTGTTATAAAGATTAATCCGATCCCCGCCTTACCGGCACTATCACTTGCGATTCTTCGTCTTCGTGTGCCGAAGATGCTCCGTCGAAATATAATTCCCAACATCGATCATCGTGGTCTTCTAGGCTCATTATTTGTTCATCCGCAAATCGTCATCGAGAGGAGATTTTGCCGCAAAGGGTGTGCAGCAAGGAAATCTGCTAAGACTTGTCCCTTTACGACACGAAGAGGCACGAAAGTTATATCGAATTGCAATAATATCATCGACCATCTGGCAAGTCTGCCGGAAAGCGTTGGACGAGTCATCAAGTATTGCAATGGATTAAATTTCGAGATCAGGCGAGCTTATGAGAAAGCATGTAGTGCCCGAGCTTTTGAGCGGCGAAGATCGTGGCCAAACAATGCTTTTCAATTGCGGCATACCTTATTTCCGTCGGAAGTAAACGACGGCTTAAGTAGTAAAGAGCATTTTCTTTACCCTCATCATCGACCTGCCAATCGTGGCTCCGAGAGAGTCGTCTAATGCCGCGGTATAAAGCATCGCCGGTCTACCCGAGACCGGGGTCGCTAAGACAGGAGGTGTCATTAAATATTGTTTAATGTCCTTCGAAGGCCTCTCGGCATTTCTCTTCCCAAATAAATTTAGCGTCCTTTTTAACTAGTGGCGAGAAAGGCCGACACCTACCCGACAAGTTCGAGATAAAGCGTCGAAGATATGCCAACTTCCTCGAAAAGATCGTAGTTGTTTTAAGGTTTGGGAGGCGGCATTTCTAAGATAGCTTTTAATCTTTTCCGGTCGATTTCAATTCCACGATGTCGGACAACGAATCCTAAGAATTTCCCGAGGTGACGCCGAAGGCGCATTTTAAGGGATTCATCTTAAGGTTAAATTGTCTTAATCGTTCGAAAACAATTCTCAAATCATACAGTGGTTTTCCTTTACTTTGCTTTTCGATGACCACATCGTCCACGTAGCATTCGACTCGATTGTGGATGAGATCATCAAAAATTCTCGTCATTGCTCTCGGTATGTCGCTCTCGCGTTCTTCAATCCGAATGGCATTACCGTGTAGCAATATACTCCGATCGGCGTTCGAATCCCGTAAGCTTTTCATCTTCTCGGAGCCATTTTTATCCGGTTGTATCCTCGAAGATCCATCCATGAATGAGAATATCTCATGTGTCGAAGCGATGTCGATCATTAGTTCGGGATCTGGTAGAGGAAATTCATCTTTTCGGACATGCCTTCGTTTAAATCTCCGAAGTCCACACAAATTCTGATCCGACCATTCTTCTTTCGACCGGCACCACATTGGCTAACCAAGTCGGGTATTGTTCTTCACTTGACAAATTTAGCATCTATTAGCTTTTTAACATCAGCTATAACTTGTTGTTCGATTTCTAGACGCATTCTTCTCGGGACCTCGTCCGGACGGGACGATAGCAGATCCACCCCTAGCTTATGGACTGCGACCTCCGGAGATAAACCCGGCATCTCATCGTAGTTCCAAGAAAAACAAGCCTTTAAATTCTATTAATAACTCGATTATTTCTTCTGAGTCTTCTTTATTGAGCAAGGAGCTAACAAAGGTAGGTCTAGGCTCCTCGCTAGTACCTAAGTTAACTTCCGTTAACTCATCTATCAGAGATTTAATTTCTTCTTCGAATTCGTGGCGTCTCCAACTTGTAAATCTTCAAGTTCTTCTCGTAGTTTCCATGCGCTTTCATTAGACTCGCAAGTGACAACTAAGCAAAATTCGCATCGTCCAATCGATCCTACCGTGCCGAATCCGAGTCCATGCTTTGAATCGAGTGGACGACCGGAGTTATTTCATAATTTTTCAAAATGTTGTGATCGACCTTTCGTCCATTGTCGAGGTAAGAAACCACGTTGAATTAAATTTCGAACACAGGGAGAGTACCACTCAAAAGGTAATTCCATTAATTCTGATGAAGTGACATCTTTAAATTATACATTATTTTCAATTTTGGAGGAAGGAGCACCACAGTAGAATTTGATTGGCTTTCGCACCGCCGCTACGTACCTCTTTCGACCACCATACCCTCGATCTTATTAGAATTGATCGGGGTCGTGGTCATAGTATGTACATAGTGGTTAATCTTCTCGTACATCGATTTGTATTCTTCGTTCTTCTCATCTTCGAGAGAGATCTTGAATTGCGGCTTCTTCCGACTTACTGTCGCCGCTTCTTGCTTCGATTTCTTTTTCTTCTTCGTAACCGTCTTCCCAATCAACATTGATGGCCGGTTCTCCTCCGTCCAACTATCCTAACGTCTCTACCACGACCTCGTCCCCGCCTCGACCTCGGATGCGAGTCGTGGAGAAACCTTCACCATCTCGCCGTAAGGGAGTGGTGAGTGACCGATTGGACTAGAACTTCGGGTTCTTCGTCGTCCCGAACTTCCTTTGCTTAATTCCTTATGGTATCTTCTGAGAAGATTGTTTTCTTCGGGGTGCGTAATAAGCCGCATCTTCATGAATTCCAATCTCATGTACGGAGAATGGTCAGTAAGTCACCTTCGATGCACTCGTTCCCCTCCATCGTAGTATTTGATGCACCGGTGTAGGGATGATGGTACCATCCTCGTTTTCATGTATCCATGGTCGGCCCAAGAGAGCGTTGAACGACGTTTCGAATCAATTATGTGAAATTTCT
The DNA here is from genome assembly GCA_022702705.1 of Papilionanthe hookeriana x Papilionanthe teres. NCBI lineage: Eukaryota > Viridiplantae > Streptophyta > Magnoliopsida > Asparagales > Orchidaceae > Papilionanthe > Papilionanthe hookeriana x Papilionanthe teres. Next base: position 59,424,364 of record CM040438.1, on the reverse strand, counting down.
GCGGTTGTCTTTGCTAAGTCACCGGTCTTCATTAGTAGTGTTATTGATCCGAGGGCTCTTTCTCCTTTCTAGTTGAATCCTCTTAATAACATTTTGTCTGCTTCGAGCTCGCGAGCATTAATTTCCAAATATGCTAGTGTTCGAAGACTCATTATATTAATTGAGGCTCCTGGATCTACCAATACTCTGGAGAGTGTAAACTTCCCAATTATAACTGAAATGTACAACGGTCGGTTGTGATCTGCTGTCCCAAGTAGTAGGTCATTGTCCATGAAGGTAACACCTTGCTTTTCCTTTAACGAGCAAACCTCATCTAAGGGATCTCCAGCCATTTGAGCTAAGCAAATTTCTGGATCAAGTAAGGCCTTGATCAGAGCTTCTCTCATCTCCTTTGATAAGATGGGAGCGTCGTAGATGCTCGGCTGCGTCGTAGTTTCCTAAGATGGGCTAGCACGTTATAGTCCACTTTATTTTCATGTGTCTCGATTTCTTCTCGAATGGTTATTTCTTCCGCCGGGTTGGTTCTTTCGAACTACCACTCGCTTTCCTTTGTCCTTCGGACCCATTCTCGGAGGTAGAACTCTTCCACTTCTTAAGTTAACTTCGTAATTTCTTCCGAATCTTAGTGTCGAGCTTCGCTGGTGTTTCTTCTTGAATTGGAATGACATGTTCTTCTCGATTAGCTTCGCAGTTCGAAGGCTCTAACTCTATCGTGACCGGAGCTCCTCGAAACTCGCAGATAGATTCGTTGCTCGTTGAACTCTCGTAACCTCCTCGATGGATGTTTTCTCATCATCGTGATCGTCGAGATTGTGTATGATTCGAGAATTGTCATCGGTATCGAAATCGATGTCCGGATTGTCGCTAGTAACGTAATTGTTAAAAACAGTCAAAACGTAGCCATCGCCATCACCCTTATCATTATAAGATCCCACCGAAGTGAGCAGATAATCATACAGAGTCAGAGGTTCGAGGGATTTCTCCCCCGAATCCGAAACAACTATCCTAGGATAAGCAGCCCCTAGTCTAGCCTTAGGAGCCTCGGTCCTCTCTTCTTCATCAATTTTCTTCTTCTCTTCAATCGTCTCTTGTTGAGGTGGTTCTTCTATCGCAAGTGATAAGTGCCGACTCGACTGTGTTTCGAACTCCGAATCGAAGCTCGCACCGAGGCGGTTCGGATGCCGTCTAAAATCTTTTTCGAAGACCTTGTCCAAGCGGTAGTCCATCCATCGTCAGCTTGTATAGGGATCTATCGAACGATGATATCGCCGAGACAACATCGACGGAACCTCCTTTCCGGGGTTCCTTCATGTACTCCTTCGGGATTGTTATATTCCCTTTCCGAAGGTCATCATCGAGCCAACTTTCGAAGGTAATGCAATCCTCTATCTTGTGTCCAAGCATCCGGTGGTAAGGGCAAAAGTCGGGATCACCTTTCTTGTTGACTTCTTCCGGTCTTTTAGGCTCTAGTAGCCGGAAATCCGGAGTCTTCATTCGACTACGGAACATCTTTGCATCGCCTCATTTTTGAATGGATATTCCTCGCTCGTAAACTCCCTTAATGTACGTTGCGGACGAGGCGGTTGTTCATACCGCGGAGATGGCCGATAGCTAGGCCGAGGTCGTCGGTAATTCCGTCGAGGTTGTCGCGGCCGTTCGACGATATTTGTATCGGCTGCTTGCCTTCGTCGACCGCCGCAACAATCTCGGATTTCTTTTCAAAAGTCTTCACGAGCTTTTCGTCTCGTCTTGTCTGGCGAAACTTAATTGCTTCGCCTCCTCTTGCAAGCTCCCGGCGTTGCTTAACAACTTCTCAAAAGTCTTAATAGTGAATCCCTCGAGGAGAAGTGCTATCGGGTCGCGAATGCTTTTAAGTAAGATGCCAACCGCATGTCGTTCTTGTAATCGTGGTTCACAATTCATACTTAGATTCCTCCATCGAAGTATGTAATCCACCAAAGTTTCGTTCGGCTTCTGCTTCTCTACCACTAAATCACCTATAGTGATGTGGTGCTGAGCTCCGGCGAATCGCTCGATGAAGAGGTTTTCTAGCTCTGAGAACGTCTTCACTGAACCATTCGGTACTCCCGCATACCAATCGAAGGCAATTCCCGACAGTGCCGTCGACGAACCGTCGGAAGAGTAATGCATCGCTCCCGCCGCATTGCAACAACCGGCACGAAAGTGTGCAACATGCCGTCGGGATTCCCGGCTCCATCAAAGGTCTCGAACAGCAGGTGGTACGAAGCCTTGGGGTATCGGACAGTCGTCGAATTCTTCCGGTAAGGTCTACCCATCCGAATGGATGTCCCGCTCTTCGATCGTGCTAAGGCTTCTCGCACCCGATGTTCTACCAAGCTCTTGATATCTTTTTCTCGGAATCATGCTTTATGTTGTATCTTCCTTTAGCCGATCATCTCCATCGACGGATGTAATCTCCTTTCCTCCGTCCACAATGTGAATGACCTCCGGGGTGTCTCTCTTGGGGTCGCACTCGACTCCGGAGAGTGGCTAGGGCTACATCCATCTCTTCCATCCTCTTCGCCATTCGGGCGATCATATCGTCTTTCTCTTGAAGCCGTCTTCTCATCGCTTCCGGCTTCCTCTCTTCTGCGGCCGTAGGAGCACCTCGTGAAGCCGATGAAGCTCGTGTTTCGACCATGTTGATTTCTCGCATACTCATCATCCATGAATTCCGATGAATCAATCTCGTCTCCGAATTTCTCTTCTCTTTCTTTCGCTAGTCGTCGAATATCGCTCCTCAACTTTTCCATAGCGTCCTCTAGCGGTCTTTTCCGTGCATCCTCGCAGCTTGTCGTGTGATAGCCGCCGGTTCCCTTCTCGCGAGTCCCCTTTATCGCAAGAAGCACTTTCTTCGCATTCAAGTCTCCCGACGAGACTTTCCTTCTCGTGTTGTTGTTTCAATCTTAGTTGTCCAAAGAGTGGGACGCCATACTATCCTTCTAGCAAGACGAAGGTCTAGGACCGGATGGTCCGTCGCCAAAATGCCGGAAGGTGGTATTCTCCCTAATCCGTAACCCCGAAACAACGATAGGCGGACTAGCCTTCATCCTTTTATTTGGCTTTTCTGTAACGATGGCAGGTTCTACTCGTGGTCCAAGAAGGGATTTGACTGGTACCCGCCCTATCCTTCTTAGAATCTCTGATACTGGGCATTTCTCTTTCTTTGCTAGCTTCTCGATCACAGTCTGTAGTCGGGCAAACGGCGTGATCCTAGCCCTTTTCTTTCGTCATCATCATAGTATGCCTGGTCGAGGTAATGTAGAAACAATCCTGCGGACATTTTCCTTGTCAGTCGCGGCAGAAAGGGGGTGGAATCTACTTCCTTCCAAAAAGGGTGTATCTTCAGGCAATGTTATGTATTCAGGTAGTGGTGTGTACTCAGGGATTTCCTCCAGGAAAGCAACTTCGGCAGCTCTAGCCTTCCTGGCAATCTTCCTACTTCTGTTCCTTCTTTGGGTCCGTGTTAGTGATGGAATTCTCGAGTCGGACCCGATTTCAAAAGCAAGGTCTCACAGAAAGTCCGTACCCTCCACGTAGCATGTGTTCACCATAATCTCCGGATTTCCTTCCCTTTAATCCGCGTGCTGCCGGGTAGGTGCGAGACAACTAAACCAGCTGGGGTAGCAAGAATGATTCTTCGCGGACAGCAGAGCATTCTCTCGACTGAATCTTTCGCAGGGCGGAAACTCTCGAGTCGACCTAAGGTCGAACTCGATCAACGGCTTCTCGGCTTCAGATACTTTGTTTGTCAATGCGAAAAGGGAAACGTCGGTGATCTCGACATTTGTGTTCTCGAATCCTTGTCCAAAACGGATGATCCCATTTTCGGCAACTTCATCCTTGTAAACAGTCGAAGTCCAGTCCATTGGTGAAGGAGAAAATCAGCCTTGGGGCTTCCATTTCTGCAGGCGGATTCCGATTGTCGGTCCCAAGTTATGCTTCTTCTCATCAGGACGAAAAGAAAGGAATCGAAAAGGGTCCGAACACATTCTTGTTCATGTATTTATAAGAAGGAGTTATTTGTTAAAAGAATCATTCGTTAAAGGGTTTGTTTATTTAGAACGGAATGTTCAAAGGTGTAGAGAAGGTAAGGAATTCGATTTAGAGTTGGAAAGGAAAAGAAAGTCTTATGCAAGACTTTCGACTCGGAGGATCACTCCTAAACTAACACCTATCGGGGGTCCACCCCACCTCGAAAATGAGGTAAAAGGATCTCGGAACCTCTCTCGTTTAGGGTGGCTAAACAAGTGGCTCCTAAATCCGAGAGAATGTTGGTTATACTTGTTCAAGGTAGAAATGAACATAGTACTCCAATGGAAAGAAGGGTAGTTCGATCCATTAAGGACATGGATGCACTACCGATTTTTGAAAGCGTAATTATTCGATTATAATGGAGAGAGGAATATTCCTCACGGAGTCGCCTTAAATTGTCGGCACTATTTTTAGGTCGTGTGTTTTATTTTGAAAAGGGGTCGCCTAATAGAAATTGTCGGCGAATTTTTAATTTAATTTAAATAAATAATTGAAAAGTAGTATTTGATTTTGAAAATAATTTTAAATTTGAAAATTTTAAGATATGAAATCAAACCAATCTCACATCCCAAATAGTTTATATAAACGAGCACCACACCACAAACCGTGTATCTATCCCTAAGGATAGACACACTCGCTCGATCGGTGGGGCTCGATTAAACAAACTAAAAGATTTGTGACATCCGTTTGGTCTCGCGAACCAATTTTATAAGCCGACAAATTCCCCGCTTAATATGAAAGTATTAAATGTGGTTTATATTACTCGGTTCGTTTAAAATTCCCTATAAGGGCAAGCCCCTATAGTTAATTACATCTTAAGTGACGGGAATCACCTAAGAAAACTCTCGATAATAATCAGTAATTTTGCTCTCAAGAATTTCAAAGTTTAGGGTTTTCAAGGGATTGAATTTTAGAATTTTAATAGGGAGTGGATCAAATTTGGAACATTTTGTTTTGAGAATTCAAAGGAAGAAAAGTAGGAGAAATTATGGGTTCGAAGCGGACTTCGGTAATTTCTCGACTATCCTATTGTTTGGCTTGGATTTAGGAAAGTCCTAATGTTTATTTAGTATTTCAATCTTGCCAATTTTAATTAATTTGGACTTATATTTGTATGATAGAATCATACAAATAACTTAGAAGTTATGAGGGTTCATGTCGTACCGAACGACTACCTCGGAATCCTAAGTCCGGTTAGGGCTTAATTTGCAATACAAATGCCTAACAAAAGGTCGAGGATTTATGTTGCACTAGTGCAAACTACCTCGAAGTCCTATGGCTTGGTTATTTAATTCTAAGAAAGTTTTGCTGATGTAGATTTGTTTTGCTGACGACGATGGCCGTGCTGCCCACCATGCTCCGAGTTCCTTGTTGTTGCAGAGGTTTAGTTTTAGAAGTCATAAATCAAGAGATGAGAAAAGTGTTTTGGTTTGGAGGGAAACTTAATTTCCAAGTGTTCTTTGTATTTTAATTAAAACAAATCTTAAAGTTAATTATAACGACACTCGGTTAAGATCCCACGGTTCCATCCTTCCGCATCGTTATTTTTATCGGATTCACTTAGTCCGTATGAATTCGCTAAACTCAACCGAATGAGTCCCACACTTTCATTTAGGCCGCGGGAAATCCCGTTAGCGACACGTAGGTTACATCATCCGAGGTATTCCCGATCATCCAACAGACGTTTTAATTTAGTTATAATTGTAGTTTTGTGTTCCGTTTGTGATTAAATTTCGAGTTGTTTTATATTTTGAAATGTTGTGGCGGTGAATTTTATCTTGCAATGACTTTTAATTTAGTTTTGGTTTCAGCTTTTAGGGACTATCCTAAAGGTGTGGGTTTTCATGCAACAGTTGTTTATCATGCAAGAAAAGTAAGTGCGATGCGATTAAATAAATTGCAATAAGGTAAATCGCAATAAAATAAAAGCGTACCCGGAGGGTCTTCCCGTCATCCCAAGCCGCACTTAAAACACAATTAGAATATTTAAGCAAGTTCCTAGGTAAAGCTAAGGGAAGGGTTATGGTTTTCTACCAAGTTCCTAATCCTATAGCTAGTCATTTCCTATGACGTCTGTGTCCTTTGTGTTTTGGTTTAAGGACGATTTTCTTCATCAAAGAACAATTAAATTCAATTGTTCTCATAAACATCCTATCATATCGAGGAAGTGCTTAAGAAGAATCTTAAACATCTTTTCAATATCGCTAGTAATCGTTTTAAGTCCAAATGGATTTAATCAATCAAGTGAAGTAATCGTCCGAGGTTTAGTTAAGTTTTGTCATTATCTTACTCAGCTGAACTAGGATATTTGAATGTCCTATAAAGTGGAGTAACATTTCATTTAATGTTCTACTTGTAGAGTTATGATAATTAAAGTTTTCGAGGGCAAATCGGTGTTCCAATGATATGTGATTTAGTTTAACTTCAGTTAAAGGGTTTAAATTTGGAATAGTGTTCAAGTTGTTTTATTTTTAATTTCTTTATGTCTTAGGTGATGTTATTTAATTCAATTTAATTTAACTTTAATTTAATTTAATTTAATTTAATTTAGTTTAAGTTTTAATTTTAATTTAATTCTCGATTTAATCCAATTTAATTTGACTTCGATGTGAATTAATTTAATTTAATTTAACTTGATTTAATTTAATTTGATTTAATTTCATTTAATTTAATTTGATTTAATTTAATTTAATTTAATTTAATTTAATTTAATTTAATTTAATTCAATTTAATTTAATTTGTTTAATTTAATTTAATTCAATTTAATTTAATTTGATTTAATTTAATTTAATTTAATTTAGTTTAATTTGATTTAATTTAATTTAATTTAAATTTTAATTTAATTTTATTTTTAATTGAAATTTTAAAAGAGTTTAATAATTTAACTTTTAATTTAATTTAATGATTAAGTCCTTTAACATTTTAAAACTTAAATTTGAATTATCATTTTAATTAAGAATTAAATATTATTGAGATGATTAATTTAGGGATTTTTAAATTAAAGAATAAATATCTTCCTAATAATATCCCTATTTAATAATTCCAACTTTATTATTCTTCCAAATTTAATCAATTATTTAATTAAGGTTTATTTTAAGTATTTTCAAATTGTTTAATAGGTTTCTATCCTTTAATTATTTAAGTTTCAATCATCCAAATCGATTAGGATCAAATATTTTACTTGTTAATTTTTTATTAAACCTAAAGTTTTAATTAAGGGTTAAATTTTTTAATTACCATTTTGCTCCTTCAAGCTTAATAATTTCATAACTCACTAAATTGAACTTAAATGAACTTGAAATTTTTATATGACTTCACCCATATGTCAATAAAGACATGAGAGGAGAAAATGTGATTTTTCTGTATTTAATTTATTTATATAATTATTTTTGGTGGAAAATAGGAATTTCCAAGGAAAATTTAATAACATGACCAAGGGAGAGTTTCTGTCCTTAACAAAATTATGGGATATTCCTAATGACCAGAGGACCACTTGGACCAATTTTAGTAATTTTTTAAATTATATTATTTTTATTATAATTATTTTAAATTTTGGAGTATTAATTAATTTAAAAATAAAATAAGGGTTGAAAAATGAATTTTATATTTTTCAAAAATCTCTCTGATATCAAGGAAATCAGAGAATCAATTTTTGTAATTTTCTGATTTTTCTTTGATTTATTATAATTATTTTAGTGAAAATGCTAGAAAATACATTTTTTTAATTTTAAAATTGCCCTAGGCTTTAAAATTTAATATCTCTTTAAATAGACCTAAGAAAAATATGGGGTTTGTTCCTAAGTGATTAAATTTCAAAATATGACATTTTGGTGAATTTTATTATTTTTCTGATTTTTATTATTTTTTAATTATTAAAATATTAAAATAATACTAAAAAATCAACTTTTTTAGAAAATTGAAATTTTAATTTTCTTAAATTCCCCTGATATCAGAGAGGCTCCAAAACCAATTTGGTGAATTTTGGAAAGGTATTTTGAAAGTTATGAATTTTTAAAGTTTAAATTGGCTAAATGGCTTAATCAACCCATTTAGTAGGGCTAAGCAAGTCCAATTGACTTAAAATTTTTATGGTGGGTTCTTCTGATCCTAAAGGTCAGTGGAGAATTGATTTCAAGTCAATTTGATGTATGGTTAGCTCTAATTAATTAGGGATCTATTTTGGGTGTTTAAGCCAATTAGGGTTATTTTAAATGAGTTAACCCAAAAGCTATTTTTCCTAGGGTCCTCTGGTCATAAGAGACATCACCAAATTTTCCTAGAATTTATTTCTCAACATGCTAATTATTGGATTTAAAATACTCAAAACAAGTAACATGAATTTGAAAAATCAATAACTTCTCATAGGGATGGCCTCGACTTTGGAAAATTCAGGGAATGTTCCCAAATCCGGAGGCTTCAAAATCCCTATGGTCTCATGCCATGGTGAATTTCCTATATGCATGGAGAATTAAAATAATGCAGAGGGTAAATAAATTATTAAAAATAAAATACCTAATGAAATTAAATAATTTCTTTTCCACATTATTCTCCTCTATTCACTCAGCAAGAGGGTATTTTTATTTTATTTTTTTTATTTTCCTACACAAAGTTATGGATTTTTGAAGTTTAGGGAATTAAATAAATCAGAAAATCCCTAATCTTCTATTTATCCGAGCTCTGCCGCCGCGTCAACCTTAGCATCTCCGAAGTGCCGCGTGGCGCGCTCCCATTCGACGCCGCCACTTGAGTCAGCAGCTCGAGTCCCGCTTTCCACGTATCATCTGCCGATCCGACCCGATCTGAGCCGTCCGTCCGCGCGTGTATTAAATAGACGGCATCCGTTCATCGTCCCCAAGCGTCCTCACCCGAGAGCCGTCCACACTAAATCCCTAATATCTCACTCGATACTCGTTGGATTTTCGTGTTCTTATACTCTATGGATTCGTCTCAAGAGACGAATACATCTATACGGTGATCATGCATCGAAATTAAAGCATTTGAAATGGAGAATCTCCGAAGCTCGGGATGAAGAATTAGCTCATACCTTTGCTTAGAGAAGTGTGGCTTCAATCCGAGAGTTGTGTCACCTTCGATTGAGTCCCACGAAGCTCCACATGAAGTCTCACGGTCCAGTGAATCGCCAGGTAGGATTTCGACCACGACCGATCACAAAGCTTGGAGGCCGGAGCAACTCGGGTGGCCCGGAGATGGGGCTTTTGCTGGTGGGCACCTTCTCTCGGTCCGGTGAAGGTGTAGGACCAATCAATTCTGAGGATTGATTCACCGTGGAGAAGTGTCCTGGTTTTGGGTGGAATTTCGCCGAGAAATCGGGTTCTCGGCTGGGTGATTAGGGCGAATCGACACCTGGGGATCAACTCGCTCTAATGATGGAGAAGGGTTTGGAACAATTTTGGCGCAGTTTCGGCAAGGTTTGTGCAACTCTCTTCTCATGGCCGTGAGGGGGTGGTGTTTAAATCAGGAGAGGGGCGGAGGGCCTCCCGTGGAGAGTTAGGGCTTGGGATCACCGCTCTTGCATGAGAAGAACATGCTACAATGGCCACTCGGGATGGGGCAGCTCAGCAGTGAGAATTTCAAGTTTAGGCTCACATGCGAGCTCTCGGCCATGGTGTTTTCCGGCGACTCGGTGGGCTGGCCGAGCAAGGCATCGGTCACCATCTTGTTCAGTGGGTCGTGGTCGAGGTTTAGTGTAAGCAATCAGCAAATGCCATGTGTAAAAGACTTGGATCGAAATGGAATGGGGGAAGGCTATTTTGGGTTCAAATGAGTCAACCCCTCCATTTGGGCTGGGTGCACCACCCAAGGCCTAGTTTTGGACTGAAAAGGATCATTTGGGTCAACCAAGAGAAAATGGTGTGGTCTCCATCCATGATGAGGTGGCTAAGCATGGTTTAGTGTGTGACATGCTTAAGGTAAAAAAGGGTTTAAGATGGATTAGGAAAGGGGGCCCTCCTATTTCCATTAATGGCTTGATCACATGTCAAACCTTCCATGGCTCCATGTGGCTTCGTCCATGGCTTCATGGCTTGTCTTCGGCTTTGGGAAAGTCGAGTCAATTTCATGGAAATGGATTTAAGAAAAAACATTTTGGTATTTAGGGGTGATTTGGCATGAGGCTTGATTTGGAATTATTTGATGATGGGATTATAACTTAGGGAATGGCTTTGATTAAATGGATGGCAAATGGAAATGTCATGTGCGCTTTAGGGCCAATTTTGGGCTTTTGTATTTGGTGGAAATAGGCTTTTAAAATGGTTTAGGGAAGTGGGCTTTTGAATTTTAAAATGGATTTTAGGATGGAATTTTGGCAAAGGATTGGGCCAAATAATTGTTGGGTTTAGCTCATAGATGTGTCATGAGTGACTTGGAGCAAATCGGGAGTGATTTGGGTTCGAATTGGGTCGAATTTGGGCTCTTTGGTGAATGGGCCAATATAGGTCAAATTGGGCTAAGTTGGGCCAATGTTGGGCTAGGGTTGAAATTGATGTAAAATAAATGTTGGGAAATGCCTATGAGAGTGTTTCAAAGAGGTTTTGACTTTGGTCGGGCTTTGATTTTGGGATTCGGGCTCATTCGGTTAGGTTCGGGTTTAGGTCAAAATTGGGCTTTTTAGCTTGGGGTTGAATTCGAGTGGGCTCTGGGTCTAAATGTTGGGAAAATCAAGTTAGTGTTTTGTTTTCGGGGATGTCAAGGAAGGTTTAGAAAAGATTTGGGGTTAATTGGAGTTGAATCGGGTGAGTTCGGGTTAGGCTCGGGTCATGGGTCCAAATGGGCTTTAAGGCCAAAAGTGAAATTGGATTCAAATGTCAATCAAATCGACTTGGATTTGGTCTAGATTGGTATTGGGAATGTTGAATTGAAGTTTAGAATTGAATTTGACCAGAATTTGGGTCAATTGGGTAGGCTTGGTTTGACATTGGGTTCACTTAGGGTTAAAATGAGTCAAATTGGGGGTTTTGACAAAAGTGGGGTAAATTGACAAAATTGGCCCATGGTGTAGTTGGAAAAAATGAAATTGGGAATATTTGGAATTTTCTGGAATTTTCTGGAATTTTCTGGGAATTTTATGAATTTTGGATTTTTGGGTCAGAGGGGTATTTTGGGTATTTGGAGGGTATCGGGAGGTATTTTTGGAATTTTTGGTATTTTTGGGTATGGATGATCAATTTGAGTAATGTGGAAATGTTTGGGATTGTTTTTCAGGAATTTTGGGTGATTTAGGGATTTTGCAAATTTTGGGTAGTTTCGAGGGTTTTCGGGTAGCTAAGCGTGTGTAGGTCCCTGGGGTCAAAAATCGAAAATTTGGAAAATTGAAGATCGGGTAAATTTGAATGGAATAAAATCATTTTGGTTGAGCCATGAAGCCACATCAAGCCCACATGAGCCATGAAGGGACTCATTTGAGGCATCCACTATGTTGTTCCTAACCCTCTTAGCCAAGGGCTTAGGGGTTAAGGACCATCCATGTGAATCACCTTTATGAGTCAGGATAGGTATAGGTGTGTGAAAGTGTAGTGTATAAATGTAGTGTGTGTGTAATTCAGTCGCTTCACTGCACTGTGTCACCCGTAGGCGATCCCTAAGGCCAAAGAGTCATATAGGAACTCATCCTTTAAACTTCCAAATTCGATTTCAACCCTCTAGGTGATTAGGGGTCTATAGTCAAGCTTCGTAGAGCTTGCAAGGAGTTAAGAAGTGGTTTGGGTTTCTAAGTGGTGGGTCCCAACTCTAGTCCTCTAAGATAGTCAAGGGAAAAGCCTAAGGCTAGATCCTATGTACTAAAAGAAGAAGAGAAGACCTCATCAAAAATGAGGTCAACAAATGGACCCCAATAGGTGTGGTGAGCTGACGGAGCACACCGCGCGTATTGGCGTTGACCGAAAAGATCAACAAAACCAATCACAGATGTCCAAGTGACAAACTTAGGACGAAGTAGAAGAGTTTCTGCTGGGGAGTGTCAAGTATATCTCTGAGGCTGGAGATCCCTGAACTCTCGCTGGGGAAAGGAAAAGAAGGTGAATTCCGAATCACATGATCTGGGGAATTTCAATTTAGATTTTATTTTGTTTCAATTTAAGTTTTGATGTGTGAGTTTAGATTTCAATTTGGAGTTTCAATTTAGATTGAAGTTTGTCAAAATTAATTTGAAGGGATTTGATTTGAAAATGGAATTTTGAGGTTTTAGATTTAACATCTTCAACCTCAAAAGAAAATTGAACTGATTGGATTGAATCATTGCAATGAGGAGAAATCTCAGAGCAATGCGGTATCAGATGTAAAATCTTTAACCTCATGAGTTTGAATTTGGTGTATTTCATTACAATAAGGAAAGAATTCTAATGCAATGCAGTCTCGGATGTAAAATCCTTAACCCCAAGAATTTGATTTTGATGTATTTCATTGCGATAGGGAAAAAACCTAAAGCAATGCAGTCTCGGATGTAAAATCCTCGACCCCAAGAGTTTGATTTTGATGTATTTCAATGCGATAGGGAAAGAACCTAAAGCAATGCAGTCTCGGATGTAAAATCCTCAACCCCAAAAGTTTGATTTTGATGTATTTCATTGCGATAGGGAAAGAACCTAAAGCAATGCAGTCTCGGATGTAAAATCCTCGACCCCAAAGTTTGATTTAGATGTATTTCATTGCGATAGAGAAAGAACCTAAAGCAATGCAGTCTTGGATGTAAAATCCTGGACCCTAAAAGTTTGATTTTGATGTATTTCATTGCGATAGGGAAAGAACCTAAAGCAATGCAGTCTCGGATGTAAAATCCTCTACCCCAAAAGTTTGATTTTGATGTATTTCATTGAGACAGGGAAATAACCTAAAGCAATGCTGTCTCGGATGTAAAATCCTCAACCCCAAAAGTTTGATTTTGATGTATTTCATTGCGATAGGGAAAGAACCTAAAGTAATGCAGTCTCGGATGTAAAATCCTCAACCCCAAAAGTTTGATTTTGATGTATTTAATTGCGATAGGGAAAGAACCTAAAGCAATGCAGTCTCGGATGTAAAATCCTCAACCCCAAAAGTTTGATTTTGATTTATTTCATTGCGATAGAGAAAGAACCTAAAGCAATGCAGTCTCGGATGTAAAATCCTCAACCCCAAAAGTTTGATTTTGATGTATTTCATTGCGATAGGGAAAGAACCTAAAGCAACGTAGTCTCGGATGTAAAATCCTCAACCCCAAAAGTTTGATTTTGATGTATTTCATTGCGATAGGGAAAGACCTAAAGCAATGCAGTCTCGGATGTAAAATCATCGACCCCAAGAGTTTGATTTTGATGTATTTCATTGCGAGAGGGAAAGAACCTAAAGCAATGCGAATCTCGGATGTAAAATCCTCGACCCCAAAAGTTCGATTTTGATGTATTTCATTGCGATAGGAAAAAACCTATGGAAATGCGATCTCTGATGTAAAATCCTCGACCCCAAGAGTTTGATTTCGATGTATTTCATTGCGATGAGGAAAGAACTTAAAGTAATGCGAGTCTCGATGTAAAATCCTCGACCCCAAGAGTTTGATTTTGATGTATTTCATTGCGATAGAGAAATAACCTAAAGCAATGCAAGTTTCGTATGTAAAATCCTCGACCCCAAAAGTTTGATTTTGATGTATTTCATTGCGATAGGGAAATAACCTAAAGCAATGCGGTCTCGGATGTAAAATCCTCAACCCCAAAAGTTTGATTTTGATGTATTTCATTGCGATGAGGAAAGAACCTAAAGCAATGCAGTCTCTGATGTAAAATCCTCAACCTCAAAAGTTTGATTTTGATGTATTTCATTGCGATAGGGAAAGAACCTAAAGCAATGCAGTCTCGGATGTAAAATCCTCAACCCTAAAAGTTTGATTTTGATGTATTTCATTGCGATAGGGAAAGAACCTAAAGCAATGCAGTCTCGGATGTAAAATCCTAAATTTGGAGGGAATATGTAGATGTCACATATCCCGCTCAAAAGAATTGATCGGAAGTCATTGGTTTGGATTGGATATAATTCCTCGCCATCAGATTCGATCCGTGTCAATGGAATCAACCGCTTCCATCCCAGACAGGGGGGAGAATGAAACGGATTTGATTTCAGATTTGGGAGATTGAATTTGAATTCGATTGAAACTTGATTTGAAATCTGGAAGGATTGAATTTGAATTTGATTTAAAATTTGATTTGAAATTTATGTTCATTTTGTTTGTCTTTAACGGTTCGAATTTATTTTATTTATTTAATGTCCATGTGAGTTTGGTGTTCGTCATTTTTAGATTTTTTTATGGAAAGTTTTCTTTTATTCTTTTTGTTTCTTTTCTGTTCTTTGTTCGAAGTTCATTTAACTTAAATGGCGTTTCCCAGTCAATTTGCACAAAAGAGGTGAAGGCCAAAAATGTGACATGGTCACTTTCATTCCAATCATATCAAAGATACATCATACAACTCGATCTGGAATACATCTCATACAATCCATGTAGACTCAAAACGGACTATGTATGATCTTTATCGATCCATCCAAAGAAGCATCTGTCAAAAATCCAGGTCTGAATAGTGGGGTACATGGTCAATAACATCACCTTCCAAGCCATCCTCGGCAAGGATGCCGTATGGATGTACATCGGAGGTGTGATATTTTCCATGTAGCTCACGACTCGTAAGGCCGGAGGCTCTCTAACTCCGGGTCCGGCTAGAAATGGTAAGGTGTCTTCCTCGTCATCCATCCCCCGAAAGTAACCGAGATCCGCTTCACCGGTACTCCCGGTATGCAATGCTTAGCGATATCCGCTCCGTTGCCCTTCGGCATCATGACGGAACCTACCGGTAATGGTATCTTCACCGGCCCTCGGAACTCACCTTGGGCTCGCTATCTCGGAGGTCGGATCCGAACATGATGTTACACTCGTTCGAGAAAGAGACCGTGCGTAAAGGTCTAACAAAGTCGTGGTGATCTATGTGCGGGGCTATGCAGTCACCCTGCTTGTAGATATTAATAATGCAGCTGTTGGGTATGCAATTTGCTGGCAATACCCTCCATGTTATCAATCTCTTTACCATTCTCTTGATGACTAATGGCATTGGATCCACTTGGCCATGATGGAGTATTCCCGAGGGTTTCCCTTCCTGTCTTCTGCAAAGTTGTAACAACATCCACATTGTATTGTGATTCTTCCTTTCCCTGGCATCCATCTCTGGGGTTCTGAGTAGGTGTTTTCCCTTAGGCGGCCCGCTCGGCCCATTCTTTTCAAATCACGGATGCAATCCATGATTTGTTGTTTTTCATACTCTGAAAATACGTCTGTATGTAACTCGAGGCCCTCTAGTATATTGATCCTTCTGCCTCTAATTCTCTCGAAGTATTCAAAGGTTTTCTTTTCGACATTCTGCATTCTTTCCAGCTCGTATTCCGGAATAATCTGCAGATGGCGAGGCCTGGTGATGTATTGCGGGATATACGACTCAATCCCTTCATGTTCTCCTGCATACCTCGGCTCCTCGGGGATGATGTCCGTCGGGACATCCCCCGGGGTTGCTTCCGCAACAAGGTCATGCATTACTGGTGGTTCTATCTGGTGGTGTGGTAGCCTTCTTTCTTCTGATCTTCGTGAGATTTCCTTGGTCCTTTCGTTATTCCTAGGAGCTGGCCTCCTTTCTTCGAGTTCCCGGTGAACCGGCGTCCTTGAAGTGTATGTGCGCGTGCAGCAAGTCGCCTCCTCGCGCCGATCCGCCGCTAGGTTTGGTTAACATCTTACGGATAAGGCAATTCTTATTTCTTCGTTGCGTTCGTCGTGAGAGTAGCTCTTCGAACTTCTTGAATCTCCGTGGGCGCGGCGCCGACAAGCTCGCCCTCCGCTGTAGTGACTACAGACTTGATTTTCTTATCTTCTTCAGTGTTTGCTTTTCTTTTCTTGCTGCTGGATTGATGGCTTGGGCCACCCACTTTCATCACAGTCTGCCCGGGCAGTTCCTCTCGGTCAACTGGGACCCAATCATTTTCCTCGTACTGCAGGCCTGCTGGTGCGAAGTCCGAGTCAATCTCGATTATCGCTCCATCCTTCACCCTCTTTTCATCGAGTGCAAGGCTTACGCCATTTCTAAAGTTCAGGACCAACCGCCCGTTCGACATTTCCCTGCGAAAAGATAAGGAAAAGGATCAGGGGCTGTTCTAAGAACAAGAACATTAAGAAAATGTTTATTAAAGACAATTTTTTTTATTACTTTTTGTACTTTTAAATTTAACAGGAGTGAAGTGGGAAAAGATCAGGAAAAAGATCTTGATATGGAAGAGAAAACAAGGAAAATTTTATTATCATGATTTTATTTATTTTAGCACATTTTTTATTATTTTTGGGTTCGGACCCAGTCATAAGTAATTACTTCGCCCGTGCTTCTTAGGGATGAAGAATTCATTCCTTTTAAACATCAGGTAGCGTAATACTTTTTCAAGTATCGTCCGTTGATCGGAAGCATATGTCGTTCTCCCTGGAATTCACAAACTGGTAGGAACCTCCTGAGTATACTGCTTCAACCACAAACGGCCCTTCCCAAGTGGGTTCAAATTTTCCTCCTATCTTGCGGTGTGCAAGAATAGGTCTCTTGAGAACGAGAACTAAGTCACCAACTTTAAAGGTTCTTGGGCGGACCAGTCTGTCATGGGCTTGAACCATCTTAGCTTGGTATAATTCTAAGTTCTGCTGCGCTGCAAGTCTTTTCCCTTACAGGCTTTCTAATTCATCTAGTCATAATTTGGCATTCTCTTCTGTCGTGATCTTATTTGCAACTGCAATTCTGAGTGAAGGAAGCTGAACCTCTAAAGGTAACACTCGCCTCGGACCCATACACCAGAGCGTAAGGTGTAGCTTGAGTAGGAGTTCGAAGGTTGTCCTGTAGGCCCATAAGGCTTCTAATAACTTCTCATGCCAATTTCTCTTATTATCGTCCAGGGTTTTCTTTAAAATTTGAATGAGGGTTTCATTAAAAGCCTTAGCCAGGCCGTTTGCTCTTGGGTAGTAAATTGTTGAATATCGCCAGTCGATTCCGTGTCTCCTGACAAAATTGTTGATTTGTGTGCTTCGAATGCCGACCCATTATCCGAGATGATTCGCGCGGCACTCCGAAACGGTAGACAACTTGGTTCTTGAAAACCGTAGCACGTGGTGTGCTTTAACTTCTCCGAGTGGAACCGCCTCGTCCACTGGAAAAGTAATCCGTAGCCGCAAGGATGAAGCGATGTCCTTTTGAAGATGGTGGTTCTATCGGACCCACTATATCCGTGCCCCAACATTCAAATGGCCACGACGCAATTGTCGGATGTAGCACATTTGGAGGTTCGTGTAGAACCACTCCGTGCACTCGGCATTGGTGACGCCTCTTGGCGATTTTCATGCGGTCGGTCATCATCGAGGGCCGTAGTACTCTAGTCTTTTAATTTTCATTTTCATCTTCGGACCCGACCGGTGAGCTCCACGAGTCTCGAATGCACCTCTTTAACGATTTCACGGGCCTCAGACCCGCTTAGGCACCTTAGCCACATTTGATCAAAAGACCTTCTGTACAAGGTGTTGTTTATTAATGCGTAAGACAGAGTTCTTTTCTTGATCTAATGGGCTAGCGACCTATCGTCTGGTAGTTTTCCTGTTTGCGGTGTAGTTCATTAACGGCCGTCGCCAATCTTCCGTGTTTTCACGTCACTCGTTGCAACCGATTCTTCTTCTTTTTCGATCCGTGTATTGTGTCTATGTCGAGCCGTGATAGGACCCGATGTCCGTGAACCGACACTTCCATCGACTCATCTTGCAAACGAGCAAATTCTTTTGCGAGGCGAGCTAACGCATCTGCTAAAGCATTTTCTTTTCTGGGAATTTTGTAGATTGTCACATTTGGAATTTGTTCCAACAACTGTATGACATACTGGAAGTATTGCTCGAGTCTTGGCTTTAAAATTCTGTGCTGTCCGGCGATCTGTTGAATGATTAACTGCTAATCCCCGTAGATGTTGATGTCTGTTATCCCCATTTGAATAGCTAATTCCAGTCCTGTTATGAGGGCTTCGTATTCTCGCTTCGTTATTCGTACACGGCTCGTCAAGTGGTAGGAGTATCTTAACATCCCCCGCTCCGGTGTTATAAAGATTAATCCGATCCCCGCCTTACCGGGCACTATCACTTGCGATTCTTTGTCTTTGTGTGCTCGAAGATGCTCCGTCAAAATATAATTCCCAACGTCGATCATCGGGGTCTTCTAGGCTCATTATTTGTTCATTCGGCGGATCGTCATTGAGAGGAGATTCTGCCGGCAAAGGGTGTGCTGCGAGGAAATCTGCTAAGACTTGTCCCTTTACGGCACGAAGAGGCACGAAAGTTATATCGAATTGCAATAATATCATCGACCATCTAGAAAGTCTGCCGGAAAGCGTTGGACGAGTCATCAAGTCTTGCAATGGATTAAATTTCGAGATCAGGTTGACCTTATGAGAAAGCATGTAGTGCCCGAGCTTTTGAGCGGTGAAGATCAGGGCCAAACAATGCTTTTCAATTGCGGGATACCTTATTTCCGTCGGAATTAAACGACGGCTTAAGTAGTAAAGAGAATTTTCTTTACCCTCATCATTGACCTGGGCTAATAGGGCTCCGAGAGAGTCGTCTAAAGCCGCGGTATAAAGTATCAGTGGTCTACCTGAGACTGGGGCTGCTAAGAAAGGAGGTGTCATTAAATATTGTTTAATGTCTTCGAAGGCCTTCCGGCATTTCTCTTCCCAAATAAATTTGGCGTCCTTTTTAACTAGTGCCGAGAAAGGCCGACACCTACCCGACAAGTTCGAGATAAAGCGTCGAAGATATGCCGGCTTCCCTTAAAAAGATCGTAGTTGTTTTAAGGTTTTGGGAGGCGGCATTTCTAAGATAGCTTTAATCTTTTCCGGGTCGATTTCAATTCCACGATGTCGGACAACGAATCCTAAGAATTTCTCGGAGGTGACGCCGAAGGCGCATTTTAAGGGATTCATCTTAAGGTTAAATTGTCTTAATCGTTCGAAAACAATTCTCAAATCATACGAAGTGGTTTTCCTTTACTTTGCTTTTGATGACCACATCGTCCACGTAGCATTCAACTTTATTGTGGATGAGATCTTCAAAAATTCTTGTCATTGCTCTTCGGTATGTTTCTCCCGTGTTCTTCAATCCGAATGGCATTATCGTGTAAAGCAATATACTCCGATCGGCGTTCGAATGCTCGTAAGCTTTTCATCTTCCGGAGCCATTTTTATTTGGTTGTATCCCGAAGATCCATCCATGAATGAGAATATCTCATGTGTCGAAGCGATGTCGATCATTAGTTCGGGATCGGTAGAGGAAATTCATCTTTTGGACATGCCTTGTTTAAATCTCCGAAGTCCACACAAATTCGATCCGACCATTCTTCTTTCGATCGGCACCACATTAGGCTAACCAAGTCGGGTATTGTTCTTCATGGACTAATTTAGCGTCTATTAGCTTTTTAACATCGGTTATAACTTGTTGTTCAATTTCTAGACGCATTCTTCCAGGACCTCGTCCGACCGGACGAAGTAGGATCCACCCCTAGCTTATGGATCGTGACCTTCGGAGATAAACCCGGCATCTCATCGTAGTTCCAAGCAAAACAGATCTTTAAATTCTATTAATAACTTGATTATTTCTTCGGAGTCTTCTTTATTGAGCAAGGAGCTAACAAAGGTAGGTCTGGGCTCCACGCTAGTAGCTAAGTTAACTTCCGTTAACTCATCTATTGTAGATTTAATTTCTTCTTCGAATTCTGGTGGAGCGTCTCTAATTTGTAAATCTTCAAGTTCTTCTGTAGTTTCCATGCAGTTTTCATTAGACTCGCAAATGACAACCAAGCAAAATTCAGTATCGTCCACTGATCCTACTGTGCCGAATCCGAGTCCATGCTTTGAATTGGGTGGACGACCGGAGTTATTCCATAATTTTTCAAAATTTTGTGATTGACCTTTTGTCCATTGTTGGGGTAAGAAACCATGCTAAATTAAATTTCGAACACAGGGAGAGTACCACTCAAAAGGTAATTCCATTAATTCTGATGAAGTGACATCTTCAAATTATACATTATTTTCAATTTTAGAGGAAGGAGCACCACGGTAGAATTTGATTGGCTTTGCACCGCCGCTAAGTACCTCTTTGACCACCATACCCTCGATCTTATTAGAATGGATCGGGGTTAGGGTCATAGAATGTACATAGTGGTTAATCTTCTCGTACATCGATTTGTATTCTTCGTTCTTCTCATCTTCGAGAGAGATCTTGAATTGCGGCTTCTTCCGACTTACTGTCTCTGCTTCTTGCTTGATTTCTTTTTCTTCTTCAGAACTGTCTTCCCAATCAACATTGATGGTCGGTTTCCTCCGTCCAACTCGTCCTAACGTCTCTACCACGACCTCGTCCCCGGCCTCGACCTCGGATGCGAGTCGTGGAGAAACCTTCACCATCTCGCCGTAAGGGAGTGGTGAGTGACTCGTTGGACTAGAACTTCGGGTTCTTCGTCGTCCCGAACTTCCTTTGCTTCATTCGTTATGGTATCTCCGGAGAAGATTGTTTTCTTCGGGGTGCGTAATAAAGTGCATCTTCATGAATTCCAATTTCATGTACGGAGAATGGTTGTAAGTCACCTTTGATGCACTCGTTCCCCTCCATCGTAGTATTCGATGCACCGGTGTAGGGATGATGGTACCATCCTCGTTTTCATGTATCCATGGTCGGCCCGATAGAGCGTTGAACGACGTTTCGAATCAATTATGTGAAATTTTGCGGTTGTCTTTGCTAAGTCACCGGTCTTCATTAGTAGTGTTATTGATCCGAGGGCGCTTTCTCCTTTCCGGTCGAATCCTCTTAATAACATTTTGTCTGCTTCGAGCTCGCGAGCATCAATTTCCAAATATGCTAGTGTTCGAAGACTCATTATATTAATTGAGGCTCCTGGATCTACCAATACTCCGGAGAGTGTAAACTTCCCAATTGTAACTCGAAATGTACAACGGTCGGTCGTGATCTGCCGTCCCAAGTAGTAGGTCATTGTCCGTGAAGGTAACACCTCGTCGTTCCTTTAACGAGCAAACCTCATCTAAGGAATCTCCAGCCATTCGAGCTAAGCAAATTTCCGGATCAAGTAAGGCCTCGATCGGAGCTTCTCTCATCTCCTTTCGATAAGATGAGAGCGTCGTAGATGCTCGGCTCGGCGATAGTTTCCTAAGATGGGCTAGCACGTTATAGTCCACTTTATTTTCATGTGTCTCGATTTTTCTCGAATGGGTATTTCTTCTGCCGGGGTTGGTTCTTCCGAACAACCACTCGCTTTCCTTTGTCCTTCGGACTCATTCTCGGAGGTAGAACTCTTCCACTTCTTAAGTTAACTTCGTAATTTCTTCCGAATCTAGTGTCGAGCTTGCCGGTGTTTCTTCTTGAATTGGAATGACATGTTCTTCTCGATTAGCTTCGCAGTCCGAAGGCTCTAACTCTATTGTGATCGGAGCTCCTCGAAACTCGCAGATAGATTCGTTGCTTGTTGAACTCTCGTAACCTCCTCGATGGATGTTTTCTCTATCATCGTGATTGTCGAGATTGTGTATGATTTGAGAATTGTCATTGGTATCGAAATCGATGTCCGGATTGTCGCTAGTTACGTAATTGTTAAAAACAGTCAAAACGTAGCCAACGCCATCACCCTTATCACTATAAGATCCCACCAAAGTGAGCAGATAATCATACAGAGTCAGAGGTTCGAGGGATTTCTCCCCCGAATCGGAAACAACTATCCTAGGATAAGCAGCCCCTAGTCTAGCCTTAGGAGCCTCGGTCCTCTCTTCTTCATCAATTTTCTTCTTCTCTTCAATCGTCTCTTGTTGAGGTGGTTCTTCTATCGCAAGTGATAGTGCCGACTCGACGTGTTTCGAACTCCGAATCGAAGCTCGCACCGAGGCGGTTTGGATGTCGTCTAAAATCTTTTTCGAAGACCTTGTCCAAGCGGTAGTCCATCCATCGTCGGCTGTATAGGGATCTATCGAACGATGAGATCGATCGAGACAACATTGACGGAACCTCCTTTCCGGGGTTCCTACATGTACTCCTTCGGGATTGTTATATTCCCTTTCCGAAGGTTGTCATCGAGCCAACTTTTGAAGGTAATGCAATCCTCTATCTTGTGTCCAAGCATCCGGTGGTAAGGGCAAAAGTTGGGATCACCTTTCTTGTTGACTTCTTCTGGTCTTTTAGGCTCTGGCAGCTGGAAATCTGGAGTCTTCATTAGACTACGGAACATTTTTTTTGCACTGCCTCATTTTTGAATGGATATTCCCTGCTCAGAAACTCCCTTAATGTACGTTGTGGACGAGGCGGTTGTTCATACTGTGGAGATGGCTGATAGCTAGGTCGAGGTTCGTCGGTAATTCCGTTGAGGTTCGTCGCGGCCGTTCGACGATATTTGTATCGGTTGCTTGCCTTTGTCGACTCGCTGCAACAATTCCGGATTTCTTTTCAAAAGTCTTCGCAGTGCTTTTGCTTGTCCGTCTTGTCGGCGAAACTTAATTGCTTCGCCTCCTCTTGCAAGCTCCCGGCCTTGCTTAACAACTTCTCAAAAGTCTTAATAGTGAATCCTTGAGGAGAAGTGCTATCGGGCCGTGAATGCTTTTAAGTAAGATGCCGATCGCATGTCGTTCTTGTAATTGTGGTTCACACTTCATACATAGATTCCTCCATCGAAGTATGTAATCCACCAAAGTTTCGTTCGCTCGCTTCTCTACCACTAAATCACCTATAGTGATGTGGTGCCGAGCTCCGGCGAATTGCTCGATGAAGAGGTTTTCTAGCTCGAGAACGTCTTCACCGAACCATTCGGTAATCCCGCATACCAATCGAAGGCAATTCCCCGATGTGCCGCCGACGAACCGTCGGAAGAGTAATGCATCGCTCCCGCCGCATTGCAACAACCGGCACGAAAGTGTGCAACATGCCTGTCGGGGATTCCCGGTTCCATCAAAGGTCTTGAATCGGAGGTGGTACGAAGCCTTTTGGGTATTGGACAGTGTCGAATTCTTCCGGGTAAGGTCTACCCGTCCGAATGGATGTCCCGCTCTTTGATTGTGCTAAGGCTTCTCGCACCTGATGTTCTACCAAGCTCTTGATATCTTTTTCTGGAATCATGCTTTATGTTGTATCTTCCTTTAGCTGATCATCCCCATTGACGGATGTAATCTCATTTCCTCCGTCCACAATGTGAATGACCTCTGGGGGTGTCTCTCTTTGGGGTTGCACTTGACTCTGGAGAGTGGCTAGGGCTACAACCATCTCTTCCATCCTCTTCGCCATTTGGGCGATCGTATCGTCTTTCTCTTGAAGCTGTCTTCTCATCGCTTCCGGCTCCTCTCTTCGCGGCCGCAGGAGCACCTTGTAAAGCCGATGAAGCTCGTGTTTCGACCATGTTGATTTCTGCATACTCATCATCCATGAATTCCGATGAATCAATCTCGTCTCCGAATTTCTCTTCTCTTTCTTTTGCTAGTCATCGTATATCAGTTCTCAACTTTTCCATAGCGTCCTCTAGCGTTCTTTTCTGTGCGTCCTCGCAGTTTTCGTGTGATAGCTGCCGGGTTCCCTTCTCGCTGAGTCCCCTTCTATCGCAAGTAGCACTTTCTTTAGATTCAAGTCTCCCGACAAGACTTTCCTTCTCGAGTCGTTGTTTCAATCTTAGTTGTCCAAGTAGTGGGACACCATACCATCCTTCTAGCGGCGAAGGTCTAGGACCGGATGGTACTGTCGCCCAAATGCTGGAAGGTGGTATCCTCCCTAATCTGTAATTCTGAAACAACGATAGGCGGACTAGCCTTCATCCTTTTATTTGGCTTTTCTGTAACGATGGTAGGTTCTACTCGTGGCCCAAGACGGGATTTGACTGGCACCCGCCCTATCCTTCTTAGAATCTCCGATACTTGGTATTTCTCTTTCTTTGCTAGCTTCTCGATCACAGTCTGTAGTCGGGCAAACGATGTGATCATAGCCCTTTTCTTTCTGCTGTCGTCATAGTATGCCGGCCGAGGTAATGTAGAAACAATCCTGCGGACATTTTCCTCGTCAGTCGCGGCGGAAAGGGGGTGGAATCTACTTCCTTCCAAAAAGGGTGTATCTTCAGGCAATGGTATGTATTCAGGTAGTGGTGTGTACTCGGGGATTTCGGGATTTCCTCCAGAAAGCAACTTCGGCAGCTACGGCCTTCCCGGCAATCTTCCTACTTCGTTCCTTCTTTGGGTCCGTGTTAGTGATGGAATTCTCGAGCTGGACCCGATTTCAAAACGAAGGTCTCACAGGAAAGTCCGTACCCTCCACGATAACATGTTCACCATAGCTCCGGATTTCCTTCCCCTTTAACTGCGGCGAGCGGGGTAGGTGCAGAGACAACTAAACCAAGTGGGTGTAGCAAGAACAGGTCCTTCACTGGACAGCAGTATTCCTCTCGATTGGAATCTTTTGCAGGGGCGGAAACTCTCGAGTTGACCTAAGGTCGAACTCGATCAACGACTTCTCGGCTTCGGATACTTTGTTTGTCAATGCAAAAAGGGAAACGTCGGTGATCTTGACATTTTTGTTCTCGAATCCTTGTCCAAACCGGATGATCCCATTGTCGGGCGACTCATCCTTGTAAACAGCGAAGTCCGAGTCCATTGGTGAAGGAGAAAATCGGCTTTGGGCTTCCATTTCGCGAGGCGCATTCGATTGTCAGTCCCAAGTTATGCTTCTTCTCATCAGGACGAAAAGAAAGGAATCGAAAAGAGTCCGAACACATTCTTGTTCATGTATTTATAAGAAGGAGTTATTTGTTAAAAGAATCATTCGTTAAAGGGTTTGTTTATTTAGAACGGAATGTTCAAAGGTGTAGAGAAGGTAAGGAATTCGATTTAGAGTTGGAAAGGAAAAGAAAGTCTTATGCAAGACTTCTCGACTCGGAGGATCACTCCTAAACTAACACCTATCGGGGTCCACCCCACCTCGGAAATGAGGTAAAAGGATCTCGGAACCTCTCCGTTTAGGGGTGTCTAAACAAGTGGCTCCTAAATTCGAGAGAATGTTGGTTATACTTGTTCAAGGTAGAAATGAACATAGTACCCCAACGGAAAGAAGGGTAGTTTGATCCATTAAGGACATGGATGCACAACCGATTTTTGAAAGCAGAATTATCTGATTATAATGGAGAGAGGAATATTCCCCAGCGGAGTCGCCAGAAATTGTCGGCACTATTTTTAGGTCGTGTGTTTTATTTTGAAAAGGGGGTCGCCTAACAGAAATTGTCGGCGAATTTTAATTTAATTTGAATAAATAATTTGAAAAGTAGTATTTGATTTTGAAAATAATTTTAAATTTGAAAATTTTAAGATATGAAATCAATCCAATCTCACATCCCAAATAGTTTATATAAACGAGCACCACACCACAAACCGTGTATCTATCCCTAAGGATAGACACACTGCTTGACGGTGGGGCTCGATAAAGCAAACTAAAAGATTTGTGATATCCATTTGGTCTGCGAACCAATTTTATAAGCCGACAAATTCTCCTGCTTAATATGAAAGTATTAAACAGGGTTTATATTATCTGGGTTCTTTAAAATTCCCTATAAGGGCACACCCCTATAGTTAATTACATCTTAAGTGACGGGAATCACCTAAGAAAACTCTCGATAATAATCAGTAATTCTGCTCTCAAGAATTTCAAAGTTTAGGGTTTTCAAGGGATTGAATTTTAGAATTTCAATAGGGAGTGGATTAAATTTGGAACATTTTGTTTTGAGAATTCAAAGGAAGAAAAGTAGGAGAAATTACGGGTTCGAAGCGGACTTTGGTAATTTCTCGACTATCCTATTGTTTGGCTTAGATTTAGGAAAGTCCTAATGTTTATTTAGTATTTCAATCTTGCCAATTTTAATTAATTTGGACTTATATTTGTATGATAGAATCATACAAATATCCTAGAAGTTATGAGGGTTTATGTCGTACCGAACGACTTCCTCGGAATCCTAAGTCCGGTTAGGGCTTAATTTGCAATACAAATGCCTAACAAAAGGTTGAGGATTTATGTTGCACTAGGCAAACTACCTCGAAGTCCTATGGCTTGGTTATTTATTTCTAAGAAAGTTTTGCTGATGTAGATTTGTTTTGCTGACGACGATGGCCGTGCTGCCCACCATGCTCCGAGTTCCTTGTTGTTGCAGAGGTTTAGTTTTAGAAGTCATAAATCAGGAGATGAGAAAAGTGTTTTGGTTTGGAGGGAATCTTAATTTCCAAGTGTTCTTTGTATTTTAATTAAAACAAATCTTAAAGTTAATTATAACGACACCGGTTAAGATCCCACGGTTCCATCCTTCCGGCATCGTTATTTTTATCGGATTCACTTTGTCCAGATGAATTTGCTAAACTCAACTGAATGAGTTCTACACTTTCATTTAGACCGTGGGAAATCCCATTAGCAACATGTAGGTTACATCATCCGAGGTATTCCCGATCATCCAACAGGACGTTTTAATTTAGTTATAATTGTAGTTTTGTGTTCTGTTTGTGATTAAATTTTGAGTTGTTTTATATTTTGAAATGTTGTGGCGGTGAATTTTATCTTGCAATGACTTTTAATTTAGTTTTGGTTTCAGTTTTAGGGACTATCCTAAAGGTGTGGGTTTTCATGCAACAGTTGTTTATCATGCAAGAAAAGTAAGTGCGATGCGATTAAATAAATTGCAATAAAATAAAAGCGTACCTGGAGGGTCTTCCCGTCATCCCAAGCCGCACATAAAACACAATTAGAATATTTAAGCAAGTTCCTAGGTAAAGCTAAGGGAAGGGTTATGGTTTTCTACCAAGTTCATAATCATATAGCTAGTCATTTCCTATGACGTCTAGGTCCTTTGTGTTTTGGTTTAAGGACGATTTTCTTCATCAAAGAACAATTAAATTCAATTGTTCTCATAAACATCCTATCATATTGAGGAAGTGCTTAAGAAGAATCTTAAACATCTTTTCAATATTGCTAGAATTGTTTTAAGTCCAAATGGATTTAATCAATCAGGTGAAGTAATCGTCCGAGGTTTAGTTAAGTTTTGTTGTTATCTTACTCAGTGAACTAGGATATTTGAATGTCCTATAGGTGGAGTAACATTTCATTTAATGTTCTACTTAGGAGTTATGATAATTAAAGTTTTCGAGGGCAAATTGGTGTTCCAATGATTTGTGATTTAGTTTAACTTCAGTTAAAGGGTTTAAATTTGGAATAGTGTTCAAGTTGTTTTATTTTTAATTTCTTTATCTTAGGTGATGTTATTTAATTCAATTTAATTTAACTTTAATTTAATTTAATTTAATTTAATTTGGTTTAGTTTTAATTTTAATTTAATTCTGATTTAATCCAATTTAGTTTGACTTGATGTGAATTAATTTAATTTAATTTAACTTGATTTAATTTAATTTGATTTTATTTCATTTAATTTAATTTAATTTGATTTAATTTAATTTAATTTAATTTAATTTAATTTAATTTAATTCAATTCAATTTAATTTAATTTGTTTAATTTAATTTAATTCAATTTAATTTAATTTGATTTAATTTAATTTAATTTAATTTAGTTTAATTTGATTTAATTTAATTTAATTTAAATTTTAATTTTATTTTATTTTTAATTTTAATTTAATTGAAATTTTAAAAGAGTTTAATAATTTAACTTTTAATTTAATTTAATGATTAAGTCCTTTAACATTTTAAAACTTAAATTTGAATTATCATTTTAATTAAGAATTAAATATTATTGAGATGATTAATTTAGGGATTTTTAAATTAAAGAATAAATCTCTTCCTAATAATATCCCTATTTAATAATTCCAACTTTATTATTCTTCCAAATTTAATCAATTATTTAATTAAGGTTTATTTTAAGTATTTTCAAATTGTTTAATAGGTTTCTATCCTTTAATTATTTAAGTTTCAATCATCCAAATCAGATTAGGATCAAATATTTTACTTGTTAATTTTTTATTAAACCTAAAGTTTTAATTAAGGGTTAAATTTTTTAATTACCTTTTTTGCCCTTCAAGCTTAATAATTTCATAACTCACTAAATTGAACTTAAATGAACTTGAAATTTTTATATGACTTCACTCATATGTCATTAAAGACATGAGAGGAGAAAATGTGATTTTTCTGTATTTAATTTATTTATATAATTATTTTTGGTGAAAAATAGGAATTTCCAAGGAAAATTTAATAACATGACCAAGGGAGAGTTTCTGTCCTTAAGAAAATTATGGGACATTCCTAATGACCAGAGGACCACTTGGACCAATTTTGGTGATTTTTTAAATTATATTATTTTTATTATAATTATTTTAAGTTTTGGAGTATTAATTAAGTTAAAAATAAAATAAGGGTTAAAAAATGAATTTTATATTTTTCAAAAATCTCTCTGATATCAAGAAAATCAGAGAATCAATTTTTGTAATTTTCTGATTTTTCTTTGATATTTTATAATTATTTTAGTGAAAATGCTAGAAAATACATTTTTTTAATTTTAAAATTGCCCTAGGCTTTAAAATTTAATATCTCATTAAATAGACCTAAAAAAAATATGGGGTTTTTTCCTAAGTGATTAAATTTCAGAATATGACATTTTGGTGAATTTTATTATTTTTGTGATTTTTATTATTTTTTAATTATTAAAATATTAAAATAATACTAAAAAATTAACTTTTTTAGAAAATTGAAATTTTAATTTTCTTAAATTCGTCTAATATCAGAGAGGCTCCAAAACCAATTTGGTGAATTTTTGAAAGGTATTTTGAAAGTTATGAATTTTTAAAGTTTAAAATGGCTAAATGGCTTAATCAACCCATTTAGTAGAGCTAACCAAGTCCAATTGACTTAAAATTTTTATGGTGGGTTCCTCTGATCCTAAAGGTCAGTGGAGAATTGATTTAAAGTCAATTTGATGTATGGTTAGCTCTAATTAATTTGGGATCTATTTTGGGTGTTTAAGCCAATTAGGGTTATTTTAAATGAGTTAACCCAAAAGCTATTTTTCCTAGGGTCCTCTGGTCATAAGGGACATCACCAAATTTTCCTAGAATTTATTTCTCAACATGCTAATTATTGGATTTAAAATACTCAAAACAGTAACATGAATTTGAAAAATCAATAACTTCTCATAGGGATGGCCTCTGACTTTGGAAAATTCAGGGAATGTTCCCAAATCCAGAGGCTTCAAAAGCCCTATGGTCTCGTGCCATGGTGAATTTCCTATATGCATGGAGAATTAAAATAATGCAGAGGGTAAATAAATTATTAAAAATAAAATATCTAATGAAATTAAATAATTTCTTTTCCACATTATTCTCCTCTGTTCGCTCAGCAAGAGGGTATTTTTATTTTATTTTTCTGATTTTCCTACACAAAGTTATGGATTTTTGAAGTTTAGGGAATTAAATAAATCAGAAAATCCCTAATTTTCTATTTATTCGAGTCGGCGCTGCGTCAACCTTAGCATCTCCGAAGTGCCGCGTGGCGCGCTCCCATTCGACGCCGCCACTTGAGTTAGCAGCCCGGGTCCCGCCTTCCTCGTATCATCTGCCGATCCGACCCAATCTGAGCCGTTCGTCCGCGCGTGTATTAAATGGACGGCATCCGTTCATCGTCCCCAAGCGTCCTCACCCGAGAGCCGTCCACACTAAATCCCTAATATCTCACTCGAGACTCGATGGATTTTCATGTTCTTATACTCTATGGATTCGTCTTGAAGAGACGAATACATCTATACCGTGATCATGCATTGAAATTAAAGCATTTGAAATGGAGAATCTCCAGAAGCTCGGGATGAAGAATTAGCTCATACCTTTGCTCAGAGAAGTGTGGCTTCAATCTGAGAGTTGTGTCACCTTCGATTGCGTCCCGCAGAGCTCCAGCATGAAGTCTCCCGGTCCAGTGAATTGCTCAGGTAGGATTTCGACCACGCTCGATCACAAAGCCCTGAGGCTGGAGCAACTGGGTGGCCTAGAGATGGGGCTTTTGCTGGTGGGCACCTTCTCTTGGTCTGGTGAAGGTGTAGGACCAATCAATTTGAGGATTGATCCACTGTGGAGAAGTGTCCTTATTTTGGGTGGAATTTCAGTTGAGAAATTGGGTTCCGTTGGTGGGGATTAGGGCAAATCGACACCTGGGATCAACCTGCTCTAATGATGGAGAGGGGTTTGGAACAATTTTGGCGAGTTTCGGCAAGGTTTGTGCAACTCTCTTCTCATGGCCGTGAGGGGGTGGTGTTTAAATAGGAGAGGGTGGAGGGCCTCCCAGGGAGAGTTAGGGCTTGGGATCGACTCGCTCTTGGCAAGAGAAAACAGCTACAATGGCCACTAGGGATGGGGCAGCTCAGCAGGTGAGAATTTCAAGTTTAGGCTCACATGTGAGCTCTCGACCATGGTGTTTTCCGGCGACCTGGTGGCTGGCCGGCCAGGCATTGGTCACCATCTTGTTCAGGTGGGTCAGGGCTGGGGTTTAGTGTAGGTAATTGGCAAATGCCACGTGTAAAAGGCTTGGATTGAAATGGAATGGGGGGAAGGCTATTTGGGTTCAAATGAGTCAACCCCTCCATTTGGGCTAGGTGCACCACCCAAGGCCTGGTTTTGGGCTGAAAAGGATCATTTGGGTCAGCCAAGAGAAAATGGTGTGGTCTCCATCCATGATGAGGTGGCTAAGCATGGTTTAGTGTGTGACATGCTTAAGGTAAAAAAGGGTTTAAGAAGGATTAGGAAAGGGGGCCCTCCTTTTGCCATTAATGGCTTGATCACATGTCAAACCATCCATGGCTCCATGTGGCTTGCCCATGGCTTGCATGGCTTGTCTTTGGCTTGGGGAAAGTTAAGTCAATTTCATGGAAATGGATTTAAGAAAAAAAATCTTGGTATTTAGGGGTGATTTGACATGAGGCTTGATTTGGAATTATTTGATGATGGGATTATAACTTAGGGAATGGCTTTGATTAAATGGATGGCAAATGGAAATGTAATGTGGGCTTTAGGGCCAATTTTGGGCTTTTGTATTTGGTGGAAATGGGCTTTTAAAATGGTTTAGGGAAGTGGGCTTTTGGATTTTAAAATAGATTTTAGGATGGAATTTTGGCAAAGGATTGGGCCAAATAATTGTTGGGTTTAGCTCATAGATGTGTCATGAGTGACTTGGAGCAAATTGGGAGTGATTTGGGTTTGAATTGGGTTGAATTTGGGCTCCTTTGGTGAATGGGCCAATATAGGTCAAATTAGGCTAAGTTGGGCCAATGTTGGGCTAGGGTTGAAATTGATGTAAAATAAATGTTGGGAAATGTCTATGGGAGTGTTTCGAAGAGGTTTTGACTTTGGTTGGGCTTTGATTTTGGGATTTGGGCTCATTTGGGTTAGGTTTGGGTTTAGGTCAAAATTGGGCTTTTTAGCTTTGGGTTGAATTTGAGTGGGGTTTGGGTCTAAATGTTGGGCAAATCATGTTAGTGTTTTGTTTGTGGGGACGTCAAGGAAGGTTTAGAAAAGATTTGGGGTTAATTGGAGTTGAATTGGGTGAGTTTGGGTTAGGTTTGGGTCATGGGTCCAAATTGGGCTTTAAGGCCAAAAGTGAAATTGGATTCAAATGTCAATAAAAATGGACTTGGATTTGGTCTAGATTGGTATTGGGAATGTTGAATTAAAGTTTATAATTGAATTG
Source organism: Papilionanthe hookeriana x Papilionanthe teres (assembly GCA_022702705.1). NCBI lineage: Eukaryota > Viridiplantae > Streptophyta > Magnoliopsida > Asparagales > Orchidaceae > Papilionanthe > Papilionanthe hookeriana x Papilionanthe teres. Next base: position 59,392,542 of record CM040438.1, on the reverse strand, counting down.
GACCAGAATTTGGGTCAATTGGGTAGGCTTGGTTTGACATTGGGTTCACTTAGGGTTAAAATGGGTCAAATTGGGGGTTTTGATAAAAGTGGGGTAAATTGACAAAATTGGCCCATGGTGTAGTTGGAAAAAATGAAATTGGGAATATTTGGGATTTTCTGGAATTTTCTGGAATTTTCTGGGAATTTTATGAATTTTTGGATTTTTGGGTCAAGGGGGGTATTTTGGGTATTTGGAGGGTATTGGGAGGTATTTTTGGAATTTTTGGTATTTTTGAGTATGGATGATCAATTTGAGTAATGTGGAAATGTTTGAGATTGGTTTTGAGGAATTTTGGGTGATTTGGGATTTTGCAAATTTTGGGTAGTTTCAAGGGTTTTGGGTAGAAGTTAGCGGGTGTAGGGTCCCGGGTCAAAAATTGAAAATTTGGAAAATTGAAGATTGGGTAAATTTGAATGGAATGAAATCATTTTGGTTGAACCATGAAGCCACATCAAGCCCACATGAGCCAGGAAGGGACTCATTTGAGGCATCCACTATGTTGTTCCTAACCCTCTTAGCCAAGGGCTTAGGGGTTAAGGACCATCCATGTGAATCACCTTTATGAGTCAGGAGGTCAAGTTAGGTATAGGTGTGTGAAAGTGTAGTGTATAAATGTAGTGTGTGTGTAAGTCGGCCCTTCACCGAGACGAGGCCGCCGGGGCGGTCCTAAGGCCCGAAAGAGTCACATAGGAACTCATCCTTTAAACTTCCAAATTTGATTTCGACCCTCCAGGTGATTAGGGGTCTATAGTCGAGCTTGTAGAGTTTGCGGGGAGTTAAGAAGTGGTTTGGGTTTCTAAGTGGTGGGTCCCAACTCTAGTCCTCTAAGATAGTCAAGGGAAAAGCCTAAGGCTAGATCCTAAGTACTAAAAAGAAGAAGAGAAGACCTCATCAAAAATGAGGTCAACATCGGCCTTGGTCACTTTCATACCTAGACAATTCCCCATAGCCAGAGACTTCATTTGGAGCTTGCCTGGACTCAATCAAAGGTGACACAACTCTCAGATCGAAGCTTCACTTCTCTGAGCAATGGTATGAACTCACTCTTCATCCCGAGCTTCCAGTGATTCTCCATTTTGTTTAAGTTAATTTCATAGCCTATAAACCGTATGGATGTGTTCCTCTCTTCAAGGCGAACCCATAGAGCATAAGAACAAGAAAATCCATTGAGAATCGAGTGAGATTTTAGGGCTTTAGTGTGGACGATCACGGGAGCACACCAATCGTAGACGATGACCGGGAGCCATTGGATCGCGCGTGTATCGAGCGGACGGTTCAGATTGCGCCGGACCAGGGAATGTTACGTGAACCGCGGGCCCCCGGAGCACTGAGTCAGATGGCGACGTCGAATGAGAATGCGCCGCGTGTTCTTTCGGAGCTGCCGATGTTGCGCTGGCGCCAAGTCAGATAAGTAGATATATAGGGTATTTTTGAATTATTTAAATGCCGAGAACTTCAAAAATTCATATCTTTGCACAAAAAAGTCACAAAAATAAAAAAATACCCTCTTGCTCAGTGAACAGAGGAGAATAATGTGGAAAAGAAATCAAGTTAATTGGATGAGTATTTTATTTTTAATAATTTATTTACTATTTTCAATGTTTTGATTCTCTATTTGCATAGACAATTCACCATGACATGAGACCATTGGGCTTTTGAAGCCTCTAATCTTGGGAATATTCCCTGAATTTTTTAAGGTCAAAGGCCACCTCTGTGAAAAGTTATTGAATTTTCAATTTCATGTCACTGTTTTAGGTATTTTAAATCCAATAATTAGCATGTTGTAAAATAAATTCTAGAAAAATTTGGTGATGTTCCTTAGGACCAGAGGACCCTATGAAAAATATATTTTGAGTTAATTCATTCATAATAACCTTAATTGGCCTAAACCCCTAAAATTGAATTTAAATCAATTAGGGTTAACCACACATCAAATTGACTTGAAAATAATTCTCCACTAATCTTTAGGATTAGAGGAACCTCACATAAAAATTTGAAATCAATTGGACTTGATTAACTCTACCAAATGGGTTGATTAAGCCTCATAAGGAAAATTGAACTTTAAAAATTCATAAATCCAAAAATACTTTTCAAAAATTTACAAAAATGGTTTTGGGGTTTCTATGATCTCAGGGGAGTTCAGGAAAATTAAAATTGGAATTTTCTAAAAAAGTTAATTTTTCACAATGTTTTAATATTTTAGTAATTAAAAAATAATAAAAATCATAAAAATATCAGAAATCATAAAAATGTCACATTTTGCTTCCTAATCACTTAGGAACAAACCAAATATTTTTCCTAAGTCCCTAGGATAAAATATTGAATTTTAAAGGTTTAATGTAATTTTTAATATTAAAAAATGAGTTTTTGACCTTTTTCACTAACATAATTCTAATAAATCAAAGAAAAATCAGAAAACTATAAAATTTCTTTCTCTGAACTCTTTGAGGTCAGGGAGATTTAAGAAAAATATAAAATCCATTTTTCAACATTTATTTTATTTTATAATTAATTAATACTCTAAAACTCAAAATAATTATAATAAATAAAATATAATTAAAAAAATCACCAATGTTGGTCCAGGTGGTCCTCTGGTTATTATGAACATCTCATAATTTTCTTAAGAACAGCAACCTTTCCTTGGTCATGTTGTTGAATTTTCTTTGAAAACCCTTAATTTCTACTAAAAATAATTATATAAATAAATTAAATTAAGAAAAATCACATTTTCTCCTCTAATGTCTTAATTTACATGTGTGTGAGGTGACATAAAAATTTCAAATTTATTTGAGCTCAATTTAGTGAGTTATGAGATAAATAAGCTTAAAAGGGCATAAAGGTAATTAAAAAATTTTTAACCCTTAATTAAAACTTTAGGTTTAATCAAAATGGGGGGGGTAAAATATTTGATTTTAATTTTCTCTTGATTGATTGAAACTTAGGGAAATTGAGGGGTAGAAACCCATTGAACATTTTGAAAATATCAAAAATGAAACTTTAATTAATTAAATGACTTAGATTTTGGAAAGAATATATTTAAATTTGGATTATTAAAATAAGGATATTATTAAAAGGACATTTATTCTTTAATTTAAAAATCCCTAAATAAGTCACTTTAACAATATTTAATTCTTATTTAAAAAATTAAAATAATAATCCAAATTAATAATTAAAACTAAAATAAAAACTAAAATTAAATTAAATTGAATTAAAGTTAAACTAAAACTGACAATTAAAATTAAAATTAAAATTAAAATTAAAATCAAAATTAAAACTAAAATTAAATTAAATTAAATTTAATTTAAATTAAAATAAAATAAAATTAAAATTAAATTAAATTAAGATTAAATTAAAATAAAATAAAATTAAATTAAAAATTAAATAAATTTAAATTAAATTAAAATTAGATTAAAATAAAATTGAATTAAATTAAATTAAAAATCATTTAACAACAAACCTAAATGAAATCATTAAGAATTAAATCTAAAATAATTTTAACACTATTCCAAACTTAAAATTATTAATTAAAACCTCATAATTAAATTAAAACACTTTAAACAATTAACTCAAACTTTTAATTAATTATGATTAAAATTTTCGATAAACCAACTTGCCCTTAAAAGATTTATTTATTATAACTCTTAAATAGAGTATTAAGTGAGATGTCACTTCATTCATCTAAGTTCACTAAGCGAAAACAAAGTTTAAGCTAAACTCACTGGATGATTAATTCACACGTACGACTAAATTTACTTGGACTCAAAACAATCCCAGAAATATTGAAAAGATGTTTAAGACTCGTCATAAGCACTTTCTCAATAAGACGAGATATTTTAGAAGAACAATTGAATTTAGTTGTTCTTTGATGAAGAAAATCATCCTTAAAATCAAACCAAGAAACTACACGTCATAGGAGATGACTAGTTATAGGATTAGGAATTTGGTAGACAACCAAAACCCTTCCCTTAGTTTTACCTAGGTATCTGTTGAAATATATAAATACCTTAACATGTATTTTAAAGTTCAGCTTGGGATGACGAGAAGACCCTCCAGGTACGCTTTTATTTTATTGCAATTTACTTACATGCACTGTACTTTACTCTTCTTGCATGTTAAACAAGACTGTTGCATGAAAACCAAAACCTTTAGGGTAGTCCCTGAACTGAAACTAAAACTAAATTAAAAGTCATTGCAAGATAAAATTCTCTGCCACAACATTCCAAAATATAAAACAACTTAAAATTTAATCACAAACAAAACAACAAAGCTACAATTACAACTAAATTAAAACGTCCCATTGAATGATCGGGAATACCTCGGATGATGTAACCCACGTGTTGCTAACGGGATTTCCCAAGGTCTAAATGAAAGTGTGGAACTCATTCAGTTGAGTTTAGCAAATTCATCTGGACTAAGTGAATTCGATGAAAATAACGGTGGCGGGATGACAGAACCGTGGGATCTTAATCGGTTCTGTTTAAACAACTTTAAGATTTGTTTTAATTAAAATATTAAAAACAATTGGATTTTAAGATTTTCTCTAAACCAAAACACTTCTCTCATCTCCTGATTTAGGACTTCTAAAACTAAACTTCTACAACGACAAGGAGCTTGGAGCATGGTGGGCAGCACGACCATCATCATCAGCAAAACTAGGATCTACTTCAACAAAACCTTTCCTAGTTTTAAATAACCAAGCCATAGGACTTCGAGGTAGTTTGCCTAGTGCAACATAAATCCTCAACTTTTCGTTAGGCATTTGCATAATCATATTGTGCAAATTAAGCCCTAACCGGTCTTAGGACTCCAAGGTAGTCGTTCGGTATGACATAAACCCTCATATCTTCCAGGTTATTTGTATGATCATGTCATACGAATGTAAGTCCTAATTAATTAAAAATGGCAGGATTGCAACATTAAATAAACTCCCAAATTGAAGCCAAACCATAGGATATTTTGGGAAGTTGCCAAGATACTTCTTGGATCCTCAGCTTCTCCTACTTTTCTTCCATTGGACTCTTGAAAATAACTGTTCCAAATTTGATCCATTCCCTATTAAAATTTCCAGAATTCAATACTTTGAAACCTTAAACTTTGAAATTCTTGAGAGAAAAACCACTGATCATTATCGAGAGTTTTCTTAAATGATTCCTGTCATTTAAGATGTAATTAACTATAGGGGCTTAAAGAACCCAGGTAATATAAACCTTGCTTAATTCATTTATATTAAGCAGGGGAACTTGTCAGCTTATAAAATTGGTTCGCAGACCAAACAGATGTCACAAATCTTCTAGTTTATTTAACCGAGCCCCATCATCAAGAAGTGTGTCTATTCTTCAGAATAGATATACGGTTTGTGATGCGGTGCTCGTTTACATAAGCTATTCGGGATATGAGATCGATTTGATTTCATATCTTAAAATTTTCAAAATCAAATGCTACTTTCTAAATTATATATATATATATATATTTAAATTAAATTTAAAATTTAAAATATGCTGACAACTTCTGGTGACTCCGCTGGGGAATAGTTCCTCTCTCCATTTTTGATTAGATGGTTTTTCTTTCATAAATCGGTAGTGAGTCCATATCCCTAGTGGACCAAAACTACGATTCTTCCGTTGGAATACCCCGTTCATTTCTGTCTTGAACGAGTATAGCCAACTCCTCTTGGATTTAGGAGCAACTGTTTAGACACTCCTAAACGGAGAGGTTCTGAGATCCTTTTACCTCTTTTCTGAGGTGGGGTGGACCCCCAATAGGAGTTAGTTTAGGAGCAGTCCTTCAAGTCGAGAAGTCTTGCATAAGACTTTCTCTTCCTTTCCAATTTTGAATCGGGCCCTTTACCTTTTCTATAACCCTTTTTCCTTTAATCGTTTTGTTTCTAACAAACGAACTTCTAATAAACAATCTCTTTTAAAAATCACAAATACACTAAGATAAACGAAAATGTGTTCGGACTCTTTCTTTTTCGTCCTAAACTTTACGACGGAAAGAAGCATAATTCGGGACTGACATTCGGAATCCGCCTGCAGAAAATGACTGCCCCAAAGCTAATCTTCTCCTTCACCAATGGAATGGACTTTGCCGTTTACAAGGATGAGCTGCCCGACAATGGAATCATCCGTTTTGGACAAGGATTCGGCAACACAGATATCAAGTTTGCTGATGTCACTCTCTTCGCATTAATGGACAAAGTATCAGAAACTGAAGAACCCGTGATTGAGTTCAATCTGAAATCGACTCAAGAATTCCCTCCCCTCCAAAGGATTCCAGCAGAAAGGAGTACTACTGTTCGTAGGAGGACTGTTGTCTCTACCCCCACCGGTCTAGTCATCTCCGCACCTACCCCGACTTCTGCCAAACTGAAGGGGAAGAAAATCCAAGTTTGTGATGAGCCTGTCATCGTGGAGGGTACAGATTTTGCCACAATACCATCTATTTTTGAGATTGGTTCCAGTTCAAGAATTGCACCCCTAACTCGAACTCAAAGGAGAAATAGAAGCAGAAAGATCGCCAAGAAAGCCAGAGCTGCTGAAGTTGCTTTTCTAGAAGAAATTCCTGAGGATAGAGAAGAACTGCCTGAGTATATACCTCGGTTGGAAGGGAGCAGGTTGCACCCTCTCTCTGCCTCATTAGATGAAGAGAATGTCTGTAGGATTGCCGCAGCATTACCCCAACCTGCGTACTACAACAATTACAAGAGAAAAAGGGATAAGAATACGCCATTTACTCGGCTGCAGGCTGTGATATAAAGATTGGCAAAGAAAGAAAGATGCCCTGTGTCAGAAATCTTAAGAAGAATAGGATGAGTGCCAGTTAAATCCCACCTCGGACCGCGAATAGAGCCTGTTGCTGCCACAGAGAAACCAAAGAAGAAGATAAAAGCCAGTCCACCCGTGGTTGTATTGGGTCTACAAATTAGGGAAGATACCACCTTCCAGCATATAGTCGACAGACCATTCGGTCCTAGGCTTCCGACTACTAGAAGGATGGTATGACGACCTACTACTGGCGAGTTAAGACCAAAACAATGCCCTGCGAAGAAAAGTCTAGTCAGGAGTCTTGAATCAGAAGAAAGTGCTACTGCAATAAAGGGGACTCCCGGGAAGGAAGTTCAACAACCGTCACGAGACAACTGCGAGACCGTGCGAAAAGGGCCACTCGAGGATGCCATGGACAAGTTAAGGACCGACATCTGACGGTTAACAAAAGAAAGAGAAGAAGAATTAGGAGATGAAGTTGACTCGTCAAAGTTCATGGATGAGGAGTATGCCGAGATTAACATGGTTGCTGCGGAAAGTTATGAACCGGAAGTGATGAGAGCACAGATTCGGGAGAGAGATGACACAATTTCCCAAATGGCAAAGAGGATGGAAGAGATGACTGCAGCTTAGCCACTCTCCATAGTCAGGTACAACCTTAGAAAGAGACACCCCCGGAAATTATCCATATTGCAGATGGAGGAAAAGAGATCACATCCATCAACGGAGACGAACAAGCAAAGAAAGATCCTGCACAAAGCATGATTCCAGAAAAGGACATTAAGAGCATGGTAGAACAGCAGGTGTGAGAGGCCCTAGCACAATCTAAGAGTGGAGCATCTATTCAAATGGGTAGACCTTATCCCGAAGAGTTTGATGTAGTCCAATACCCGAAAGGCTTCGTACCACCTCTGTTTAAGACTTTTGATGGAACGGGAAACCCCCGGCAGCATGTCGCACATTTTCGTGCTAGTTGCTACAATGCCGGTGGGAGTGATGCTTTACTCTTCCGCCAGTTCGTCAGTAGTTTGTCAGGGATTGCCTTTGACTGGTACACAAAATTTCCGAACGGTTCAGTAAAGACCTTTTCAGAACTAGAGAATCTCTTCGTTAAACAATTTGCCAGGGCTCAACACCACATCACTAACGGTGATCTAGTGGTGGAGAAACAAAAGCCGAACGAGACTTTAGTGGATTACATACTTCGATGGAGAAACTTAAGCATGAAGTGTGAACCACGGCTTCAAGAACAACATGCGATCGGCATCCTACTTAAAAGTATCCATGGCCCGATAGCACTTCTCCTTAAAGGATTTACAATCAAGACTTTCGAGAAGTTGCTTAGCAAGGCCGGGAGCTTGCAAGAAGAGGCGAAGCAGTTAAGTTTCGTGGACAAGACCGATAAGCAGAAACCCATGAAAAAATTCGAAAAGAAATCCAAAATCTTCACGACAGTAGATAAGGGCAAGCAGCCGGTGCAGATACAGACAGAGCAGCCACAACCTAGTTATCAACCACTACAACGAACTTATCAGCAACCTCAGCAAGGCTATCCGCAACCTCAATAGGGCTATCAACAACCTCAGCAAGGCTATCAGCAACCTCGTCCGAGCTATCAGTCGCCTCAGCATTATGAACAACCACCTAGTTCATCTCGTACCTTAATAGAACTCCTAAATAAAGAATATCCATTCAAAACCAAAGCAGTGGTGAAGATGTTCCGCAGCTTAATGAAGACACTGGATTTTGAGCTGCTAGAGCCCAAAAGCCGGAGGAAGTCGATAAGAAAGATCATCCGAACTATTGCCTTACCACCGGATGCTCGGACACAAGATAGAGGATTTCATCACTTTCAAGAGCTGGCTTGATGACAATCTCTGAAAAGGGAACATAACGATCCCAAAGGAATACATGAAGGAACCCCAGAAAGGAGGTTCTGTCAATGTTATTTCAACGGATCCCATTATTCCGATAAACCCATACACTACTGATGATGGATGGAGTACTGTCTGGATAAGATCATCTAAGAAAATTTTGGATCACATCCAGGCTTCATCGGTACACGCTTCAACTCAAAGTTTGCAACCTGTCGAGCTGGCACTATCACTTGCGATTGAAGAATCGCCCCAGAAGGAGGAGAAGATCATGGAAGAAAAGAAGACCGAGGCTCCGAAGGGTAGAGTAGGGGCTGCTTATCCTAGGATGGTTATTTCTTGATTCGGGGGAGAAATCCCTCAAACTCTTGACTCTGTATGATTATTTGCTCACCCTGACGGGATCATATAATGATAAGGGTTATGGCGTTGGCTACGTTTTAATTGTTTTTAACGATTACGTAACTAGCGACAACCAGCTTAATCCGGATCTCGATTCTAATACAAATAATGATTCTCAAATCATACATAACCTCAACAACCACGATGAAGAAGATGTTCACAAAGGAGGCTACGAAAGCTCGACAATCAACGAGTCCATTTGTGAATTCCGAGGTGCTCCGATCACGATAGAATTAGAACCATCAGACACCGAAGCGACTTTAGAAGAGCTAGTTGCTCCATTTCAAAAGGAAACACCAAATTCGGAAGAAATAATTGAAGTAAATTTAAGAAGTGGAAAAGTTCTACCCCGAGAATGGGTCCCGAAGGATAAAAGAAACCGGGTGGTTGCTCGGGAAGAGCTAACCCCGACGGAGGAAGCTGCCCGTTCGGGAAGAAACCGAGGAACATGGTAATAAAGTAGACTACAACGTGCTAGCCCATCTTAGGAAATTACCGACCAAACTAAGCATATACGAAGGCTGCGATCTCGTCGAAAGGAGATGAGGGAGGCTACGATCGAGGCTTTACTTGATCCATTGATTTGTTTAGCTCGAATGGCCGGTAATTCCTTCGACGAGGTTTGCTCGTTAAGAGAACGAGCGAGGTGTTACCTTCACGGACAATGATACTATTGCGGGAACATCGGATCACGACCGACAGTTGTACATTTCGATCCTTATTGGAAAGTTTACGCTCTCCAGAGTGTTGGTTGATCCGGGAGCATCAATCAACATAATGAATCTTTGGATGCTAGCATATTTGAAAATTGATGCTCGCGAGCTTGAAGCAGACAAGATGTTATTAAAAGGGTTCAATCAGAAAGGAGAAAGAGCTCTTGGATCGATAACACTATTAATGAAGACCAGTAATTTGGCAAAGAAAACCGCAAAATTCCACATAATCGATTCTGAGACATCGTTCAATGCTCTACTAGGTCGGCCATGGATTCATGAAAATCGGATGGTACCGTCGTCTCTGCACCAGTGCATAAGGTATTACGAAGGAGGAGAACAGTGTATCAAAGGTGATTTGCAACCATTCTCTGTGCACGAAATTGGAATTCATGAAGATGCGGCCTACTACGCGCCCCGAAGAAAACAATCTTTTCCAGAAATACCATACCAAATGAAGCAAAAGAAATTTGAGACGATGAAGAACCTGAAGTTCTAGTCCAACAGTTACTCACCACTCCCTTACGGCGAGATGGTGAAGATTTCTTCAGAACTCGAACCCGAGGTCGAGGCCGGGGACGAGGACGTGGAAGAAATATTGGAACAGTTGGATAGAAGAAACTGGTGATCGATGTTGATTGGGAGAATAAATCTGAAGAAGAAGAAGAAATCAAGAATGAAGCAGCGACAATAAATCAAAAGAAACCCCAGTTCAAGATCTCTCTCGAAGATGAAAAGAATGAAGAATATAAATCAATGTACGAGAAGATTAACCACTATGTGCATACTATGACCACGACCCCGATCCATTCTAATAAGATCGAGGGTATGGTGGTCAAGGAAGTACATGGTGGCGATACTAAACCAATCAAGTTTTACTGTGGTGCTTCTTCTTCCAATACTGAAAAAGATGTACAACTTGAAGATGTTACTTCTTCTGAATTAATGGACCTACCTTTTGAGTGGTATTCTCCATGTGTTCAAAATTTAATTCAACGTGGTGTCTTACCTCGACAATGGACAAAAGGCCGATCACAGCACTTTGAAAAATTATGGAATAATGCCGGTCGACCTACCAATTCAAAACATGGTCTCGGATTCGGCACAGTAGGATCAGTGGACGATAAGGGATTTTGCTTGGTTGTCACTTGCGAACCTAACGAAGACTACTTGGAAGCTTTAGAAGATCTTGAAGATCTACCAATCGACGACGCACCACCAGAATTCGAAGAAGAAATCAAATCTACAATAGACGAGTTAATGGAAGTTAACTTAGGTACTAGGGAAGAGCCTAAGCCTACATTTGTTAGCTCCTTACTCAATAAAGAAAATTTCGAGGAAATAATCAAGCTACTAATGAAATTCAAGGACTGTTTTTCTTGGAGTTACGACAAAATGCCAGGATTAGCTCCAGAAGTTGCAGTTCACGAGTTAGGAGTAGATCACCGCTTCCGTTCCGGTCGAACAAGCTCCCGGAAGAATGCATCTAGAGATTGAGCAACAAGTAATAGGCGAAGTTAAGAAACTAATAGACGCTAAATTTGTCCGTAAAGAACAATACCCGACTTGGCTATGCGATGTTGTACCGATCGAAAGAAGAACGGACGGATCGGAATCGCGTAGATTTCGAGAGATTTAAATAAAGCATGTCGAAAGGATGAATTTCCACTACCAATCCCGGAACCGATGATCGACATTGCTTCAACACATGAAATCTTCTCTTTCATGGATGGATCATCGGGATACAACCGGATAAAGATGGCACCGGAAGACGAAAAGTTCACGACATTCGGAACGCCGATTGGAGTGTATTGCTACACGATAATGCCATTCGGACTAAAGAACGCGGGAGAAACATACCAAAGAGCGATGACAAAGATTTTTGATGATCTCATTCACAACGAAGTAGAGTGCTTATGTAGATGATGTGGTCATCGAAGAAAGCGAAGGAAGATCACCTGTATGATTTGAGAATTGTTTTCGAGCGACTAAGACAATACAATCTTAAGATGAATCCCTTAAAATGCGCCTTCGGCTTCACCTCCGGGAAATTCTTAGGATTTGTTGTCCGACATCGCGGGATTGAAATCGATCCGGAAAAGGTTAAAGCTATTTTAGAAATGCCTCCTCCCAAAACTTTGAAACAACTACGATCCTTTCAAGGTAAGTTGGCATATCTTCGACGCTTTATCTCGAACTTGTCAGGTAGGTGTCAGCCCTTCTCGGCTTTAGTGAAAAAGGACGCCAAATTCATTTGGGATGAGAGATGCCAGCGGGCTTTCAAGGACGTTAAACAATATTTAAGGACACCTCCTATCTTAGCAGCCCCACTCTCAGGTAGACCGTTGATACTTTATACCGCGGCTTTAGACGACTCCCTTGGAGCCCTGCTAGCCCAGGTCAATGATGAGGGAAAAGAAAATGCTCTCTACTACATAGGTCGTTGTCTAATCCCGACGGAAGTAAAGTATCCCCGGAATGAGAAGCATTATTTGGCCCTGATCTTCACCGCTCAAAAGCTCAAGCATTACATGCTTTCTCATAAGGTCAACCTTATTTCGAGAGTTAATCCGTTGCAATACTTGATGACCCGATAGACGCTTTACGGCAGACTTGCCGGGTGGTCGATGATACTATGTGCAATTCGACATAACTTTCGTTCCTCTTCGCGCCGTAAAGGGACAAGTCTAGTGAGACTTCCTCGCAGCACACCCTTTACCGGCGGATTCACCTCTCGACGACGATTTGCACGATGAGCGAGATAATGAGCCTAGAAGACACGATGATCGACGTTGGGAACTATACTTCGACGGTGCGTCCTCAGCACAGAAGAACAGAGAATCGCAAACGATAGTGCCCGGTAAGGCAGGAATCGTACTAATCTTTATAACACCGGAGTGGGGAATGTTAAGATACTCCTACCACTTAACAGAATCGTGTACAAAAAACGAGGCAGAATACGAAGCCCTTATAACAGTACTGGAATTAACCATTCAGATGGGAATAACGGACATCAACATCTACGAAGATTCTCAGTTAATCATTCAACAGGTCGCCGGACAGTACAGAATTTAAAACCAAGACTTGAGCAGTACTTTCAGTATGTCATGAAATTGTTGGAACAAATTCCAAACGTAACAATCTACAAGATTCCTAGAAAAGAAAATGCTCTCGCCGATGTGCTAGCCCGCCTTGCAAAGGAATTTGCCTGCTTGCAGGATGAGTCAGTTGAAGTGTCAGTTCAAGGACGATAGGTCCTATCATAGCTCGACATGGATACAATACACAAATCAATAGAAAAAGCAGAAGAAACAATTGCAGCGATGACGAGAAAATACGAGAAGATTGGCGGCGGCCATTAATAGAACTACTTGCGGACGGAAACTGCCGGACGATAAGTCATCAGACCATCGAATCAGAAAAGAACTCTGTCTTACACATTAATAAACAATACATTATACGAGAAGGTCTTTTGATCGGATGTGGCTAAGATGCACGAGCGGGTCCGAGGCTCGTGAAATCTTTAAACAAATACATTCAGGACTTTGTGGCGCTCATCAGTCTGGTCCGAAAATGAAAATGAAGATTAAAAGACTAGGGTACTACTGGCCCTCAATGATAACCGACTGTATGAAAGTTGCCAAAAGTTGTCACCATTGCCAAGTGCATGGAGTGGTTCTACACCAACCTCCAAATGTGCTACATCCGACAATCGCGTCATAGCCATTTGAGTGTTCGAGCACAGATATAGTGGGTCCGATAGAACCACCTTCTTCAAGAGGACATCACTTCATTCTTGCAGCTACAGATTACTTTTCTAAATGGGCAGAAGCTATACCACTTAGAGAAGTGAAGGCACACCACGTGCTATAGTTTTTCAAGAACCAAGTTGTCTACCATTTTGGGGTACCGCGCAGAATCATTTCGGATAATGGGTACGCATTCAAAAGTACAAAGATCAACAATTTTGTCGAGAAGACATGGGATCGATTGGCGATACTCGACGATCTACTACCCGAGAGAAACGGCTTGGCGAGGCTTTTAATAAAACTCTCGTTACAAATTTTAAAGAAAACTTTGGATGAAAACAAGAGAAATTGGCACGAGAAGTTGTTAGAAGCCTTATGGGCCTACAAGACAACTTTTAGGACTCCTACTCAGTCTACGCCCTACGCTTTAATGTACGGTTCCGAGGTAGTTCTACCCTTGGAAGTTCAGCTCCCTTGCAGTTGCAGAAAAGATCACTACAAAAGAAAATGCCAGACTACAACTAGAAGAGCTGTAAAGGTTGGAAGGGAAAAGACTTTCCCCGCAACAGAATTTGGAACTGTATCAAGACAAGATGATCCAGGCCCATGATAAACTGGTCCGTCCTAGGACATTCAAAGTCGGTGACTTAGTTCTTGTTCTCAGAAGATCTATTCTTGCACATCGCATGATAAGTGGTAAATTTGAACCAACATGGGAAGGGTCGTTCGTGGTCGAGACGGTCCACTCGGGAGGTTCCTACCGGCTTGTGAATTGCGCGTGGAGAACGACCCATGCTTCCAATCGATGGACGGTATTTAAAGAAGTATTACGCGACTCGATCTTTCGAAAGGTGGCCTCTAAAATAGAATCTTATCCCTAGAAACACGGGTGAAGTAATCACTTTGTGACTGGGTCCGAACCTAAAACAAAATAAAATGGATGATAAAAATAAATCTCATCAACGAAAATGTTAAAAGGAGTACATGGGAAATCATAATAATAAAAATGTCAATCTTTCCTTTTAAATCCATTCATTCCTGATATTTTCTCACCTCTTCCTACTTTCTTTAAATTTAAAAAAGTGAAAAGAATTTTTAAGTATTTTTCTTATTGTTCTTGTTCTTAGTACAGCCCCTGATCCTTTCCTTGTTTTTTCACAGGGAAATGTCGAACGGGCGGTTGGTTCTAAACTTTAGAAATGGCGTGAGTCTAGCACTTGATGAAAGAGGGTGAAGGATGGAGCAGTGATAGAGATTGACTCGGACTTCACACCGACCGGCTTACAATACGAAGAAGATGATTGGATCCCAGTCGATCGAGAAGAACTTCACAGCCAGACACTGATGAAAATGGGTGGCCCGAGCCACCAATCCAGCAACAAGAAAGGAAAAGCAAACGTCGCGCATGCAACCGGAGAAGATAAGAAAGTTAATTCCATGGTTGCCACAACAGAGGGTAGGCTTGTCAGTGCCGCGCCCGAGGAAATTCAAGGGGTAAGGAGAGCTACTCTCACTGCTACCCAGCGAAGAAATAAGATTCATCCCATTCGCAAAATGTTGACCAAGTTAGCAGAAGATCAACATGAACAAACGAGTGGATCGCTGGTAGTGCAAATGCTCCGAGGAGACCTGTTCGTCGGGAACCGAGAAGAAGAAAGTCGATTCTAAGAAGGTCGGAACGGATAAAAGAAATACCAAGAAAAGCGAGAAATAGAGTCGGTACCTCGACGCCGAGCATATGTGCCGGATCCAGAAGAGTCTTGTTGTGAAAGCGATCCGGAGGATATCCCTACGGAGGCTATCCCGAGGAGCCGAGACATGTAGAAGAACGTCTTTGGGGTTGAGCCATACTTCCCCGGTATGTTACTAGACACGAGAACTTCGAGATAATCCGGAATACGAAAGCTGGAGAAAATGCGACTAGTTGAGAAGAAAACCTTTGAATACTTTGAAAGAATTGGGAACAAGAGGGTAAACATCTTGGAAGGCCTCGAGCTACATACAGATGTTTTCTCAGATTATGAGCAACAACAAATTGTGGACTGCATCATGGAATTACAGAAAATGGGTCGAGCAGGCCGCTTGAGAGAAAAGACATATTCAGAACCCCAAAGATGGATGCCAGGAAAGGGAAGAGTTACAATCCAATGTGGATGTTGCTACAATTTTGCCATAGATAGAAAAGGAAATCCATCAGGGATACTCCGTCGCGGTGAGGTGGATCCGATGCCGAGAGTCATCGAGAGAATGGTTAAAAAGGATGATAACATGGAGAGTACTTGCTGTGGATTGCATACCCAGCAGTGCATTATCGAACATCTACAAGGAAGGCGGCGCATACCTGCCGCATATAGACCATCATGACTTTGTTAGACCATTACGCACGGTGTCATTCCTCGGCCCGGTGCAACATCATGTTCGGATGCGACCTCGGATTGCAGGCCCGGTGAGTTCGAGGGCCGGTGGAGACTACCACTAACGGTAGGTTCCGTCCGGTGTTAAAAGGAAACGGAGCGGACGTTGCGAAGCATTGCATTCCGGGAGTGCTGTGGAGCGGATCTCGGTTACTTTTAGAAGAATGGACGACGGAAAAATGCCTTACCACTTTCAACCGGATCCGAGTTGGAGTCTCCGGCCCTACGAGTTGTGAGTTACATGGGAAATAACACACCTCCAGTGCACATCCATGCGGCACTCCTGCCAAGGGTGGCTTGGAAGGTGATGTTATTACCCATGTCTCTTTCTATTCAGACATGGATTTTTGACAGACGCTTTTAGATGGATCAACAAGAATCTTACACAATCCATTTTGGATTTACATGGATTGTATGAGACATAAGATTTACGAGGAAAACATCATCAGGACTAGATCGAGTTGTATGATGTACTTTCGATGAATTGGAATGAAAATGACTACGTCATATTTTGCCTTCACCTCTTTTTGTACAAATTAACTGGGAAACGCCATTAGAGTTAAATGAACTTTGAACGAAGAACAGAAAAGAAAAGAAAATAAATTGAGAATTTGTCTTAAAAAAAAATCTGAATATTAAAATGAACTTCAAAATTCACATGAACATTAAATAAACAACAAAAAATAAAAAAAATGGGATCGTTAAAGAACAAACAAAACGAATCTAAATCTCAAATTGAATTTCGATCTGAATCCTCTGATTCGAACTTTTCAATTCTTCTCTCAATCAAAATCTGTTTAATATTCTTTTGAAATTTGAATATTTTCCTCGACTTATTGGTAAGTCAAGTCTTTTCAGCTTGGTACACTTACCAGCTCCTTTCAATTTTTTTTCTTCGTGTCTTAGAGGATCGGCTAGTTCTATTGACACGGAGCCACGAACTTTGTTCGATTTGGTTACGATGGCATGAGGCTTGGGTCCCTCATTCATACGGATAAATCTTCGAGGCTAGAGCTAAATTCTAGTTCTCTTCGAGGCTAGAGCTTAACTTCTAGTCCTCTTTCAAACTTTCGAGACTGGTACCTAAATTCCAGTTCTCATTTCGAGGTCGATACCTAAATTTTGACTCTCTTTCCGAGATCGATACCTAAATTTAGATTCTCTTTCGAATTGATACTTAAATTTCAATTCTCAACTCTCGAAACTGGTACCTAAATTCCAGTTCTCATTGCGGGATCGATACTAAATTCGATTCTCGTCTTTCGAGATAGATACCTAAATATCGATTCTCTTTTGAATTGATACCTATATTTCAATTCTAAATTCCAGTTCTCTTCCTTCGAGATCGGTACCTAAATTTCGACTCTCATTCGAGATCGATACCTAAATTTCGATTCTCTTTCGAATTGATACCTAAATTTCAATTATAAATTCCGAGGCTGAGTACTAAATTCCGAGTTCTCTTCCTTCGAGGTCGGTACCTAAATTTCGACTCTCATTCGAAATCAATACCTAAATTTTGATTATCTTTTGAATTGATACCTAAATTTCAATTCTCAATTTCTGAGACTGGTACCTAAATTCCAGTTCTCATTTCGAGTTCGGTACCTAAATTCCGACTCTCATTCGAGATTGATACCTAAATTTTGATTCTCTTTCTAATTGATATCTAAATTTCAATTCTAAATTTCGAGATAGGTTCCTAAATTCCAGTTCTCTTCCTTTGAGGTCAGTACCTAAATTCCGACTCTCATTCGAGATCGATACATAAATTTCGATTCTCTTTTAAATTGATACCTAAATTTCAATTCTAAATTCCGAGACTGGTACCTAAATTCCAGTTCTCTTCCTTCGAGTCGGTACCTTAATTCGAGCTCTCATTCGAGATCGATACCTAAATTTCGATTCTCTTTTGAATTGATACCTAAATTTCAATTCTAAATTCCGAGACTGGTACCTAAATTTCAGTTCTCTTCCTTCGAGGTTGGTACCTAAAATCTGACTCTCATTCGAGATCGATACCTAAATTTCAATTCTCTTTCGAATTGATACCTAAATTTAAAATTCTAAATTCCGAGACTGGTACCTAAATTCCAGTTCTCTTCCTTCGAGGTCAGTACCAAAATTCTGACTCTCATTCGAGATCGATACCTAAATTTCGATTCTCTTTCGAATTGATACCTAAATTTCAATTCTAAATTCCGAGGCCAGTTCCTAAATTCCGGTTCTCTTCCTTCGAGTCGGTACCTAAATTCGACTCTCATCAGAGATCGATACCTAAATTTCGATTCACTTTCGGAGTTTGATACTTAAATTTCAAATCTCACTCTCTCGAGATCGGCACCTAAATTCGATTCTCATCCTTTTTTCGTTGATACTTAAACTACGATTCTCACTTTGAGGCTGATACCTAAATTCCAGTTCTCTTCGCAATCCCGAGGTTGAAATCTAGGTTTCAATTCTCATTTCAAATCCAAATTTCAAATTCAAAATTTCCTTAAATCGATTTCAAATCAAACTTCAAATCTAAATCCAAACTCACACATTGAAACTTTAAATTTAAAAGTAAAATGAAATCTAAATCAAATTTCTCAGATTTTGTGATTTGGAGCTCACCTCCTTTTCCATTCCCCAACGAGAGTTCAGGAATCTCCGGTCTTGGAAGTATACCTGATACTCCCCAACGGAAATTCTTCTACTTCATCCTAAGTTTGTCACTTAGACATCTGTGTTGGTTTTGTTGATCTCTTCGGTCAACGCCAATATGCGCGGTGTGCTTGGTTAGCACACCACACCTATTGGGGGTCCACTTGTTGACCTCATTTTTGATGGGGTCTTTTTCTCCACTCTTTAGTACTTAGGATCTAGCCTTAGGCTTTTCCTTTGACTAATCTTAGAGGACTAGAAGTGGAACCCACCCTTTAGAAAGTTCAAACACCTCTTGACTTCTGACGACTCATGTAGGTAATTCACATGGATGAGTCCCTTAAGCCACCTAAGCCACATGGCTTAAGAGGGTTAGGAACAGCATAGTGAATGCCTCGAATGAGTCCTCTCATGGCTCTTGTGGGCTTAATATGGCTTCATGGCTCGACCAAAGTGATTCCATTCTACTCAAATTTGATCAATCTCTATTTTTCCAAAATTTCGATTTTTGACCCAGGAGCCTACTACTCTTAAACCTACAAAAGCCCTTGAAACTACCCAAAATTTACAAAATCACCTAAATTATCAAAAATTCCTCAAAATCAATCCTAAACATTTCCCTCCACTCAAATTGATCATCCATAGCCAAAAAACACCAAAAATTCCAAAAAGTACCCCCCAATACCCTCCAAATACCCAAAATGCCCTTCTTAGCCCAAAAATCCAAAAATTCATAAAACTCCCAAAAAAAATTCCAAAAAATCTCAAATATTCCCAATTTCATTTTGTTCTACTATACCATGGGCCAATTTTGCCAATTTACCCCACTTTTACCAAAAACCCCAATTTGGCCCATTTTAAACCCAAGTGAACCCAATGTCGAACAAACCACCCCGATTGACCTCGATTTTGGTCGATTCAATTCTAAACTTCAAATCGACATTCCCGATATCAATTTAGACCAAATTCAAGTCGATTTGATTGACATTTTGAGCCCTATTTCAATTTGAAACCTGAGGCCGATTTTGGCTATGACTAAACTTAGCTGAAGCAATCCGATTCGACTCGATTAGCCCCAAATCTTTTTAAAGCCTTCCTAACACCCCATAAACAAAAAACTAACTTGATTTGCCCAAAATTTGAACCTAAACTCCACCCAAACCTAACCCAAAACCAAAATCCCTTAAATTGACCTAAGCGCAAACCTAACCCAAATGGGCCTAAATCCCAAAATTAGAGCCCAACCAAAGTTAAAAACTCTTTGTGACACTCCCATGAACATTTCTTAACATTAATTTTACATCAAATCCAACTTTAGCCCAACCTTGACCCAAGTTAGTCCAATTTGGCCCACCTTGGCTCCTTTACCAAAAGACCCCACATTAAACCCAATTCAATTCAAAATCACTTCATAATTGTTCCAAACCACTCATGACACATACCTAAACCAATTGCAACATTTATTTGACATGACACTTCACAAAATTTCCATCCACCAGTTTATTTTCAAACCTAAAGGCCCACTTTCTTAAACCATTCTAAAAGCCCACTTCCACCAAATCCAAAAGCCCAAAAATTCATCCAAAGCCCACAAGACATTCCTCTACATCATCCATTCAATTAAAATCATCCCTAAGTCCTAAACAAATGATAAAATAATTGTAAATGAAGCTTCATCCAAATTTCCACCAAAATATCCAAAATCATTAAAATCCATTTTTATGAAATTGACGAACTTTTCCAAGCCAAATGTGAGCCATTGAGCCATTTACATGCCACATGGAAGCCATGGAAGCCACTTTCCACCTCACCAAGCCATTAATGGCAAGAAGAGGGGGGTCTTTCTTAAACCTTCATTAAGCTTTTTTAACCTCATCCATGTTACACTCTAAACCATGCTTAGCCACCTCCCCTTGGATGGAGACTTCACCACCCCTTCCAAGCTGACCTAAATGATTCCCTCGGCTCGAAATCGAGTTCTTGGGGAGGTGCACCAAGCCTATTTCCATGGATTGACCAAACCGAAGCTCAAAATACACTCTCCCACATTCCATTTTAATCGAAGCTTTTTACACATGTCAAACTCGATTGACTTCACCAAATTCGACCTCGACCCAGCTGAGTCGGATGGTGACCCATGCTGGCGGCCGGCCACCACGGCCATGCCGGAAAACACCATGGCCGAGAGCTCCATGTGCGCTAAAAAATTCAATTCTCCTTGTTGAGGCTGTCCCGACCCTAGTGGACACCGGAGCTCTTCTTCTCCTCCCACGAGCAGGCGATCCCGGCCTCCGATTGCCCACAGGAAGCCCTCCATCCATGCCTATTTAAACACCACCACCGCTTGGCCAAAATAGGAGTTGAACCAGACCTTAAGGAAACTCTGCCAAAATTGCTCCATGACCTTCTCCTAATCCAAAGCAGTTGATCCCCAGTGTTTCTTTGCCCTAATACCCATTAACAAAGCTCAATTTCTGAGTTAAAATCCACCAAAAAAACAGGACACTTCACCACAGTGAGCCAATCTCCAAATTGATTGGTCCTACACCTTCACCGAGACCGAGAGGAGAAGTTCCCAGGCAAAAGCCCCCTCACCCGAGGCCGGCCATTGCTTCTAGCCTCTAAGCTTTGTGATCGGCCTTGGTCACTTTCATACCTTGACAATTCCCAGTAGCTAGAGACTTCATCCAGAGCTTGCTGGACTCGATCGAAGGTGACACGACTCTCGGATCGAAGCTTCACTTCTGCGAGCGAAGGTATGAACTCACTCTTCCTCCAGAGCTTCCGGTGATTCTCCATTTTGTTTAAGTTAATTTCATAGCCTATAAACCATATGGATGTGTTCGTCTCTTGAAGACGAATCCATAGAGCATAAGAACACGAAAATCCATTGAGAATCGAGTGAGATTTTAGGGCTTTAGTGTGGACAGTCATGGGTGCACACCAGTCGTAGACGATGACCCAGAGCCGTTGGATCACGTGTGTATCGAACGGACGGTTCAGATTACGCCGGACCAGGGAATGTTACGTGAACCGCGGGCCCCCGGAGCTCTGAGTCAGATGGCGGCGTCGAATGGGAATGCGCCGCGTGGGCTTTCGGAGCTGCCGATGTTGCGCTGGCGCCGAGTCGGATAAGTAGATAAATAGGGTATTTTTGAATTATTTAAATGCCCAGAACTTCAAAATTCATATCTTTGCATAGAAAAATTACAAAAATAAAATAAAAATACACTCTTGCTCAGTGACCAGAGGAGAATAAGGTGGAAAAAAAATCAAGTTAATTGGATGAGTATTTTATTTTTAATAATTTATTTAGTATATTAAATTTTTTGATTCTCCATTTGCAAAGACAATTCACCATGGCATGAGACCATATGACTTTTGAAGCCTCTGATCTTGGGAACATTCTCTGAATTTTTCAAGGTCAGAGGCCACCTCTGTAAAAAGTTATTGAATTTTCAATTTCATGTCCCTGTTTTAGGTATTTTAATTCCAATAATTAGCATGTTGTAAAATAAATTCTAGGAAAATTTGGTGATGTTCCTTAGGACGAGAGGACCCTGCTAAAAATATATTTTGAGTTAATTCAT
Organism: Papilionanthe hookeriana x Papilionanthe teres; assembly: GCA_022702705.1. Lineage (NCBI taxonomy): Eukaryota > Viridiplantae > Streptophyta > Magnoliopsida > Asparagales > Orchidaceae > Papilionanthe > Papilionanthe hookeriana x Papilionanthe teres. Next base: position 59,370,348 of record CM040438.1, on the reverse strand, counting down.
TCATAATAACCTTAATTGGCCTAAACCCTTAAAAATAAATTTGAATTAATTAAGGTTAACCACACATCAAATTGACTTGAAAACAATTCTCTACTGATCTTTAGGATCAGAGAAACCTCACATAAAAATTTGAAATCAATTGGACTTGATTAACCCTACCAAATGGGTTGATTAAGCCTCATAAGCAAAATGGAACTTTAAAAATTCATAACTCCAAAAATACTTTTCAAAAGTTCACAAAAATGGTTTTGGAGCTTCTCTGATATCAGGAGAGTTCAAGAAAATTAAAATTGGAATTTTCTAAAAAAGTTGATTTTTCACAATATTTTAATATTTTAATAATTAAAAAATAATAAAAATCATAAAAATATTAAAAATCATAAAAATGTCACATTTTGATTCCTAATGACTTAGGAACAAACCAAATATTTTTCCTAAGTCCCTAGGATAAAATATTGATATTGAATTTTAAAGTTTTAATGTAATTTTTAATATTAAAAAAATGAATTTTTAACCTTTTTCACTAAAATAATTCTAGTAAATCAAAGAAAAATCAGAAAATTATAAAATTTATTTCTCTGAACTCCTTGAGGTCAAGGAGATTTAGGAAAAATATAAAATCCATTTTTCAACTTTTATTTTATTTTATAATTAATTAATACTCTAAAACTTAAAATAATTGTAATAAATAAAATATAATTCAAAAAATCACCAAAATTGGTCCAAGTGGTCCTCTAGTCATTAGGAACATCCCAGAATTTTCTTAAGGACAACAACCTTTCCTTGGTCATGTTGTTGAATTTTCTTTGAAAACCCTTATTTTCTACTAAAAATAATTATATAAATAAATTAAATTCAGAAAAATCACATTTTCTCCTCTAATGTCTTAATTGACATGTGAGTGGGGTGACATAAAATTTTCAAATTTATTTGAGCTCAATTTAGTGAGTTATGAGATAAATAAGCTTAAAAGGGCATAAAGGTAATTGAAAAATTTTTAACCCTTAATTAAAACTTTAGGTTTAATCAAAATGGGGGGGGGGGTAAAATATTTGATTTTAATTTTCTCTTAGATGATTGAAACTTAGGGAAATTAAGGGGTAGAAACCCATTGAACATTTTGATAATATCAATAATGAAACTTTAATTAATTAAATGACTTAGATTTTGGAAAGAATATATTTAAATTTGGATTATTAAAATAGGGATATTATTAAGAGGACATTTATTCTTTAATTTAAAAATCCCTAAATAAGTTACTTTAACAATATTTAATTCTTAATTAAAAAATTAAAATAATAATCGAAATTAATAATTAAAACTAAAATTAAAACTAAAATTAAAACTAAAATTAAATTAAAATTAAAGTTAAACTAAAACTAACAATTAAAATTAAAATTAAAATCAAAATTAAAACTAAAATTAAATTAAAATTAAATTAAATTAAAATAAAATAAAATTAAATTAAGATTAAATTAAATTAAAATTAAATTAAATTAAAAATTAAATAAATTTAAATTAAATTAAAATTAAATTAAAATTAATTAAATTAAATTTAGATTAAAATAAAATTGAATTAAATTAAATTAAAAATCATTTAACAACAAACCTAAATGAAATTATTAAGAATTAAATCTAAAATAATTTGAACACTATTCCAAACTTAAAATTATTAATTAAAACCTCATAATTAAAATAAAACACTTTAAACCATTAACTTAAACTTTTAATTAATTATGATTAAAATTTTCGATAAACCAACTTGCCCTTAAAGGCTTTAATTATTATAACTCTTAAATAGAGTATTAAGTGAGATGCCACTTCATTTATCTAAGTTCACTGAGCAAGAGGCAAAGTTTAACTAAACTCCTGGATGATTAATTCACCTGTGCAACTAAATTTACTTGGACTCAAAACAATCCCAGAAATATTGAAAAGATGTTTAAGACTTGTCCTAAGCACTTCCTCAATATGACGGGATATTTTAGAAGAACAATTGAATTTAATTGTTCTTTGATGAAGAAAAGCATCCTTAAAATCAAACCAAGAACGTAGACGTCATAGGAGATGACTAGTTATAGGATTAGGAATTTGGTAGACAACCAAAACCCTTCCCTTAGCTTTACCTAGGTATTTGTTGAAATATTTAAATGCCTTAACATGTTTTTTAAAGTGCAGCTTGGGATGACGGGAAGACCCTCCAGGTACGCTTTTATTTTATTGCAATTTACTTACATGCACTGTACTTTACTCTTCTTACATGTTAAACAAGACTGTTGCATGAAAACCAAAACCTTTAGGGTAGTCCCTGAACTGAAACTAAAACTAAATTAAAAGTCATTGCAAGATAAAATTCACCACCATAACATTCCAAAATATAAAACAACTCAAAATTTAATCACAAACAGAACAACAAAACTACAATTACAACTAAATTAAAACGTCTCATTGAATGATCGAGAATACCTCAGATAATGTAACCCACGTGTTGCTAACGGGATTTCCCAAGGTCTAAATGGAAGTGTGGAAGTCATTCAGTTGAGTTTAGCAAATTCATCTGGACTAAGTGAATTCGATGAAAATAACGGTGCCGGGATGACAGAACAGTGGGATCTTAATCGGTTCTGTTTAAACAACTTTAAGATTTATTTTAATTAAAATATTTAAAACACTTGGATTTTAAGATTTTCTCTAAACCAAAACACTTCTCTCATCTCCTGATTTATGACTTCTAAAACTAAACTTCTACAACGACAAGGAGCTTGGAGCATGGTGGGCAGCTCGGCCATCGTCATCAGCAAAACTCGGATCTACTTCAGGAAAACCTTTCTTAGTTTTAAATAACCAAGGTATAGGACTTCGAGGTAGTTTGCCTAGTGCAACATAAATCCTCAACTTTTCGTTAGGCATTTGCATAATAATATTGTGCAAATTAAGCCCTAACCGGTCTTAAGACTCCGTGGTAGTCGTTCAGTACGACATAAACCCTCATATTTTCCAGGTTATTTGTATGATCATGTCATACGAATGTAAGTCCTAAATAATTAAAACTGGCAGGATTGCAACATTAAATAAACTCCCAAATTGAAGCCAAACGATAGGATAGTTTGGGATTGCCACGATACTTCTTGGATCCTCAGCTTCTCCTACTTTTCTTCCATTGGACTCTTGAAAATAACTGTTCCAAATTTGATCCATTCCCTATTGAAATTTCCAGAATTCAATACTTTGAAACCTTAAACATTGAAATTCTTGAGAGCAAAACCACTGATCATTATCGAGAGTTTTCTTAAATGATACCTGTCTTTTAAGATGTAATAAACTATAAGGGCTTGCTCTTATAGGGAACTTTAAGAACCCAGGTAATATAAACTCTGCTTAATTCATTTATATTAAGCAGGGGAACTTGTTGGCTTATAAAATTGGTTCACAGACCAAACGGATGTCACAAATCTTCTAGTTTATTTAACCGAGCCCCATCATTAAGCAGTGTGTCTATTCTTCGGAATAAATATACAGTTTGTGATGCGGTGCTCGTTTACATAAGCTATTCGGGATGTGAGATCGGTTTGATTTCATATCTTAAAATTTTCAAACTTAAAATTATTTTCAAAATCAAATGCAACTTTCTAAATTATATTTATATATATATATATATATGTGTGTGTATATATATTTATATATATATATATATATATATATATATATATATATATATTAAATTTAAAATTTAAGATATACCGACACCACCTACTAAGTGCTAGAGGTTTGGACCAAACATATAGAACTACAAAAGGAGCAAAGAGGTGTTTAGAATTTTTAATGAGGCGGGGTTCCATCACATGTCCTCTAGGATAGTTAACAGAAAATTCAAATGGCTAGATCCTAGGCTATTAAAGATGAAATACTAGACCTAAAAAAAAGTAAGGCCAACAATATGTTTAATTTTTCTAATTTCTAGTTGCTTGAAATACACATAGGCTTGAAAATAACACTAGCTCCTAATTCACAGAATGCCTTTCCATGAAATTTCTCTCATATGGCATAGGGAATAGTAAAGCTAAGAGGATCTTTCCTAGGCCTTTGTAGCCGCTGGTGGAATGAAGGTTCAAGTTTCTCATTGGTTCAATGTGAATGACAGAGACAATTTTTTCTATGCTAGGACTCATAAGGGCGCTCTCACTCCTATGGCTCTCATCCTTTTCTTATCCAATCCTCTTCACTCACACTGCCTTACACTATTCTAAATTTTGATTTATTGGATTTACCTCAGTGTTGCTAGGAAGTTCTCTAGGAGATCTATTATTCATTGAATTCAACAATTGTCCTAATTGAGTTTCAAGACTCATGATGACTACAACTTGACTCTATAATGTGTTCTTCATTTAAATTACCGATTCCTCGATAGGTGACTTTTTTTCGGGCAGTCTTGGAATTAGGTTGAGGGATTATTTCCTTGGTTATTCTAATGACCTATGAGATTGGGTTGATTTTTATCTTACTGCTGGTTGTTATTGTTTCATGAATAATTTGGATGGTATCTCTAGCTTGGGTTATATGTGCCCTTATTTTCTTGTGGCATTCAAAGCTTCTAAAGTGATTAGGATAGAATCCACCACTGATCTATGCATCATTATTTTACTTGATGGTGATCTTGATATCGAATATACTCCAAGATAATCTAATTTCCATGGAAAGACTGTTGCTTGGGTTTCTAGGATAGCGAAGTGATCGCGGTTGTCTTAAATAAGTATTTATAAGTATTTTCATTTCAGCCACAAATTTAAATCAGTCTAATAAAAAAGCAACCAATCTATACGCAAGTATACATATCGCTTAAATAATACAGGGCTCTAGTGGAGTTCTAGTTATGGACCCCACAGGGAGGAAGCAAATCTTTAAAGCGTACCATAGAAATCCAATATTCAAATTACAATGCACGTAAAGTAAGTACTAAAAGATGCTTTAGATTTTAAGATCACTAAAGTACTTTCTAAACTTCAAATTAAAGTTAACTACTACTACAATAAGTTTTGTATTGAAAGTTCAAATTTAATGAAAGTGTCCTCCCACTTACAATGACGTTATGGTGAGTGAATGATAATGATTAGTGAAAATCTTGTATTGTGCCAAACAGGAGCATACCTATTCTTTACCTATTTTTGAGTGCTATAAAGAACATTAGCTAATCCTAGGTTTAGTCCCTAAATCTGTGGTTACGCAGGGAAGATACTGGCTCTCACTCCAGAGCTCCCACTTCCCTTCGCCTAAAGGCTAACTCTCGCTTTAGTTTCGAAACACTAGAACTAAATTGGGGATTTTAGTCTGTCACCCTAAAATCTCCAATTCTACGCCCGATAAACCATATTTACTTATTTATTTACACCCAATCCCCATGAACTACAAGACTAATTCATGGACATTGAATGTAATATTTACTTTTATTGTAGAATGCATAGTCTTTTTCAATGGTATGCTTCACAACATATTTTAAAAATTCAATTAGCCAAATTGAAAAGTAAATGAAGTACAAAGTGAAAAATCATAACAATTTCTTAACATTCATATGACACATCTAATCTAAATCATCACTTCACCATTTATCATTGCAAGGAGAAAGATGAAGAAATCTACTCTGAATTCACGAGGAAGATAGGACTAAATAAAGATTTTATATATAAAAGCGAAGTCATATAAATAATAAGAAAGTAAACACAACTTATCTCAATTTCTTCCCCAAGCAAATCCCTTGAAGTTTCTTTGAATCTTCTTCTCTCTTCAGAACAACACACAATTCTCTCTTAGAATAGTTGGGAAGAAGAATTCTTTCCCTCTCCTCCTATAACTTTTTTGATAAGAATTGCTCCTAAAACAACACTTTTACACCAAACCCTATACTCTAAACTCTCTACACACACTTCCTCCCTACTTACAAAGCAGTCACAATCTAATATCCTTCACTCACACCACCTTTTATGATGCCAAATTCACTTTGAAATAGACTAAGAATGAATTTTCCAAGAAATGCCTCAAGAATCCCTCCAAAAGTCATCCAAATACATTGAATCTGGCCTCGAATGACATTGGGTGTCGTAGGCACCCTATCACGCTTAAATTAGAATGTTCTCTGGAAAATGGAACCGTCGGCGCCCCTTCTGGAACCGTCGGTGCTAGAACACTATTTTCTAGTTTTCGCCTTTTTTCACTTAAAATTCTTTCAATTTTGCTTCTTTTTGTTCCCATTACCTAAAATCATCATCTGCAGTAAAACATGAAAAATAGCTTCCTTTAAAGTGCAATGTCACCATAAATGATTACAAAAAAATATATATAAATCCAACATATTTTTGGTGCATCAAAATCCCCTAAACTTAACTATTACTTGTCCTTAAGTAATCGTTTTACTACATAAAAATATGACTCATAGTAGTGAACTTAAAGTAAAGATTACTATAAATTTTTATTTGAATGAATATAATAGTGAGCCATTTAGAAATATTTTCAGTAACTTAGGTAAAAACTTTAGGTGTAAGAATATTTAGTAATCAAGTTTAAGAGTTCTAGTCTCCTATTCATTTCAAGAATAACAATAATTTATCACATTAAAGGTTCGTTGGAGGATCATATGAAAAAAAAGATCATGAGAACTCTAATAGTAAGGATGCTAATACTTAAATAAAAATTTAGAAATACAACTAAGCTTTTCCCTTAAGTTGATTCAAGTTAAGCCAATTTTTTATTAGGCATCTCCTCAAGCTTTTCCTCACATATATTTTCTTTTTCTTTCTTTTTTCTTTTCTTTTTGGGATTGCTTTTCAATCCTCTTTTTCTTTTCTCTTTTTTCTTTTCTTGTGAAGATTACTATATCTGGATAGCCTTTAATAATTTGAACTTCACTCTCCTCCCCCTAAAGTTGGAACTTGAAACATCTCTTTACTTTATAGATATATATTAGCTTTTAAATGATTCATCAAAGATTTTTAATTATTTCTCCTCACGTATAGCTCTAAGACTTTAAATATTTCAAAAATAGATTTTTCTTTACTTTAGATAGCCAACTATAGTCTAATCCTCTTATACTAAATATCTTAGCCCCATCATGTTAACCTTCATTACTAAAAACTTTCATTCAAATCTAATATGTTATTTTAAATAAAATAAAAAAATTTAGTTATCTAAAGTTAAGCTCAACTACTTTAAGTCAAGTTAATAATTTTGAAAATATATTTTAATTATGAACAAATAAAGTTAAATTTTCCTCCCCCAAACTTCAGTTTTTCAGTTTATATCAAATTAATAAATGAGAGAGAAAATCAAAAAGAAAACTAACCTTTTTGTGCCAAGCTTTTGATACTTTTGTAGCATGCAGATATTAATCTAAAAATTTAACTACAGGCATAAAATAGTTAGAAGCATTGTTTCACATATATATCATAGATTTGCAAAGTGAAGAAAATTTTAAAACATAATTTTAAACACCTAAGACAAACATTTATCCATTACAATTTCAATACAACTAATAAACAGACTAACACAAGTTTCAATACTACTTAACTAACATAACAGAGTACAATAACTACACACATCGACTAAATAAAAGCAAATAACAAACACATAAATTTTCACATCAATAACAAACTAAAAGAATACTACTCTACGAATCATCTCCTCTTTCTTCTTCTGCTTCTTCTTTCTCTTCAGGCTAGTATGGAATATAGGAGGGCAAGTAGGAAGTATCACACCAGCTTCTCCACTCCTGAATCTCATCTGAGCATCATGATAAGCTATATCATACTCCACTCTTCTCCTATGATGATCATCATTAATATTATTTCTTGATTTTAATCCATCAATTATACTATGAAGCATCACAATATCACCTTGTTGTGTCATCAACTGCTTCATAACATCAGAAATAGTAGGAGTTCCGGAGGTAGAATGTATAAAGTGACTAGTAGAGGGAACCACACTACTCTTACTTCCAGATATCTATCTACAAGAGATTCATAAGTGCGAATGTTGGCCTTACTGATAGGCTTTAAATTATGGACCAACTCTTCACTAATTTAAACCTCAACTACACATAATGTGTAGACCAGGGTAGGATGTTCTAATCCTCCACTAGTCACTCCATTATCTATGGTTTGCATACTATTACAAATAATAACTCCAATGTTAATCATCTTCATATTTTGAATACAAAAATTCATAATAGAATTATCTCTTGAAACATCACTATGATGATAGGTAGGTAGTAAACTTGCAGAAATAAAATAATGTCAGGCTTTAGATGCGACATTTAAAGTAGAAGTAGGAAAATTTATCTTTTAACTTTGCTTTATTTTCCACTCTCCTTTTCCATCAGTAAGAAAAGTAATTACCTCTTTTATGTCTATCCATAGTACCAAAAGATTTATACTCATATAATGGATTATCTCTCAATTGGTAGAAAGCATTGATTCGTTTAGGAGTGAATTCTACTATTTGTCCTCGAACAAGCACATATTCTTCTTCAGTCCAACATAGTTTAGCATAAAATTCAAAGACTACATCCGCAACTGCATTGACAGAATAATAACAAAATCATTCCCAGTTCCAGTCAATAATTACCTGTTCCACAACTCTGCCTAGATTTTCAAATACTCGATACTGTATACAATTTTTATTTCGGAGGCTAGAGTTGAAATGGTATTGTGATTTGATACTCAAAAACTTCTTTTCCACAAAATTCACATTCCTCTTCCCCTTAAATATCCTTGAAGCCATTTCAAAATTTCATGAAAATGTGTAAATAAATCTAAAAAAAGTTCCAAAATTTGTAGTGTGGTAGACTCCAGATTCAAATTTAATAGGTAAAGACATTTCACCATGGATCATCTCAAATTTTTCTTCAAAAAAAGAAATTAAATTTTTGCATCTCCAATGTAGGAGATTTCCATGGTGAAAATAAAAAATATTTAGTTTAAAGTAGAGCTCTTACCAAGAGAAGATGAGATCCAACATCTAGCAGCCTTGAAATTACCTCAAATCTAAATGCTAGCAAGCCCTAGGAGGAGTTTTCATCCTTGACTGAAAGTTAAAGGTGGTTAAATAGGGTTAATTGCTCAAAGTCAAGACTTTAAAAATGTCAGGATATGTTTCAGGTTTTGGGCGTCGTTAGTGCTTGGCCGATTTTCAGTGTTTCAAAAAAATTTACAATTTTGATCGTTTCTGAGTTATGATTACATCTAATTAGTCTTTTGATACAACTAAAATATATAGTATTTTTATACACATTTTAGTACCTATTTTTTATGATATTGCACTTTAATGGAAGGTACTTTTTTCAATTTTCTTGCAAGTATGATTAAATGGATGAAAATGATGAAAGGAGTGAAACAGGACTAAATTTGGAGCAAAATAAATAAAGGTGCAAACAGATCTATTGCAGCTAAGCACCCAAACCCGATACTTACATGGCAGAGCCTCACGGCTAAACGACAAAACCTAGAGCTTACACGCTAGAAGCTTTGCAGGTAAGCGCCAAGAACCCATGTATATGCACGACAGTTACTTTAGAGGATTAAAATAGTTTTTGGCACCATTTTGTAGGGGTTTTTGAGGCATCCTTTTGTACAAATGTGGGTAACTTCCTATTGGCACCAAAATTATTTTAAATTCCTATTGAAATGATGCATTCTTGGAGGATTCATTGAATCTGGACAAAATTTAAAGAGATATGGAAGCACTTGTTGGAAAATTATATAAAGAAGACTTGAAGATAAAAAAATGGTTGTTGTTGGAGGGTGTGTGGTTTATGTTTATTGTGTAGGAGAGTTCTTTTAGTATCACACCACTCCACTTCACCATTTCTACTTACTTTAACATAGTTTGTATTATGATTAAAAGAGAGAATTGGAGTCCTTAGAGTTGGGCGCCACCCTCTAAGGAAGATTATATGGAATAGCAAAGTTTTCAAAGGAACTTCAAGAGTTTGGTGGAGATGACTTTCAGATAAGTCTTCATCTTTGTTACTACATTTAGATTTTAATTAAGAATTCTTTTGTTTTCACTCTGATTTCTTCTTTTAAACCAAGTTTTGATTGTATTTTCTCCATGATTTCTGGGTAGCTTTCTTTATCACTCCCTTAAAATGATGAATTAATTAATTTATGGATGGAAGTTGTGTGAAGTATATGAAATCAATGCTGGAAGAAGTTGTGATGATTCGAAACCTTGCACCTCATTTATTTCTTGATTTGGCCAATTAATATGTTTATATATGTTTTGAGAATGTATTATCTCAGTAAACAATTGGTAAGAATCACATGAAATTATATGGGTGAGAATGTAGTCCATATGGTTAATTGCAAATAAATAGGGAGATATACTTTGAAGGGTGTAGAATTAGAGGACATTAGAGTGACAAGCTAAATCTCCTAATTTGATTTAATGTTTTATGTCTTGATATGTAATGTTGGCCCCCAAGTGGAGGAAGAAGAGAAAACTTTAGAGTGAGAGCTAATATCTTTCTTGCCTAGCCAATCTTCAAGATTACTAAAATGTTAGATTAACTTATGTTCTTTATAACATCTCTAGTAATGGTAAAGAATATAGTTGCTCCTATTTGGCACAACACATTTTGGATACTTCCACAATAGAATTCCATAACTTGTTACTGATTCATAGTAATGAAAAATATATTTTTTTTGCATTTCCTGCCATCTTACAAAAAATCAAGTTAAATTTAGTTGTTTGCTTTCATTTTAAAATTTATAACAATTATAAAAGAGAATCAAACTTTATCTCCTAGAATATTATCATTATTTTGAGTAATATCTTTCTTTAAAAGTAAAAAAAAATTATTTTTATTTTCTTTGTTAACAATAATTAGCATTTTTCCCTGTGTGTTCGATATCTCGGGGCTTAATCAGAAAGTCTTATATTACTTGATAACGATACGTATACTTGGATAGCTTCTCATTTTATAATAATATTAATTAAAAATCTCATTTCAATTGGCATCAAGTTTTTGGCATCGTTGTATAGAAATAGATATCATTAAAAAGAATAATAAAGTATAAATTCATATATATATATATATATATATATATATATATATATATATATATATATATATATATATATATATATATATATAACGTAAGCATAAATATTAAGGATTATGTTTTTGGCGCTGTTACCGGGAAAAATAGAAAAACTAATTTTTACATTTTAAAGTCTTATTTAAACTTGTTAAATTTATTTTAGGAAATTGTTTCCATTAAGTTCTTGTTTTATATTGATTTTTAATAGTGTATGCGTAGTTCATGTTCTGAAAGACTTTTACCTTACGATTTTGAATTAGAAAAAATTATTAGAAAAATCTGAAATACTAAAAATACAGAAAAAGTAAAAATATTCAAGAAATGACAAATCAAAATAATTAAAATGCTAAAATCCATCAAGAATTTAAACCTTTAAGAGATTATGTTAACCCTACAGTAGATTTATTTTATGGTAGTATTCAAAATCCTATTGTAGCGGCTAATTCAATTGAATTTCAACTTGCTATTATCCAAATGGTGTATAGGAATCAGTTTGGGGGAGCACCAACTGAGGATCCAAATTTACAACTTGCTGATGCACAAAAAATATGAACGACTTTTGCTATAATATGTTACTCAATTTTGGTGATATTACACTTTAAAAGGAAGGTATTTTGTATGTTTTTTGGTTTTAGGTGCAAGAAATGGTGATAGGAGCAAAAAGAAGCAAAAATAAAAAATGGTGCAATTTGGAGCAAAAACGAGCGAGAAAATAATTTTTGGCTTGACACCTTTCGATTAGTCTTTCTATGCTTAATCTCTTTTACACTTCATGCATATTTTTAAATGAGATTACAATTTAAAGAAAGGTTATTTTTATGCTTATTTTTTAGGGCTATATAATAGGAGCACAAAGCAACTAAAACAGGGCAAATTGGAGATGAAACGGAGCCAAACGAAGCAAATGGTGGAGCTGCGCAGAATGAGGACCAACTTCAATCTAAACAAAAAAACCAAAACGCCCAAAATACCAACACATAAAGGTTATGATTTTGCTAGTACCAACACATAGAGGACCAAATGAGGGTGACCCTTGGTCCATAGCTCAAATCTAAAAAATTCCACATTACTCACCTTCAATCAACTTCAATTTTCCTAGAGATTCTAAATTTTAGCCCCTTAGCCCCAAAATACCCAAAACACCCAAAATACCTAAAATACCCCCAAAACCCCAAATTTCCCCAAAAATTTCCAAAATTACCCAAAATACCCATTATTCAACAAAAATCATCCCAAAATACTCCCTACCACTCAAATTAACCAAAATTTCCCAAATTAGTCAAATTTCCCAAAAAATTACCAAAATGACCAAAATGCCCCTCTTAGCTTAAAATTCCAAAAATTCCTATAAATTCCCATAAATTCCCAAAACCTCCCAAATATTCTCAATTTCTTTTCTCTCACCTACCACATGACCCAATTTAGCCAATTTAGCCCAATTGAAGCAAAACCCCCAATTTAACCCCTTTAACCCAAAATTGCCTAAACTGAACCCAATGTCTACTTAATTGACCCCAAACTTGCCTAATTTCAATTCCAAACTTTAATTCAACATCTCTAATACCAATCTAAACAAAATTAAAGGTCAATTTAAGCCACATTTGAGTTCAATTTCACTTGAGATCCAAAATCCCTAATTTTGCCCTAGATAACCTAACTTGCCCCAAATTGACCAAAATCCCAAACTAAGCCGAATTGATCCACCAAATCAATTCAAAACCACTCCAAACCTTTTCTAAACACTTCATTAAAATCATACACATCATATTGCTTAATATTTTGGGTGTAAACCAAGCTCAAACCCAACCTAGCCCAATATTGACCCATGTGACCCAAAATTGAACCCATGACCTAACTTAATCAAATTGAACCAAATGTGACCAAACCAACTCCTCCACAGCCCCCAAGTGACCCCTAAGAACCACCCTAGACCCACCTAGCCCACCCTAATGGAGCCATGGACCAAAGGTCCCTTGAATTAGGGAATTTGACCCCACATTTGGCCTTAATCAAAATATCTTCACCATCATCACTTACCATTGGGGGTGATGCATCATTAATCCTCCTCTGGCTCACTTGAACCCCCTAGCCACCAGCCCTATCCCTGCTGGCCACCCTAGTGGCTGGAAAACACCAAAACTGAGAGCTACCCCCTCTCAAATTGAACTTAAACTCCAATCTATGGCCAACACAGCTTTGAATTGTCATTGGGGCTCATCTGCCCTCCACCTAGGCAGTTGAATCCACCCATTGCCAGCCCCTGAGCTCAGCTCAATGGCCATGGCCAAAAATAGACCTCTTCATAACCAAAACCAGGTGCTGAAACTTTTCTCAAGGAAACTCCACCAAATTGCTTCCAAAGCTTCCCTGATAGGTCATAAGAGAGCCCACTATCTTCAGCCCCTGATCCCCACTGTCTGAGAGCATGTTCATCACTAAAATTTGGTCGGAAACCAAGACATACTTCTCCATTGCTCCACAATGCACTAAATTGTAATTAACTATGCCCATACCTTCCCAGCAGTGAAAGAAGAGGATACCTTATGAAAGCCCCTTCACAGAGAGCCTCTGCACCAGACTTCCATCAAAGCTCAAAATTGGCCTTGGTCACTTTCATACTAGGAAATACACCAGGGCAGGAGGCTTCATCCCTAAGCTCCTGGGACTCCAACGAAGCTGTAGAGCATCTTTGATCGAAGCTCCACTTCTCAGAATCATGGTATTGACCCTTTCTTCTTTCCGAGCTTCTCTAGATTTTTCATGTAATTAGGGTTAATTTAAACCATGCTTAGCCGTATGGATATGTTCTCCATGCTTAGATGAGTCTATAGGATCAAACCAGAAGTGATTTGGTTGAGACTAGGTTGAAACATTAGGTTTTTATTGTGGACGGTCACGGGATCACACCAGTTGGGGACTAAGACGGGCAGCTGTTGGATCATGCGTGTTTTCGTTGGACGACTCAGATCGCGCTGGACGGGAAGTTGGAACGGAACAGCAGGCTGCATGGCATTCCAGTCAGCTGATGGCGTCGAATGGGAGCGCGCTGCATGGGGAGTTCGATGCGTCGTAGGTTGAGGTGGTGCTGAGTCACTTAAGTAGGAAAATATGAATTTTCTAATTTATTTAAATCACCTGAACATTAAAAATCCATATCTTGGCCTAGAAAAATCATAAAAACAAAAAAAATGTCCTAGTGCTTGGTGAACAGAGGAGAATAATGTTGAAATAGTTTAAAATATTTTTGATGCATATTTTATTTTTAATAATTTAAATACCATTTTTCAGTCTTTTTATTCTCCATCATGTAGGAGTTTGACCATAGCTTGAAATTTTGGTATGTTGTTGTCATGAGGGATCTTCCCTGATTTTTTCAAAGTGAAAGAAGATCACTAGACAGAGAGTCATATTTTTCAAGTTTATGTCTATTTTTGGATAAATTAAATGTGATAATTAGCATATTAGTTAAAAAAATACCAAAAAAATTTGGTAGGTTCTTTATGGTTAGAGAGTCATAGGAAAAATTTGTCAAGATTTAAAATAGTAAAAATAAGCCTAATTGTCCACTTGACCTAAAACAAACTTTTAATTAATTAGGACAAACTAAAATCCAAATTAACACAAAAATTTCTTTCCACTGTGCTTCAAGGATAGAGGTACTCTCCTAAAATTTTTGAAGTCATTTGAGATTAATTTAATATGTTAAATAATTTTTCTAAGTCCAATGGCCTTTTTGGCACTTAAATGATTTTTTAAAATTAAAATACATAAAAAAAATTATGAAAATGGTTTTGGAACTTCTCTGTGATTAGAGGATTCTTTTAAAAATAAAATTGAGATTTTTACCAAATTTTCATTTTCAATCATATTTTAATATTTAAATAATTAAATAATAATAAAAATTACAAAAATATTAAAAATCACTAAATTGTCACTTTTGGTCTCCTAATCACTTAAGAACCATCCCCCCAAATTTCCTAAGTTTTAAAATTAAAATATCAATTTTTTAAAGGCTTAAATTAATTATTTTTTATAAAGGGAAAAGTGAATTTTCTTAATTTTACACTAAAATAGTTGTAATATTTAAATGAAAATCAGAAAAATATGAAATTTGTTTCTCTAGGTTCCCTGTCCTCCGAGAGTTTTTTGAAAATATAACATTGAATTTTCAACTTTTAAAATATTTTATAATTATTTAAAACTCTAGAAATTAAAATAATTCTAATAATTAAATAAAAAATCAATATATAAAAAATCAAAATATCTTATTTGTCTTGCTAAAGTTATTGATTTTTTATTGAAAATCTTATTTTTGCATAAAAAATAAATATATAAATTAAATTAAATTTTGAAAATTCACACTTTCTCCTCTAATGTTTTAATTAATCCATTAGTAAGGTAGGATAAAAATTCCAAAGTCATTTGAGTTAAATTTGATGAATTATGAAGTGATAGCACCTTAAGGGCAAACGAGTAATTTTGGACACTCAGCCTTAATTAATATTTAGGCTTAAATTCAAGAGGGAAAAATGGGAAATTTTTTATTTTAAATAAGTGCATTTAAATGATTGAAAAATTAAGGGATAAATGGTAGAAACTCGCTGCAATTTTGTCACATCGAAATTAAATATTTAAATTTCCTTAATTATTATAATTTAGAAGAAAAATCAAATTACGAGAACCTTAAGGTTAGGGGTCTGATTTTGGAAATTAATAAACCATCGCCTGACCCCTTTACACGGTGTTCAAAGTAATATTTTGATCTTTTAACGGAAATTCTTACCTCTTAAAATTCAATTTTCACTAAAATCATAAAATATACTCACCTAAAATCATAAAGGGCTTAGTAGTGAGCTAGGCTTGATCAACTTTAATTAAAGAGGTTTAGAAAAGTTAATATAATCAAAACTGAAGTATTTTTGAGGCATTACAAACCTCGAATCAAAATTTGACTAAGTACCCTAATAAGCTTAATTTGTTGTTTTAGGGCCTTCACCCATGTAATTCTTAAATTAAATAATAATGATGAATTACCCTACTCTTATAGATGATTAAAATATTGGTTCACTGTGCATAAGGGTATGAAAGGGATAAATCATTTAATAACTATAATATGTCCAAAAGAACCTCGAGGAAGTTCAAAAGTATTGTGAAATATACAGGTTTGTCCTGGACCATTTCACAAGTCTTCTGGACACCTTACACCTTTACATGATAAACAACAATATCACCTTGCATGAAAATTGAAACCCTTAGGATAGCCACAAAAATGAGACCAAAATTAAAATTAAAGGTCAAAATAAGTTAAAATTCACCGCCACAACATTAAAAATATAAAATAACTCAAATTTTAATCACAAACAAAACAAAAAAAGCTCAATTGTAACTAAATTAAAATGTCTCATTGGATGATCGGGAATCCCTCGGAGGAGGTAACGCACGTGTTGCTAACGGGATTTTCCTATGGTATAAATGTAAGTATGAAACTCATTAAGTTGAGTTTAGTAAATTCATTTGGACTAAGTGAATCCGATGAAAATAGCGATGTCGGGATGATGGAATCGTGAGATCTTAACCGATGTTGCTATAAGCAACTTTAATATTCCTCTAATAAAATATTAAGACACCTCACATTAAAAATTTCAAAAACATAATAGTTATCTTCTCTTTTCAATTGCCACTTCTCTAAACTAAACCTGCTACGACGAGGAGCTTGGAGTAAACATAGTGGGCAGCACGACCATCTTCAACAACAAAACTTGTCTACACCAGCAAAACCATTCCTTAGAAATTAAAACAACAAACTATAGAATTTCGAGGTAGCTTGCCTAGTGCAATATATATCCTCACATTTTCTTTAGGCCTTTGCACAACTCTACTGTGCAATATAACCCTTAATTTGCTTTAGGATTCTGAAGTTGTCATCGGGTATGACATAAATTCTCCTATCTTCCAGGCCGTTCACATGATCAGTATCAAGTGAATGTAAGTCCTGAATAATAAATTCGACAGGATGAAACACTAAATAAATGTCCTGAATCAAAGCCAAACTATAGGATAGTTTGGGAAGACATCAAGATTTTTATTGAATCTATGTCCTTCCCCTAGCCTTCTCTCCTTTAATTTCTGATAAAATGAAATGTTCCAAAACTTGAGCCATTCACCTATTAATTTTCTGACCATCACATTTTCTTGGAAAACCTTACTTTTGGAAGTCATGATATATATATATATATATTTCCTAATTTATATCAAGAGTTTTCTTAGGTGACTACAGTTATCTAACATGTAATTAACTATAGAGGCTTGCCCTTGTAGAAAACATAAAGACCTCAGATTAATATAAACCCTATTGAATTCTCCATATTAGATAGGGGAATTTTTTGGTCAACAATGGTTCGCAGGCCAAACGGATGTCATGAAATCTTTAGTTTGCTTGATCAAGCCTCATCCCAAGTCATGTATCTATTCTTCGGGATAGATACATGTCTTCTGTTGAAGCGCTTGATTACCTAAACTAACGTTTATATGAGATCAATTTGATTTCGTATTACGTATTGAAATATTATTTTCAAAATCCATATATATATATATATATATATATATATATATTAAATTAAATCCAATTCCTATTTTATGAAACTATGTTCTAAAACTCTTTTCAAAACATAATATCACCCACATTTTATTTTTCAAAAATTTAACGGCCGATAATTTTCTGGTGACTCCGCTGGGGATGAGTTTCTCTCTTCATTTAGATCAGAAAATACTATATTCATATATCAGTAATGTGCTCATGTCCCTCTTGATCCAAATTACCATTCCTCCATTGACAAACTTCACCCATTTCTTTCTACGAGAAAGTGTGTCAACTTTTTTTGGATTTCAGGACCGTCTGTTTTGTCACTCCTAAACAGAAAGGTTCAGGAGTCCCTAGGTTTTCCTTTTTGATCTTGTGGGGTCAGACCCCCAATAGGTGTGTCAACGAGTAAATCACGCTAGGGGTAATCTGCATTGTGAAAGGGACCTCCGATGGAGTCCCATACTTCACCTCCTTTTTGTCGTCTTGGGTTTAATCCTATCTTTGGCAGATTGACCAAATCTTCTTTAAATCTTAAAACTCCTTTTAACCAACATGTAAAAACCTAAAAAAGAAATAAAAAGATGATAAAATATCGAAATGAAATAAAATTTTCCCAGTTCACAGAACAAACTTTTTAGTAGTTATGCACAATGATGACAACGTTTTTGGCTATCACAAACCTTCAGAATGCTTCACTTGATAGTCAAGATGTCAGCCACTACACTAACTTTCTCCTACAACATGCCCTCCTCCGGTGAGGCCTATCTTGCAGCATCGATGATTCAGTTCAGGACAGGCTTCAATGAATTTGAATTTGTGTTCGGAATAGCCCCGTTCGTGGTCGTGAAAGTTGCTACTCCTGAAATTCAAGAGCCGTCTGCTGAGTTCGATATGAACTCCCATGAAGATTTCCCTTCTGCTAAGAAAGTGAAACTAACCACTGCTCTCGTCAAATCAGTTGTCTCCGTACCAAGGAGAGTTATCACCTCTACTGCCACCAGCTTCGCCATTAATGCACCTACTTTCCCGTCTGCCAAAGGGAAATAAATTCTGCATGGAGATGATTTTGATGATTCCTTTCTTGACCCACCGTTAGGCTTCAAATTTGGCTCAAGTTCTAGACCTCCCCTGCAAACCAAATCTCAAAGAAAAAATCGCAACTGCAGGATTCGTAGGTTTTCCAGAACACAAGTCACAAATCTAACAGTATTTGATCAGATTCCTCAATAGAAGGAACTCGGTTTACTTGATACCTCTCCTCTTCTTCGATGTAGCAGGTTCCACCCTTTAGCTATCACTACTGGAGATGAAAGCCTCCATAAGATTGCCACTACACTTCTGGCACCACACGATCGTGATAAGGTGAGGGGAAGGCTCACACCTATCACCCGAGCTTACACCCTTCTACAAAGAATGTCTGAAATAGAAGGTTGTTCCATCGCCAAACTTCTTAAGAGGATGGGATGTGCAATATCATCTAAAGTTAAGGATAAAATTCTAGAAATGGAAAGACCCATCCGAGTTTCCATCAAAGTCTATTTTGGGAAGCCTGTTGATACAACTGCTACAGATGATACTACTATAAGCAGACCAGTCAAGTCCCATCTGGGCCCAAGAGTACCAGCTGCCGATGATTATGAGAATCCCCAAAAGAGAAAGATTAAAAGAGGATTATTCTCCTCTGTACATGGTCTACACACTAGGGAGCACACTTCCCCTCGTCACCCCGATGTCCCCGCCGAGACACCTCATCTCAAGGCGTCGACTTTTAAGAGGAAAGTTTGGTTACCGAGTGGTGTTGTACCAGTACATCTTGAAAGGTCTGTCGACCACAAAATGGATCATGAGTCAGATGTTCCCGTTGCCACTACCTTCATTGCTTTTGCGGAAAAGAGTGACAGTATAGGAAAACCTACAAATTTAAAGCTGACTAAAAAGAAAACAATGGATGATAATGTTTGAAAGCTCCAGGCAGAAATTTCTGAGTTAGCTAAACAACGAGGGTTAGATATTGATGATGAAGACTACTTTTTGTCAGATTACATGGATGAAGAATTCATGGAAGTCCACATGGTTGAAACTCGGTCCACGTCATTTGTGCATGATGCTCCTAGTAAGGAGAACACCATAGACAAGCTGCGGAGGACCATCCTGACAAGAGATGAATAGATTAGACGTATGGAGAAGAGAATGGAGGAGATGACTGCTGCCATGACCGCCAAGGTTACCCTCCATGGGCAATCACAGTCACGACCCACAGCGTCTCCTGAGGTTAACCAACCTGAGTTTATACACATCGCCGATGAAAGAGAAATCGCTTCTACCAATGAAGACGAGCCGCCAAGAAGAGTTCCAACACCAAAACCGCCAGAAAAGGACACTAAAAAGATGTTCGAACAGTAAGTTTAGGAGGCCTTGATTCAGTCCAAAGGTGGCGCATTAGTTTTAAAGGGTAGACCCTACTCATAGGAGTTCGATTCCGTTTCATACTCTAAAGGCTTCGTGCCCTCGACTTTTAAGATGTTCAAAGTGATAGGAAATCCTCGCCAGCACATAGCACATTTCAGATCAAGTTGTTGTAACACAAGAAGAAGTGAGGCTATGTTGTTCCATCAGTTTGTCAGTAGCCTGTCTGGAATAGCTTTCGATTGGTATGTCGAGCTTTGCAATGGATCAGTGAAAAATTTTGTAGAAATGGAAAACATATTCGTGAAAAGATTCGCCGGTGCCCGAGATCATGTTTCCATATGAGATCTCGTGGTGGAGTGGCAGAAGCCCGATGAGACTTTGGTCGACTACATTCTTAAATGGAGAAACTTAAGCATGAAATGTGAACCAGCCTAACTTCTGCCCATACCACAGGATGCTCGGACACACCATAACGTGCTAGCTCACCTCAGGAAGTTGCCCGCCAAACCAAGCATTTATGATGCTCTGATCCTATCAAAGGAGATGAGAGAAAATCTGATCAAGGCTCTACACTATTCGGATATTTTCTTACTAGCAAATCCTCAGATGGAGTTTGCACTTTGAGAGAACAGCCTGGAGTATCCTTCACCGATGAAGATTTGCTACTCAGAATAGCTGATCACAACTGTCCGCTCTAACTTTCTGTCATCATCGGCAGGTTCATACTTTCCAGAGTGTTGGTAGATCCTGGAGCATTGCTCAACATAATCAGTCTACGGACGTTAGCCTACTTGGACATCTGATGCACTAAAAATATATATTATTTTTTCTATATAATTTTACTCATTTTTGGTGATATTGCACTTTAAAGAAAGGTATTTTTCATGATTTGTTACAGGTATGATGATTTTAGCGGATTGGAGTGAAATGAAGCGAAAAAGAACGAGTTCGGAGCAAAAAAGAGCAAAAAGGAGGAAAACAGATTCTTGCTCTACAGGAGCCAGAATGGGCACCGCCAGCACCAATTTCCTAAGAGCTCTGCAATTATTTGGGCGATAGCGCCACCGGCGCCCTATCAGGTGTCGTTGGTGCCCAATGTCAGTGGATTTCAAATCTGACGAGTTTTGGCAACTTTTTGAAAGGATGCCTATGGAAACTCTTGGGATTTTGTTCCCAACTTATAAGTAACTATTTTTGGACGAAAATAGTGTGTGTTCTGTGTGTTCTAGAGAGTCTAGTGTGTTTTAAATGTTAGGGCTTAGGAGAGAAGAGTGTAGAAGTGAGAATTTTAGAGGGATTCTTCTCTAAGGAGTGAAGGAGAAGGAGTAAAATGAGAGATTACTACTTCATTTCCATTCTAAAGAGGGAATTGAGTAATGTAATGAAGAGAGAAAAGGATTCAAAGGAACTTCAAGGGAATTGTATTGGGGAAGAGAAAGAGATAAGTTGTATTTCCTTTTGTGGTTTGTATGACTTTTCTTTTATATATAAAATCCATGTTTTATTGTATCTTCTCTACGAATTCTGAGTAGTCTCCTTTGTCTTTCTTCTTGTATAGAGATGTGATGATTTATTGATGTGGATTTGAAGTGCTTCTAAAGTATTGAAGAAATTGTGTTGGTTTTTCATTTCAAACTTAATTTACTTTTTGATCCAGCCAATTAAATTGTTAAAATATGTTGTTGAACATTAACTCTGAAAGGATTTAGTGTCTTACAACAGCAATGAAGAACCCATTCAATTTCCATGGTTGAATTGTGTAGTTCATGAGAATTGAGTGCAAATAATAGGGAAATGTATTTTGATGGATGTCAAATTGGAGGTTTCAGGGTGACAGTCTCGGATCCCCAATTTGGTCCTAAGATTAATAACTAAACTTGAATGTTAGCCTTCAGGTGAAGGGTGAGTGGGAGCTCCGTAGTGGCAGCCTGTATCCTCCCAGCCTAGCCTTAGATTTAGTAACTAAACTTAGGATATGTCAATGTTCTTTTCATGCTTGGAAGAGGAGGTGCTCTTTTGAGGGTAAAGAAACAATTATGCTCCTATTTAGCACAATACCATAAATAATCACTGCATATCATCCACACATCATATTCTTGTTGCAAGAGAAAAACATACTTTTCTTATATATCAAAACCTTTCAAATATATAGCTTAGTCTGTGTCTGTTAATTAATTCTATTTTAAAAATATTAGAAGTAATTGTAGTTTGCTTAATTGGTACTGTTTTCTGCATCTTGGTAGTAAAAGTAAACATCAAACTTTAATTGCAATTTGAATATTGGAATTCAGTATTACATTATCTATAGTAAGATTTATTCCTTCCATGTGGAATCGATAACCAAGACTCCATTAAAGCCCTGTATTACTTGCTACGATACGTATACTTGCGTTGCATGCGTGGACATTACAAAATCATTATAAATATATATAAATTTGATTTCATAAGTTCTTGCAATATTAAAGTCCGGCTCGCATTAAGTTTTTGGCAACGTTGCCGGGGAAGGAAGGAATCGAAGGAAGGAATCAAAGAGAAAAAAGAAAGTATAAACAATACTTATTGATTATATAGTAACTGAAAACTTTTACTTTGTAGTGTGTAATTGTGTGTGTTTGTTTACTTTTTAAAGTATTTGCATGATTTTATATGCATCGTAGTGGATTTATAGGTTTAGTACCTTACGATTCGGAGTTAGAGCGTACTGTTAGAAAAATTAGAAAACAACAAAAACAAACTGAAAATCCTTGTGAAATGGCGAATAATCAAGATAATCAGAGAAATGATATTGAAAATTTTCTAAGACCTTTAAAAGATTATGCTAACCCAACAACAGATGAAATTCATAAACTATTCAAAATCCTGATGTTGCTGCTAATTCATTTGAACATAAACACACGTTATTATCCAAATAGTACAAAACAATCAATTTGGAGGAACACCTAATGAGGATCCAAATTTACATCTCACTAGTTTTCTAGAACTGTGTGCTACTTTTAAATATGACGGAGTGTCGAGCGATGCTGCCATACTTAGACTTTTTTCCTTCTTCATTAAGGGATAAAGCTAAGGCGTAGCTAAATTTGTTAGCACTTGGATCTATTAGAACATGGGGAGAATTGTTTCAAAAGTTTCTATCAAAATATTTTCCTCCATCAAAGTCTGCTAAGCTAAGAAATGATATCACATCTTTTGTTCAGTTTATAGGGGAATCAATATATGAAGCTTGGGAGAGATTTAAAGATATTCTTAGGAAGTGCCCACATCATGCTTTAATAAATTGGTTAATAATTCAAACATTTTATAATGGATTAGTGGGATCATTGAGATCGATTATAGATGTTGCTGCTGGTAGATCGTTAATGTCAAAACCTTTTGATGAAGCATACACATTAATTGAAGAAATGACTACTAATAATTTTTAATAGCCCTCTGAATGGGTAAATCCTAAAGAGTAGCTAGTGTTCATGATTCAGATATGATGACTATGACAGTTTCTCAAATTGTAGCCCTTTCTAAGAAAATAGATCAATATGGAATGAATTATTCTCAACCATCCCAAGTGTTAGAGGAAAATTCATTTGGACAGATAACAGAATCTCAAACACCTTATGTGACTTTGAATGCTATTAATGGATCCAATAATCCTTATTCGAATTATTATAATCCTGGTTGGAAGAATCACCCAAACTTCAACTGGAATAATAGTAGTGCCAATGTTAACCCACATTAGGGGAACAATTTAATACATCCTGTTGGAAATTTGAAAAATCAAGGAAATACCAATTTTAGACCATCTTATCATCCTCGATTTAATGGTAACCCTCAATTTAAGGATAAGAAGTTGTCTACTGAAGAAATGATTTTGAATATGGGAAATCAATTACAAGCTCAAGGTGTTGCGATGAAAAATATTGAAAATCAATTGGGGCATATTTTCACTACACATGATAATAGAGCTTTTGGACCGCTTCCAAGTAATGTTGAGATCAATCCAAAAGATCAAAACAAGGAACAACTTAAGGCTATTCAATTAAGTAGTGAAAGGAATTGAAAACAAGAGTGCAAAAAGAAGTTGAAATAGAAAAGGAGAAGGTGAATATTGAAAAAGGTTCAAACAAGATTTATCTAGACTTAGATTTTCCTATTGATCTAATGAAGATTACTGTTGAAAAACCACCGCCTCCATTTTCTCAATAATTGAAGCAACAAAACAGGGGAAACAGATTTGGAAAATTTTTGGAGATCCTTAAGAAATTAACGATAAATATTCCTTTTGTTGAATCATTAGAGAAGATACCTGATTATGCTAAGTTTATGAAGGATATTATGAAAAAGAAAAGAAAGTTTACAGATCATGAAACTGTCTCACTTAGCGGATAGCTTAGTGCAATTCTTCAGAGGAAGCTTCCGGAAAAACTTAAAGATACTGGTAGTTTCACTATCTCGTGTGCTATAGGAGAAATTTTTTTCGAAAGAGCCTTATATGATCTGGGAGCTAGTATTAATTATATGCCTTTATCAACTTTCAAAAGGTTGGGAATAATAGAAATTTCTCCTACATCTGTGACTCTTCAGTTAGCCGATCGTTTCATTATTTACCCTAAAGGAGTGGTGGAAGATGTGTTAGTGAAAGTGGATAAATTTATCTTTACTGTGGATTTTATTGTACTTGATATGGAGGAAGATAAAGAAATTCCAATCATTTTGGGAAGACCATTCCTTGCTACTGGAAGAGCAGTGATTGATGTTCAAAAAGGAGAATTAACTATGAGAGTTAATGATCAAGAGGCGACATTTAATATTTTGAAATCTATGAAGTATCCCACAATGGAAAAAGATAATGAATGTTTTAGGATGGAGGTCTGTGAATATTTGAGAAACAATCATTTTGAAAATATATTTGAAAAATAAGTAGAGTATGAAAATATGTTTGAAGAAGAAATTGATGATGAAGAAAATTCAAATAGTAAGGAGAATGAAGATTTGGAGTATGTTCAGAAGAGATTTGAAGTATTAAACACTATGGAAGGTGGAAATAAAAGATTAATTCCATCTATAATAAAACCTTCTAAACTTGATATGAAAATTCTCCCTAATCATTTGAAGTATATGTTTTTTAGGAGAATCATCTACCCTGCCAGTTATTGTATCTTCTGAGTTAAACGACTATCAAGAACAGAAGTTGTTGGAAATTTTAAAAAGACACAAGAAAGCATTTGGATGAACTTTAGTAGATATTAAAGGAATCAGTCCTTCGATTTGTATGCACAGAATTTTTTATGATGAGGAACATAAATCGAGAGTTGATTCGCATAGGAGATTGAATCCAATAATGAAAGAAGTAGTTAAGAAGGAAATTTTAAAGTGGCTAGATGGTGGAATTATTTATCCTATTTCGGATAGTGCTAGGGTGAGTCCAATGCATTGTGTACAGGAAAATGGAGGAGTGATTGTTGAAGTGAATGAATGTAATGAAATTATACCCACAAGACAAATTAATGGATGAAAAATTTGTATTGACTATAGGAAATTAAATGTCGCCACCCAAAAAGATCACTTTCCTCTTCCTTTCTCGGTCAAATGCTGGATAGACTTGATGGACTCAAGTACTATTGCTTTCTGGATGGATTAAGTGGTCACCATTAAATACATACTGTTCTCGAGGATTAAGAAAAGACAACATTTACTAGCCCTTACGGAACCTTTGCTTTTTGAAGAATGCCTTTTGGACTGTGTAATGCACCTGCAACACTTCAGAGATGTATGATGTCTATCTTCAGTAGTATGATAGATAATGATATAGAAGTTTTCATGGATGATTTCTCTGTATTCGGGACTTCATTTGAAATCTGCTTATAATACTTAGAAAAAGTTTTGTAGCATTGTGAGAAAACAAATTTAGTTTTGAATTGGGAGAAATGTTAATTTATGGTTGCAGGAGGAATTGTGCTTGGGCATAAAATTTCTGAACATGGTATGGAGCTCAACCCTGCTAAAATTAGAGTGATTAAGAGATTACCACCACCCACTACTATAAGAGAGGTGAAAAGTTTCTTAGAGCACGCCAAATTTTATAGGAGATATATTAAAGAATTTTCTAAAATTACTAAACCTTTGTGCCATCCTTTAGAAAATGATAGAAAGTTTAATTTTAATGATGAATGTTTGAGTGCTTTTAAATTATTGAAAGAGAAATTAATTAGTGCACCTATAATTGTTTCACTAGATTAGGAGAAACCATTTTAACTCACGTGTGATGCTAGTGATTATGTTATCGGAGTAGCATTGGGGCAAAGGCATGATAAAGTTTTCAAAGTCATTTACTATGCTAGTACCACTCTTAATGATGCTCAAATTAATTATAACACTACTGAAAGAGTGTTATTAGCTATAGTATTTGCTTTTGAAAAGTTTAGACCTTATTTAATTGGAGCTAAAAGTATTGTGCATACAGACCATTCAACTATTAAATATTTAATGCAAAAGAAGGATGCGGTACCTAGACTAAGTAGATGGATACTTCTTCTGCAAGAATTTGATTTTATGATAGTTTATAGGAAGGGATCTGATAACCAAATAGCTGATCATTTGTCGAGATTAGAGTATGATAAAATATCTGAATTTGAATTTGAGAAGGAAGTTACAGAAACTTTCCCTGACGAACAACTTTATACTATTATGGGAAGAAATTTGCCTTGGTATGCTGAAATTGTGAGTTATATTGTGAGTTATATTGTACCACCTGATTTAACAAGGCAACAACAAGAGAAGTTTAAATATGATGCAAGATTTAATTTTTGGGATGAGCCCTATCTATATAAAAAGTGTAAAGATTTGATTATTAGGAGATGCGTGCCACAAGAAGAAATGAATTTAATTATTCAACGATGTCATGGTTCTGAATTTGGAGGTCATTTTGGTGTTGATAAAACTACTTTTAAGATTTACAATCTAGATTTTATTGGCTTACTCTTTTTAAGAATGTTTACAAATATATTAAATCATGTGATCGATGTCAGAGAGTAGGTAATATCTCTAGAAGAAATGAAATGCCTCTAAATTACAAATTGGGAGTTGAAATTTTTTATATATTGGGATTAGATTTTATGGGACCATTTACCCCATCATTTGGGAATCTATATGTACTTTTTTTAGTTGATTATGTCTTGAAATGGATTAAAGCTATTGCTTTACCTAAATGTGATGCTCGGAGTGTTTCAAAATTTTTAAAGAAAAATATATTTACGAGATATGGAATGCCAAGAGTGATTAAAACTGATGCTGGATCCTATTTCAGGAATAATCAACTTAAGAGATTGATTGAGAAATATAATATTATTCATAGAATCTATACTGCTTATCATCCCTAGACTAGTTGTTTAGCAGAAGTGTCTAATCGTGAAATTAAAAGAATTTTGGAGAAAACGGTGGATAATCATAAATTAGATTGGTCTGCTCAATTAGATACTTCATTATAGGCTTATAAGACTTCTGTTAAAACCCCTATTGGAATGTCTCTTTATAAACTAGTGTTTGGTAAGACTTGCCATTTACCGGTTGAATTGGAGCATAAAGCATATTGGGAGATAAAAGAGTAGAATTTTAATTTGAAAAATACTGGAGAGAAGAGATTTATGCAATTGAATGAATTGGAAGAGATTAGAAATGCATCTTATCACGATGATAGGATCTATAAAGAGAGAATGAAATTGTGGAATGATCAGAAGATATTGAAAAAGAAACTGGAATTTGACAAAAAGTTTGGTTTTACAACACAGGATTAAGGTTATTTCCTGGAAAGCTCAAGTCTAGATTGTTGGGACCTTTTACAGTTGTAAAAGTTCATTCTTTTGGAGCTGTTGATATTAAATATCCTCATACTGGAAAGATTTTCAAGGTTAATGGGCATTGATTAAAGCCTTACTTTGACAGGTTTCAATCTGACTTCAAAGAGGTTTTAATACTGAGTCATCTCAATTAACTGAATGATTTGTCGGGCTGATGACGTTAAACCAAGCATTTTATGGGAGGCAACCCATATGTATCTTTGTGGTGTGTTTGCTTGTTTGTTGTAGTTGTGCTTGATAGGAATCCTAATCACTCCTAAATACTTTTAAAATTGATAAATATTGGATCAAATTGACAAATTGGAATATATTGGGCCAATAGAAGATTGGTAAGATTTTTGACCACTGGCATTGCCGGAGCCAGGATGGGTGCTGCCAGCGCCCAATTGCAGAGAGAATTGTCGAATTTTGGGTTTGAGCACTGCCGACGGCCTATCGAGTGCTGCCGTGCCCAAAACTTAATGACGGTTTTTGGAGTTTCAAAATGCAAGTTTTGGCAGTTTTGAGCGGGATCTTCGTCTTTATAACTCCCTAAACTCCCTATGTTTTGAGGCGCAACTATTGTTCAACAAAGTGATGATGAAGAGGTGGATTATCAAGGAAAGAGGCTTTATAAATCGAGGAAGGGATAATCCAACTACAAGAATTGAGGAGATAATTAAGGAAAGATGTTGGTAAGTGTTATGTTACAATAATGCTGCTGTAGTCGTTCCAGTTGTGAAGGAATTCTATGTAAATCTGCACGGGATCAACCAAGGATTCATCTTTGTGCGAGGTAGATTTGTACAATTCACTCCTGCGAGAATTAATGATCTCTTTATGATTGAGAATGTACCTATTTGCCACTATTCTAATTTCAATGCCACAAGTGATAATATGAATGATGTGTATCGTTATTTGACGGATGAGAATGAAGATTGGGAAGTTAGAGAAAATGGATATATTAGTTCCCCTTCTGCATCTTTAAATCTGCTGTAAATGCAGTGGCATTACTTTATTTTGGCAAAGTTATTTCCAACCTTAAAGATTAGCAAGGTAACCAAGGAAAGTACCATTTTAAATTTCTATATTCAAACTGGGAGGTCGATTGATATTGGTAATATAATTGTGAAATCAGTTTTGGAATTAATTATTCATGGATCTAAATATGGGCTTGGACACCTGTCCACCATATTTCTGTTGTGTAGTCAATCACAAGTTCCATATGAGAGTTGGGAAAAGGTTCTTCTTCCCTGGAGGCCTATTGATCCAACTAACCTTTATGACTACCAAACAGTAGGAGATGAAGATGATATGAATCTGCTTGCTGATCAACCAATTCAGACTTCACAACCGATTCAGCCCTATCTTCCTGAAAGTTCCAGAATGATACTAAAGATGATCAAAAAGTTTAAGAAAGAGGTATAGAATGTTATGAATGCAATAAATAATATTTCTGATTTATTTGATCATATAGATTGGAGGATGAAGGAACAATTTTATCATACTGGTCGGATTTTGATGGGCTTGATTAATCTGATAAAGAAGAACGCGGTGATTGCTGAGGATTCATCTGATGAATTCCCATTCCGTCCCTTCTACAATTTGTTCGTGCATAAACAATCTATTGGAGATATTAAAGAGGAAGAAAGTTCTGAGACCAATGTGGAGTGATTATTAGATTCTGCTTATGTTTGATGTGTGTTTAGTTTACTTTGCTTAATTTTGTTTGGTGTGTTTAGTATTTACTTTGCGTTACTTTGTAATTTTAATTTGGATTTTCTATGCTTAATTCCATTGTGTGTGGTTAGATTTTAGTGTTTGCTTATCGTAGCATACTTGCAACACTAAAAATCTAAAGAGTTGTTGGTTTAATTTGATGAACATATTTAGTGTTTATGATGTAACATGGATTTTATATATAGAAGTAAGTTTTGTATTGTTTGTGTAAGAATTGTGTTTGTTATTGCTTGTGTGATGAAATAGATGCTTAATGAAGTGTTAAATGTCATTGTGGACGTTGAAATAATTGAAATTACGAAAAAATTTTCGGACCGAGAAAAATTTTTTGACTGTCGCCGCCGGCGCCCAAATCCAAAGAGTTTTGGCATTTTAAATAAATAGAGCGCCACTGGAGCTCGTTCGTGATTTTGACCCTGGGAACCGCGATTTTTTTCCATTAATATCGTCTTCCTTCTCCATTTTCACAATTTTGAAGACCTAGGGCTTCCTAGATCTCGGATTTGAAGTGGTTTTAAAGCTTTTCGAGACGAGATCTACACTTCTATTGGTAAGAGCTTTAATTTAAGTTAAAAAATTTTTATTTTCACCATGGAAATCTCTCACATTGCTTAAATTAGAATTTTTGGATTTTTGAAGAAATTTTGAGATTTCTTATGATGAAATTTTCTCTTGTTTGTTTAGAATAATATTTGGAGTTTGTTACATTGTGGATTTAGAATTTATTGGAATTTTATTGCAATTTTTAGAAATTCACATTGCTCTATGGATGAGTAAAGGGAAGAGAAATTGGATTTTGATGAAGAAAATTTTGTTAATGTTAAAGCGCAATTTTGCTTTAACTCTTACCTTTACAATAAGAAGTGTATTCAAGATAGGGCTTTTGATAATCCTGGTGGATCTATAGAATAGTTAATTGCCGAATAGAACTGGGAATAATTTTGTTATTTTACTGCAAATGCTGTTATGGGTGTTGTTAGAGAGTTTTATTCAAATGTGCCCTGGATTGAAACTGAGTATGTGATAGTTAGAGGAAAAATGGTTGAATTTACTCCTCAGCATATCAATGCCTTTTATTTGACTCAGGAACCATTTTTTTGTGAATATGAAAACTTTGATATTCGAGAGGCAAATATGAAGGAAGTGATTGATTTTCTGACAGATGGAAGAGGGGAATGAAAAGAAAGTCAAAAACAGATGATTAACTTCCCTGCTTCCAAGTTAAATGTTTGACACTATTTTATCTTTGCAATACTATTACTTTCTTATCACCACAGTGAAGTTACAAGAGATAGAGCAATTCTGAACTATTGTATTCAGAAGATGAAGAAGATCGATATTGGAGCTATTGTCTTTAAGGACATTCATACTATTGTTAGAGGCGAGACCACTGGAGGATTAGGACATCCTGCCCTAGATCAAATCTTGTGTGTTCAGTCTGGAGTAGAGTTCAACAGTTCTGAAGAGATAGCTATTCCGCTCAGACCGATTACAAAGACTATTATTCGTACTTATGAGTCTCATGTAGGAGCCCGAGATGATAGTAGGAGTACTGAAATTCCTACTATGAGTTATGACGTTCCATTTACATCTGAGTCCCCCTACATTATCTGATATTATGGAGCAGCTGAGATTACAGATTGCTAGTGTGGATAGACTCCATGACAGGATGGATGTGTTTGAGGCCAGAAGTGATGTGAATGAAGATTATATGAGAAGAAGAGTTGAGTTTGATATTGCCTATCATGATGCTCAGCTCAAATTCATGAGGGGGAAGACTAATGTGGTATTTCCTACCTGCCCCAGCTATACACCGTATGAACCTGATCATGCTAACCCTTCTGATAAACCTGGTGATGAAGATTGGCAGTTTGTTTATTTCTGTTTTTGTTTTTCTTGTTGTGTGTTGTGTTGTATTGTTGTAATGTAGTAGTTATTTGCTTTCATGTGATGTGTAAACCTGTTGATGTACTTTTATGTTGAAATTATTAAATGAACAGTGTAATGATGTGATAGTTGTTTAGTATTGTGGTGTTTTGTTGGATGTATAAATGTCTAAAGTTAATTTCTCTTTACCCATGCAATTGTTTAAAATATTTATATATCACTGTTACTAATTGTTTCATGCCTACTAGTTGTAAATTTTGACTAATACTAGATAGCTGTTGAAGATTTCAAGATCCCAAAGACAAAAAGGTTAGTTTTTCTTTTACTCTTTATTGTTTCAAATTTATTGAAAAATTTAAGTTTGGGGAGCGTAGAAAAATATTCACTCTTATTTGTTCTCAATTATTATATTTTCAAAAATTATTAGCATAACTTGTGGCAGTTGAACCTCTCTGTAGGTAACTAAAACTTTTTATTTTAGTTGAATATTATGAAAGGATTGTATGAAAGTTTTTAGTAATAAAGGTTAAATTTATAGAGGTAAGATATTTGGTATGAAAGGATTTGATTATAGTTAACTATTTAAATTAAAAAAACTGTATTTTTGAAATGTTAAGAGACTTAAATTTTTGTGTGTTAAAAAGAGATTGTGACTTTACAATGAATAATAAAGCTCATACCTAATTATAAAGTAAGGAGGGATTTTAAGTTTGAACTTTAGAAAGAGGAGAGTGAAGTTCAAAATCATTACAGGCTATCCAGATATAGTAATCCTCATAAAAAAAAAGAAAAGAAGGATTGAAAAACAATCCCAAAAAAGAAAAAAAGAAAAAAAAAAGAACAAGAAAGAAAAATATTTATGAGGAGAAGCTTGAGGAGATGTCCAATCAAAAATTGGCTTCACTTGAGTACCCTAAAGGGAGAACTTGATTTCCTTTCTGAATTTATATTTAAAGTATTGGCCTACTTTCTGATGAAATTTGCATGAGCTCCTCTTTCACATAATGTTTCAAGATCCTTTTTCACATAATCTTTCAAGAAACTCTTAATGTGATAAATTATGGTTTATCTTGAAATAAATAGAAGACTAGAACCCTTAGACTTGATTACTGAATATTCTTATACCTGTAGTGTTGACCTGAGTCACTAAATTTCTTTCTAAAAGTCTAACCAATATATTCTTTTGAATGAAAAAATTTAGTATCTTGTGGGTGAATAGTGCATTGCCTAGAGTTATATTTTTATGTAGTAAAAGGATTACTTGAGGACAAGTAATTGTTATGTTTGGGGATTTTTGATGCACCAAAAATATATATTATTTTTGCTATATAATTTTATCCATTTTTGGTGATATTGTACTTTAAAGAAAGGTATTTTTCATGATTTGTTGCAGGTATGATGATTTTAGGTGATTGGAGCGAAAAAAGCAAAAATGAACGAATTCAGAGAAAAAATGAGCGAAAAGAAGGAAAACAGATTCTGGCGCCGCCGACGTCAATTTCTCGAGAACACTGCAATTATTTGGACGATAGAGCGCCACCGACGCCTAATGTCGGTGGATTCAAATTTGAAGAGTTTTGGCGACTTTTTGAAGGGATGTCTATGTAAACTCTTGGTATTTCGTTTCTAACTTATAAGAAACTATTTTTGGATGAAAAATAATGTGTGTCCTGTGTGTTCTAGAGAGTCTAGTGTGTTTTGAGTGTTAGGGCTTAGGAGAAAAGAGTGTAGAAGTGAGAAAATGAGAGGGATTCTTCTCTAAGGATTGAAGGAGAAGCAGTAAAGTGAGAGATTGCTTCTTCCTTTCCATTCTAAAGAGGGAATTGAGTATTGCAAAGAAGAGAGAAATGGATTCCAAGGAACTTCAAGGGAATTGCATTGAGGAAGAGAAAGAGATAAGTTGTATTTCCTTTTATGGTTTGCATGAATCTTCTTTTATATATAAAATCCATGTTTTATTGTGTCTTCCCTTTGAATTCTGAGTAGTCTCCTTTGACTTTCTTCTTGCATAGAGATGTGATGATGTGTTTATGTAGATTTGAAGTGTTTTTAAAGTATTGAAGAAATTGTGATGGTTTTTTCTTTTTGAACTTAATTTACTTTTCGATCTGGCCAATTGAATTGTTAAAATATGTTGTTGAACATTAACTATGGAAGGATTTAGTGTCTTACAACAACAATGAAGAACCCATTCAATTTTCATGGATGAATTGCGTAGTTCGTGGGAATTGAGTGCAAATAAATAAGGAAATATGTTTTGATGGACATCAAATTGGAGGTTTCAGGGTGACAGGCTGAGATCTCCAATTTGGTCCTAAGATTAGTAACTAAACTCAAAGATTAGCCTTCAGGTGAAGGATGAGTGGGAGCTCTGTAGTGAAAGCCGGTATCCTCCCAACCTAGCCTTAGAATTAGTAACTAAACTTAGGATATGTCAATGTTCTTTTCATGCTTGGAAGAAGGGGTACTCTTTTGAGGGTAAAGAAACAATTATGCTCCTATTTGGCACAATACCATAGATAATCATTCCATGTCATCCATACAACATATTCTTGTTGTAAGAGGAAAGATACTTTCCTTATATATCAAAACCTTTCAATTATATAGCTTAGTGCGTGTCTGTTATTTAATTCTGTTTACAAAATATTAGAAGACTTTAATTGTAATTTGAGTATTGGAATTCACTATTAAATTTTCTATAGTAAGATTTATTCCTTACCTGTGGGATCGATAAACAGGACTCCATTAGAGCCCTGTATTACTTGATACGATACATATACTAGCGTTGAATGCGGGGACATTACAAAATCATTATAAATATATATAAATTTGAGTTCATAAGTTCTTGCAATATTAATGTCTGGCCCGCATCAACATCGACGCTTGAGAATTTTCTATGGATAAAATGATGCTAAGAGGATTCAATCAGAAAGGAGAAAGCGCCCTCAGATCCATAACACTGCAAATCAAAGTTGGAAATCTAGTAAGAACTACAAAATTCCATGTCATCGATGTAGATACATCGTTCAAAACCCTGCTTGGTCAGCCGTGGCTTCACGAGTACAAAATGGTCCCTTCGTTACTTCACCAATGCATCAAATACTACAAGGACGGACAAGAACATTGCATTAAGGCAGATTTGCAACCTTTTTCAACACATGAAGTAGAGATTCACGAAGACACTGCCTACTACGCTACCCCAAAGAAAAGAAATACTTTCAATAGAAATTATGACGAGTAAAACAGAAGATTAAGAAGAACTATGAGAACGGGACCAGACAGCTCCAGTTCAACGATCTTCCATTGCTCCTTCACAATGAGTTGGTGGGGATTCTTTTAGCCCAAGCATCCCAGGTCGAGTCTGAGGGCGTGGTCGAGGAAGAACTCACTAGATTTTTGAATGGATGAAGTCACCGATCAGCATTGAATTAGAAGGAAGCTCCGAAGAAGATAAAGAAACAATGACGATAAGTCAGAAGAAGCCTCAGTTTGAGATTTCTACAGATGACACTGAATGGGATGAATATGAATCAATGTATGATTGGATTAATAATTATGTTCAAGCCATGACTCTAGCTCCAATCCATCCTCAAAAGATTGAGATTATGGAAGTTAAATAAGTTCATAATAATGGTTTTAAACCGATTAAGTTTTATAAAGCTTCTCCTTCTACTTCTGAACCTTGTGTAACTCTCAAAGAAAACGATTATAATGAATTAATGGAATTACCATTTGGTTACTTTTCACCTAATGTTCAAAAGTTAATTCAACAAGGATACGTGCCAAAGCAAATGCCAAAAGATAGGTTACAATCATTTGAAAAATTATGGAGTACAAAAATAAAGAAACACAACTTAAAAGAAGGTCTTTGGTTTGGTACGATCGGACCCATCACTGACTCAGAATTTTGTATGGTTGTTACTAGTAAACTAGAAGAAGATTTCCTGGACATCCAAGAAAAATATGAAGATCAACCAATATAAGAGGCTCTGCCAGAATTCGAAGAAGAAATCAAGTCAACAGTAGAAGAATTAAAAGAAATCAATCACTAGACTGAAGAGCAACCCCAACCTACTTTCATAAGTTCACTGCTCGACGAAGAAGAGGTTACAGACTTGGTCAGGTTACTGTCAGAATTCAATGATTTCTTTGCTTGGAACTATGATGAAATTCCTGGACTATCTCCAGAGGTTGCAGTTTACCGACTAGGAGTACAACACCAGTAAAGTAAGTTCTCAGAAGAACATGCCTTGAATTAGACAGCAAGTTACAGTAGAAATAAAGAAATTAATAGACACTAACTTTGTCTGAGAAGAACAATATCCGACATGGCAAGCCAACATCATGCCAGTAAAGAAGAAAAATGGACAAATCTGAGTATGTGTCGACTTCAGGGATTTGAATAAAGCATGTCTGAAAGATGAGTTCCCATTGCTGATACCAGAATTGATGGTGGACATTGCGTAGTCAAACAAAATTTTCTCCTTCATGGATGGATCGTCAGAGTACAATCAAATTAGGATGGCTCTAGAAGATGCATCACTTACAACATTCAGAACTCCGATCGGGATTTACTGTTACATCGTGATGCCATTTAGATTGAAGAACGCAAGAGAAACATATCAAAGAGCAATGATAAAGATCTTCGATGACCTCATTCAAAACCAAGTAGAATGCTACGTGGATGATTTGGTCATCAAGAGCAAAGTAAAGGAAAATCATCTAAATGATTTGAGAATCGTATTTGAACGATTATGGAAATACAATCTAAAGATGAATCCCTTAAAGTGCGCTTACGGCGTTACCTCTAGGAAATTTCTAGGATTCGTTGTTCGTCATCAAGGAATCGAAATTGACCCAGAAAAGATTAAAGAGATATTCAAAATGCCTCCCCCTAGCAGAGTTGTTATGTGATACATTGATAGCAAAATCATCTAATTTCTTAGATATTGCAACCACTTGTGAAGCTAAGATAAAAAAGGCTTCGTTATCATGAATACTTGCCATTCTTTTAGGATTAAACCTTTCAGAAGGCCATTGAAAATTATTGTTAGCTATTTCATCAATTAAAGTATAAGCTTCTTCAAATGATTTAGCCATTAAAGATCCTCTAGCAGCAGCATCAGTAATTGATTTCGATGATCCAATAAGTCTGTTATAAAATGTTTGAATAATTAACCAATCAGGTAAAGCATGATGAGGACACTTTCTTAATAGTTCTTTAAATCTTTCCCAAGTTTCATAAATTGTCTCCCCATCAAATTGACTAAACGAAGTAATATCATTTCTTAATTTAGCAGTTTTAGAAGGAGGAAAATATTTAGCAAGGAATTTTTGTGCCATTTCAGCTCTTGTTTTAATAGAACCTGTTGCTATTGAGTTCAGCCACATCTTTGCTTTATCTCTTAAAGAGAATGGAAAGAGTCTAAGTCTAACAGTATCATCAGAAACATTGTTATATTTAAAGGTAGCACAAAGTTCTAAAAAACTAGAAAGGTGTAAATTTGGATCCTCATTTGTTGTTCCCCAAAATTGATTATTTTGAACCATTTGAATAATAGGAGGTTTATGCTCGAAATAATTAGCATCTACAGCAGGTATTTGAATACTAATATGAAGTTCATCAGCTGTAGGGTTAGCAAAATCCCTTAATGGTTTGTAAACATTTTGTTCATTAATTTCAATTGGATTCTGTAAATTGTTATGTAAATTAGCCATCTCTTGATATTTTTGAATTTATTTTTCTTTTTTAATTCTTCTTACTGTTCTTTCTAATTTAGAGTCTAAGGTAATAATCCTTCAGATCCGGAACTATGCATAAAAAGTAAATAAAAAGTAAAATAAAATAGCAAGAAATAAAATCTCTTCTTTTTTTATTTTTGTTTTTATAAATGTTTTTGTATTTTATATTTTTGTATTTTGACAATAAAAGAAATAAATAAAATAAAATAAATATTTAAAGTCTAAAAATTTGCTTCCCCGGCAATGGAACCAAAAACTTGACCCGACCGCAAATAACGCAGTAATTTATGCTTCCAAAAATATGTTATAGCCAATACCTTGACCCAAATAATAATAGCGACTAGTGTATATAAATATAATTTTATGAAAAATAATTTACACACTAGAGGTACTACGCAAGTATACGTATCATTTAAAGTAATATAGGGCTTTAAATAAAGACCCCAGTATCGATCCCACGAGAAGGTTTATAGATTTTTAAATATTTTAATTTTATTTTTATGTATTTCTTTTAAGGTTATAATTTTAATATTTAATTTACTAAATGCAGAAATAAAGCTGTACTAAAATAATGAGTGATGTAAATAATAATAAGCAAATAACTTTCTTCCTTCCAATTAATCCAAGACTTTTTAGATAATGTAATATTCGTGGAGAATATAACTTTATGGTATTGTGCCAAATAGAAGCATTCATATTCTTTACCTTTGCTCAATAGTATAAAGAACATTGGCTAATCTATAGATCAGGTCTGGATGTATTGTTAGTAGAATGGGTTAATCTAGGCTCACACTACTAGATGTCTAAGAGTGGCTACAGTCGGCCATACTAGTGACCCGTTCCCTTTCTATAAACCAAATTATAAGAATTTAGTTTGTCACTCTAAAAACTTATTAATTCTATGCCCATTGAATAATATTTTCCTATTTATTTGCACTTCATCTTAAATAACCCGCACAAGGCCTTCGATTACCCAAGGATTCATGTGATATCTACTAGTTAAGAATTCATCTCCTTCTAGGTCTCAATATTCTTCAACAGATTTTAACAACTTAAATGGACAATTTAAATAGTAAATTAAGATCTGATATTAATATCATCACAATATTTAAACATATTTTGTTTTTAATTCTCCAACGAATTTTATATTATCTTATTTATCTTTTCGTAATTGAAAGGAGAAAGTAAAGTAACTACTCAGAACACATTGAATTTAAAGAATAAAACATATAAATAAAACTTTGAATCAAATTACAAATACTTATGTCAAGTGTTTCTCCAACTGAACCTCTGATTCCTACTGACTCCAAAGTGAAATAGACTTCAAAAGCACCAACTCTTCCAAACTCTCAATACAAACTCTAAATAAAATAAACTCACTAATTTATGAAGGAAAGTAAACTAAAAGTGTGGCCCTATATTTAAAATTATCTCTCTGATTGGGAGCCTCTTTTTCTGTAGAAATGGCCTCCTATTTATAGGCTTCAATGGTTGCCTAAAGCACCTCTTCAAAATGTGTCCAAGTTCAATGAATCTTCTAGAAAATGTGTCTGGCGCCTAGGCACCGGACTCCGTGTCCAATTATTCTTACCTTTTCACTTTGGATCGCACCTCTTCGTGATCTAAACCATTTTCAAAGCGTCTAGATACAATGTATCACATGTCCTATAATCCGAGAATAACTGTCAATATTCTAGAAGGTCCAATAACCGCTCTAACCATCAAAATAACTGCCTGAAGTAGTTACAAAATCGTAACTATTTTGGTATCGAGCTGGCGCTTAGGGGCCGGATTCTGGCGCCTAGGCGCCAGACCCATTATTTTGGCAGTTTTGCATTTTGACTCCATTTTTGCTCCTTTTTGCTCCTTTTGCACCTTTTTCATCCTTTTTCATCTTTTTTTCTTTTTGAATATTTTTACATCATCTGCATGCAAAAACATAAAAAAAAAACCTTTCATTAAATCATAATGTCCTTAAAATTTTAATAAAAATCAAGGCATAAAAATCGGTCTTTTTTTCATGGAATTTGGTCTAAGTGGTCCTCTAGTCTTGGTTTACCTCCTGTAAAAATTTAAAAAGTAAAATATTTTATTTTTATCAAGTTATTGAATTTTAATTAAAAACCTCTTTTTTTGCAATTAAAATAAATTTATAAATTAAATTAAAAATTGAGAAAATCACATTTTCTCCTCTGATGTTTTAATTAGCTCATTAGTGAGGTTCCAAAGTCATTTGAATTCAATTTAAGGAATTATGAAGTGATAAGGCTCTAAGGGCAAAGTTATAATTTTAAGGGTTTTAGCCTTAATTAATATTTAGGCTTAATCAAAGGGTAAAATTGGCAATTAATGATCCTAAATGATATGTTTGGATGATTGAGACACTAAAGGGATAAATGGTAGAAATCAACTTCATTTTTTTCATATCAAACTATATGTTTGGATTTTCCTAATTAGTTTTAATTTGGAAGATAATTAAACAAAATGATCCTTAGGGTTAGGGGTTGATCTTGGAGGTTAATAATCCACTAACTTACACCCCTCTTTGGTATATTAAATGATAACCCAATATTTTGATAAAGATTAATTAAACTCATTTATGTTTTCCCAAAAAAAATTACAAATGTATCAATCAAAATTTTAAGGGCTTAGTAGTGAGCTAGGTTTAATCAATCTTGCTAAACGAAGTTTAGAAAAGCAAACATAGTCAAATTCTAAATACCTGAAAACAATACAAGCCTAGTTATGAAGTTAATTGGCTAATTTCCCGAACAAATTAACTTTTCCTAAAGGGGTTTTCACCCACATAATCTCTAAATGAAATAACAAATGATAATTACCCTGTCTTTCGGGTTAATTAAAAACACTAACTTACCGAGCATAAGGGTATGAAAGGGATAAATTGTTTAATAATTATAATAAATCCAAAAAGACCTCAGGGAAGTTCAAAAGTATTTTGAAATATTCGGGTATCTCCTGGGCCGTTCCACAAGTCTTCTGGACACCTTGTAGGACTATTGTATTTATTATATTTATTAACTAAAAATATCTCATAAATGAATAGGAGTTCACCGGGTTATGACCTAGGACTTGGAAGGCCTGTGACGAACATATCCATAAGGTTTTACTTCCCTATAAATATAAATGTTTATTGCTAAGATTACTAAGAGTTTCAGGTGGAGGAACGAGAAGACTCGCCAAGTACACTTTTATATGTTTACAGCGCTTTCTTTTCCCATGTTTTCTTTACCCAGTTTACTTTACATGCAACTTGCATGCTAAACAACAATGTCACCCTGCATGAAAACTGAAACCTTTAGGATAGCCACAAAACTAAAACCAAAAATAAATTAAAAATCACAACAAGATAAAATTCGCTGCCACAACATTCAAAATATAAAACAACTCAAAATTTAATCACAAAAAAAACAACAAAAACCATTATTGTAACTAAATTAAAACGTCTTGTTGGATGATCGGGAATTCCTTGGAGGAGGTAACCAACGTGTTGCTAACAGGGTTTTCCCACGGTCTAAATGAAAGTATGGAACTCATTAAGTTGAGTTTAGTAAATTCATTTGGACTAAGTGAATCTCATGAAAATAGCAGTGCCGAGATGATGGAACCGTAGGATCTTAACCGGTGTTGCTATAATCAACTTTAATACTCCCCCAAATAAAACATTAAGACACCTCAATTTAAATATTTCCAAAACATGACACTTCTCTATCCTCCTCAATTGACATTTCTTTAAACTTAACTTGCTATGACTAGAGCTTGGAACATGCATAGTGGGCAACACATCCATCTTCAATAACAAAACTTGTCTACTCAACAAAACCATTCCTTATTTTAAAACAACATGTTATAGGACTTTGAGGTAGTCCGACTAGTGCAACATAAATCCTCACTTCTTCCTTTATTCCTTTGCACAGCCTTTCTGTGCAATATAAGCCCTAGTTCGCTTTAGGATTCTGAGGTTATCGTCCGGTACGACATAAATCCTCCCATCTTCAAAGTTGTTTGCATAATCGAATATTATGCAAATGTAATCCATATAATAAAATTGGCAGGATTGAAATTTAAATAACTTAATTTCCAAGATTTAAAGCCAAATAATAGGATAACTTAGGAAGACATCAAGATTTTCTTGAATCTTTGTCTTTCCCCTAACCTTCTCTCCTTTGGATTCTGATAAAATGAAATGTTCCAAAAATGAGCCATCCACCTATTGAATTACCTACCATCATATTTTCTTCGAAAACTTTACCATTGGAAGTCATGAATTTAAATATTTCTTGATCTATATCAAAAGTTTTCTTAGGTGATTTCCGTTATCGAAGATGTGATTAACTATAGTGGATTGCCCTTATAGGAAACTTAAAGATCCTAGATTAATATAAAACCTATCTAATTCCTTCATATTAGGTAGGGGAAATTGTCAGTCAAAATGGTTCGCAGATCAGATGGATGTCATAAATTCTCAAGTTTATTTGATCAAGCTTCGCCTAAAGCCATGTACTTATTCTTCAGGATAAATACATGTCTTGCGGTGAAATGTTTGATTACTTAAACTATTATTTATATGAGATCAGTTTGATTTTATAATCTTCAAAAATAAAAATATTAATTTCAAAATCCATATATATATATATATATATATATATATATATATATATATTAAAATAAATCAAATTTCTATTTTATTAAATTAAAACCCTTTTCAAAACAAAACACCCAAAAAAATATATCTTTTTCAAAGAAGGAAAAATTTTAAAACGCCCGAAAAAAAATTCGGATGTCGGTGCAAGACCACTATGTGCACTTGACATTGATGACATTTCTTGGTTGTATCCATGCAGTCTGTCATCATTGTCAGCCAGTAGTATCCGAGCCTTTTGATTATCATCTTCATCTTTGGTTCCGATTGGTGAGCTCCACATAATCCATCGTGTACTTCTTTGAGGATTTTCTGTGCTACTACTCTTCTCAGATTTCTTAACCACATCTGATCGAAGGACCTTCTGTACAGAACACTGTCAATTAAGGTATATGAGAGAGCTCTCTTCTGAATTTGATGCGCTGCTGATTTGTCTTCTGGAAATCTTCCTGTTTGCAAATATTCTATCAATGGATGACGCCAATCTTCTGTATCATCTGCCACTGTGGCTACCATCTCTTCTTTTCCATCTTGTGTAGACTATCGAGGTCGATTTGTGACAAAATCTGACATCCCTGTACCATAATATCTATAGAATCTACGGGTAACAAGCCAATTCCTTATTGAGTTTGTCTAAAGCGTCCATGTGGGCGTTGTCTACTCAAGAAAGACTATAGAATATCACTCTTGGAATTTGTTCAAGTAATTTCATTGTGTACCGGTGGTATTCTTCTAACCTTAGCTTCAGAGTTTTATACTATCCTGCCACCTGTTGAATGATGAGTTTTGAGTCGCCATAAATGGCAATGTCTGTAATTTCCATTAGTATTGCTAATTCCAAACTGGTGATTAAAGCTTCATATTCTTCTTCATTATTGGTACACAGCTCTAACAAGTGTAGGAGAATCTCAAAATTTCCTAATCCGGAGTCACGAAGATTAAACTGATTCCTACTTTGCTGGGTATCATTGTCTGTTGTCATTTATCTCTTCGGGCTGATGGCGCTCCGTCGAAGTAAATTTCCCAACTTCTAGCACCAGGCTGCTCTATTTGTGGTATATGTTCGTCTGGAAGTTCGTCATTTGAGCGGGGACTGATCTATGAAAAAAATATCTATTTTTATGCCTTGATTTTTATCAAATTTTTAAGGATATTATGCTTCAATGAAAGGTAATTTTGTGTTTTGGACGTAGGTGATGCAAAAATGTTCAAAAAGGAAAAAGGATGAAAAAGGAGCAGAAAGGAGCAAAAATAGAGCCAAAATGCAAAATTACCAAAATAATGGACATGGCGCATAGGCACCAGAATCCGGTGCCTAAGCGCCAGCTCGATACCAAATCTGTAACGATTTTTGTAACTACTTTGGGCTGTTATTTTAATGGTTAGAGCGGTTATTAGATCATCTAGAAGATTGGCAGTTATTCCTGGATTATAGGAAATGTGATACGTTGTATCTAGACGCTTGAAAACGGTCTGAATCACGAAGAGGTGCTATCCAAAGTGAAGAGGTGCGAAGAACTGGACACGGAGTCCGGCACCTAGGCCAAATGCTGGTGCGTAGGCTCTAGACACACTTTCTAGAAGATTCATTAAACTTGGACACATTTTGATGAGATGCTTTAGGCAACCCTTGAAGCCTATAAATAGGAGGTCATTTCTACAGAGAAAAACGCCCAATAAAAAGCCCGCCCTAGTCTGCTCCAACCAGAGAGAGAATTAGAGAGATAATTTTAAGGGCCACAATTGTACTTTACTTTCTTTCATAAATTAGTGAGTTTATTTTATTTAGAGTTTGTATTGAGAGTATGAAAGAGTTGGTGCTTTTG
This sequence comes from Papilionanthe hookeriana x Papilionanthe teres, assembly GCA_022702705.1. Lineage (NCBI taxonomy): Eukaryota > Viridiplantae > Streptophyta > Magnoliopsida > Asparagales > Orchidaceae > Papilionanthe > Papilionanthe hookeriana x Papilionanthe teres. The sequence goes on along the minus strand of CM040438.1, from coordinate 59,326,588 downwards.
AAGTTTTTTTTTTCTTTGGAGTCAGAACGAATCAGAGGTTCAGTTGGAGAAACACTTGAGATAAGTATTTGTAATATGATTTAAAGTTTTATTTATATGTTATGTTATTTAAATTCAATGTGTTCTGAGTAGTTACTTTTCTTTCTCTTTTCAATTATGAAAAGATAAATAAGATAATACTAAATTTGTTGGAGAATTAAAAACTAAATATGTTTAAATATTGTGATGATATTAATACCGGATCTTAATTTACTATTTAAATTGGCCATTTAAACTGTTAAAATCTGTTGAAGAATTTTGAGACCTAGAAGGAAATGAATTCTTAACTAGTAGATATCACATGAATCCTTGGGTAGTCGAAGGCCTTGTTCGGGTTATTCAAGGTGAAGTGCAAATAAATAGGAAAATATTATTCAATGGGCGTAGAATTGATAAGTTTTTAGAGTGACAGACTAAATTCTTGCAATTTAGTTTATAGAGAGGGAACTGGTCATTAGTAGGGCCGACCATAGCCACCCTTGGACATCTAGTAGTGTGAGCCTAGATTAACCCATTCTACTAACAATACATCCAGACCTGATCTATAGATTAGCCAATGTTCTTTATACTATCGAGTGAAGGTAAAGAATATGAACGCTTCTATTTGGCACAATACCATAAATTTATATTCTCCACGAATATTATATTATCTAAAAGTCTTGGTTTAATTGAAAGGAAGAAAGTTGTTTGCTTATTATTATTTACATCACTCATTATTTTATTATTTCTTTAATTCTGCATTTAGTAAATTAAATATTAAATTTATAACTTTAAAAGAAATACATAAAAATAAAATTAAAATATTTAAAAATCTATAAACCTCCTTGTGGGATAGATACTGGGGTCTTTATTTAAAGCCCTATATTACTTTAAATGATACGTATACTTGCGTAGTACCTCTAGTGTGTAAAATATTTTTAATAAAATTATATTTATATACACTAGCCGCTATTATTATTTGGGTCAAAGTATTGGCTATAACATATTTTTGAAAGCATAAATTACTGTGTTGTCTGCGGATCGAGGTCAGGGACCCAACTGGTAGTTGTTGCGCTGCGAGAAAATCTGTGAGAATTTGCGCTTTGATACAGTGAAGGGACACAAATGTTATGTCAAATTGCAATAATATCATTGACCACCTTTCTAAGACTCCAGAAAGTGTTGGTCCGGTCATCAAATATTGCAATGGATTAATTTTCGAAATCAGGTTGACCTTATGAGATAACATCTAAGCTTTTGAGCGGCAAAAACCAAAGCTAGACAATGCTTCTCAATAGGAGCATACTTTACTTCTGCCAGTATTAGACGTCAAATCAGGTAGTAGAGTGCGTTTTCTTTACCCTCATCATTGACTTGGGCAAGTAATGCCCCTATAGACTCATCTAAAGACGAAGTATAAAGTTTCAACAGTCTACCTAGGATAGGGGCTGCTAAAATAAGAGGTGTCGTTAGATATTGTTTAATGTCTTCAAAAGCTCATTGACATAGTTCTCCCCAATCAAATGTGACATCCTTTCAAAGTAGGGTCTAAAAGGGGAGACACCTTCTTGAGAATTAGTATTGAAGATTCTCAAACTATTGAAACTTTACAAGCTATTGCTAGTTAAAATAACCCTTATTCAAATTATTATAATCCTGGATAGAAAAATCACCCTAATTTTAACTGGAATAATATAGAACAATAGTGGGGTAATAATCAATCTCATCCAACTAGAAATTGGAACAATCAAGTAAATTCAAACTATAAATCTCCTGGATTTAGTAATCAACAAAAAAAGTTATCTATAGAAGAATTAATTGAGTAATCAATTACAAAATCAAAACACAGCTATTCATAATATTGAGAACCAAATGGGACAAATTGTTAATTTAATTAATTATAGACCTCCAGGAACACTTCTTAGTAATGTTGAAATTAACCTAAAAGAAACTGGAAAAGAACATGAACATGCTAAAGCTGTACAACTTAGAAGTAGAAAAGAATTAAAAGAAAGAATTCAGGATGAAATTGAAAATGAGATTGAGGTCAAGAGATCGAAAAACTAAAGAAACTCCTTCTCCTAAGTGAGAGATCGACCGTTATTCCTATTAATGTCAAGTTCGAAAAACCACCACCACCTTTTCCTCAAAGACTAAAACAGCAGAAGCTTGATCAATAATTTTCTAAGTTCTTTGAAATTTTTAAGAAACTTACCATTAACATACCTTTTGCTGAAGCTTTGGAACAGATGCCAACTTATGCAAAATTTATGAAGGATATTTTAAGTAAGAAACGGAAATTTGAAGCTTTTGAAACTGTTGCATTAAGTGAAGAATGTAGTGCAATAATTCAAAAGAAATTACCTCAGAAACTTAAAGATCCTAGAAGTTTCACTATACCTTGTGCTATTGGAGAAAAATTTTGTGGAAAAGCTTTATGTGATTTAGGAGCAAGTTTTAATCTCATACCATTTTCTATTTTTTGAAGGTTGAATTTAGGAGAGATTTCTCCCACCACTATAACCTTCAGTTAGCTGATAGATCTATCACTTACCCTAAAGGAGTTATGGAGGATGTTCTTGTTAAAGTGGATAAATTTATTTTCCCTGTGGATTTCATTATACTTGATATGGAAGAAGATAAAAAAATACCTATTATTCTAGGGAGACCTTTCTAGCTACCGGAAGGGCTATGATTGATGTGCAAAATGGAGAATTAACTATGAGAGTTAATGATCAAGAGATTAAATTCAATGTCCTTAAATCAATGAAGTACCCTGACAAAGAAAAATGCTATCGAATGGATATTATTGATTATATAATTGAAAAACATTATCAAGAAGAATGTAAAATCATTTTTGAAGAAAAAATTGAATTATTAACTGATGAAAATGAAGAACTAATAGAAGAATAATTATCTAAAGAAACTCATTATATTAAAGATAACAGGGAAATTTTAGACATAACTCAAAATGATATTCTTTTACCCTCGATTAAAAAAGCCCCTAAACTCGAATTAAAAATGTTACCTGCACATTTAAAGTATGCTTTTCTTGGAAATTCATTAACTTTACCTGATATTATTTCTTCTAAACTAAGCTTAGATCAAGAAGAAAAATTAATAGGAGTGTTAAAGAATTATAAGAAAGCTTTTGGTTGGACTATTGTTGATATAAGAGGAATAAGCCCTTCCATCTGTATGCATAGGATTTTAATGGAAGAAGATTTTAAACCTACTATTAAACCTCAAAGAAGATTAAATCCTATCATGAAAGAGGTTGTTAAAAAAAAAAATTTTAAAATGGTTAGATGCTGGAATTATTTATCCTATTTCGGATAGTCAATGGGTGAGTCTTATTCATTGTGTTCCGAAGAAAGGTGGAGTAATTATCATTGTCAATGATAAAAATGAACTAATTCCTACAAGACAAGTTATTGGATGACGAATTTACATTGATTATCGAAAATTAAATAACGCCACTAGAAAGGATCATTTTCCTTTAACTTTCTTGGATCAAATGCTTGATAAATTAGCTAGACACTCATATTTCTTTTTTCTGGATGGATATTCTGGTTATCATCAATTACCTGTCGCTTCTGAGGACTAAGAGAAAACAACATTTACAAGTCCTTATGGAACATTTGTGTTTAGAAGAATGCCTTTCGGTTCAAGTAATGCACATGCAACTTTTCAAAGATGTATGATGTCAATATTTTGTGATTTGACAAAGGAATTGAAATATTTATGGACGATTTTTCAGTTTTTGGAACTTCTTTTGAATCTTGTTTGGAAAATATTTCTAAAGTTCTGAAAAGATGTGAAGAAACAAACTTAGTTCTTAACTGGAAAAAAATGTCAATTTATGTTCACAGAAGGCATTGTACTTGGTCACAAAATTTCAGAAAAAGGGATGGAAGTTTATCAAGCAAAAGTGAAAATTATTGCTGAACTGCAACCACCTACTACTGTTACTGATGTGAGAAGTTTTCTAACACATGCTTGATTTTATAGAAGATATATAAAGGAATTTTCTAAAATTTCTAAACCTCCTTGTCATTTATTGGAAAAAGAAGCTAAATTTGAATTTAATGAAGATTGTGTTAATGCTTTCAATATTTTAAAATAAAAATTAATAACTGCACCTATTATTATTGCACCTAATTGGAATAAACCTTATGAATTAATGTGCGATGCAAGTGATTTTGCAATTGGAGCTGTATTGAGACAAAAATATGAGAAAATTTTCAAAGTTATTATTATGCTAGTAAAACTCATACTGAAACTTAAAGAAATTACACTACTACTAAGAAAGAGCTTTTAGCAATAGTCTATGCCTTTCATAAATTTAGACCTTATCTTCTTGGTAACAAATGCATAGTTCATACTGATCATTCCGCTATTAAATATTTAATGTCAAAAAAAGATGCTAAACCTAGACTGATAAGATGGGTTTTACTTCTACAAGAATTTGATTTTCAAATAGTGGATAGAAAAGGAACTGATAATCAAATTGCTGATCATTTATCTAGAATTAAGAATGATATTATTATTGAAGAAAATATAAATGAGAAATTTCCTGATGAACAGTTATATGTTATTCAAGGATGCCGAAACACCTTGGTATGCGGATATAGTTAACTATTTAGTTAGCAATATTCTACCTTATGGATTGAATAACAAATATATTAAGAAATTTAAAAATGATGCTAAATCTTATATTTGGGAAGATCCTCATTTATTTAAATTAGGAAGAGATTCTGTAATTTGAAGATGTGTACCTTTTGAAGAAACTTTTGCTATTATTCAAAAATTTCATGATTCCGAATTTGGAGGACACTTCGGAGTAGATAAAACTGCATTTAAAATTTTAAATTCAGGATTTTATTGGCCTACCTTGTTCAAAGATTTGAGACAATATGTGAAAACATGTGATCAATGTCAAAGTATGGGAAATATATCTAGGAAAGATGAAATGCCTTTAAACTATATATTGGAAGTTGAAATTTTTGATATATGGGGTTTAAACTTTATGGGACCATTTGTACCATCATCTGTAAAGATTTATATTTTATTAGTAGTTGATTATGTTTCAAAGTGGATTGAAGCTGTAGCTTTACCTAATAGTGATTCCAAAAGTGTTTCAAAATTTTTAAAGAAAATGATTTTTTCAAGATTTGGAATGCCTAAGGTAATTATCACAGATGGTGGAAGTCATTTCAGAAATATAAGAATTCAATCATTACTCAAAAAATTTGGAATCAAACATAGAATTGCAACTGCTTATCACCCACAAAAAAGTGGAATGGCTAAAGTATCAAACAGAGAAATTAAAAGAATTTTAGAGAAAACTGTTAATCCTAAAATAACTGATTGAGTTGATAGACTTGATTCTGCATTATGAGCTTACAGAACAGCTTATAAGACACCAATCAGAATGTCACCTTACCGGTTAGTTTATGGTTAACATTGTCACTTACCAGTTGAACTTGAACATAAAGCTTATTGGGCGATAAAGGAGTTTAATTCTGATTTGAATACTGCAGGAGAAAAATGATTATTACAATTAAATGAGATGGATGAAATAAGAAATGAGTCATATGAAAATGCAAAGATTTATAAGGAGAAAATGAAGATATTACATGATAAAAAAATTTCAGGAAGAACATTCGAGCTTGGACAAGAGGTATTATTATTTAATACTCGTTTAAGACTTTCTCCTGGAAAATTAAGTTTTAAATGGATGGGACCATATATAATTAAGAAAGTATACCATTATGGAGCTGTGGATATTAACAAACCCGAAACGGGAAAAATATTTAAAGTTAACGGATTAAAACTGGAGCCTTATTTGGGAGACATAAAAAAGATTTATAAAGAGGCTTACGAGTTGAGTCTACCTGATTAAAGACTTAATTAGGTCAGGCTGACGACGTTAAACCAAGCGCTTTGTGGGAGGTAACCTATAGTTATTTTTGTGTGTTTTTTACATTTTTAATGTAAGGTTATGCCTCAGTCTTGTCTAAATTTTATATAACTTTAGAAAATTTGATGCTAACAAGTCTTTATTAACTTAAGCTAAAGATTATCTCGAAGTATATAAAGTTTGGACTTTGGATCACTCCATTTTGTATGTGAGTAAAAAGGAGATCAAGTTAACCTTCTTTATGATTGTTTGTAATTTGAGTTAATTTTAATTATTGAGTTTATATTGATCTTACCATTCTAATGTATCTATTTTTGAGATCAAAACTTTGAAATTTGATGTTAGGCTAAACGAAGTCAAACATGGTTCTGGCAACTAGGCTCTGAAATCCGGCGCCTAAGCGCCAGAGTAGACTGTATATCGATGGGTCCAGAGCCTAGGTTCCAGTTTTGGCGCCTAAGCGCCACAGTTACTGGGTCGTGTAAAAACCAAAAATTTTTCAGTTTTTCACACGATTTTCCCCTATAAACTACTCAATCTTTGTTCCCAATCCCTAAGTAACCATAGATTTGACCTTTACAGTTCATTCTTGAGGAGATAAGAGAAGATTTTGAAGAAATGGAGTGAAGAAATCATGGAGAAGAGGCTAGAGACAAGTGTTCTAAGGATCCTCAACCTTTCTTCAATGGTCTTATTGCTGTTAGTTTGGAGAAGTTTTCGAGTCGCCAAGATAAGTTTGAAGTGGAATTCAAAAGTATTGGAGATCGCCTCCATGAGATGTATCATCAAATCGAGCATCTGGAATGGCAGACAAAGCTTCAATTCGATCATCTAGTGGCCTATCAAGACGCACAAGTGGAGATGTATGCGAAGAACAAATGGATCGACGAGAAAACGGCTGCAGATTTTCCAAGGGCGTTAGTGTTCTTCCCAAGTAGGCCAAGTACTCTTCATTGCGACGAGAGTGGAAATTTCAAATTTAAAGATTAGATAGTAAATGTGGTTAGATCAAGACTTTATCTAGTGTTTCGTTGCATCGATTTGGTAAATCGAATGTGTTGTTTGTGTGTTTGTTTTATTGTTCAATGTGTGTTGTATTTGCTTTGAAATTGTGTTGTTTGATTGTTTGTTATGACTTGAATCTTATTGTTATACTTATCTATAATTCATTGAAGCCGAAATTGAAGATTATGAAATGGAATTAGAAGAGTTTGACTTAAACTAGTGTTCGATTGGTAGATTTAATTTTTAATTTTTCAAAATTTTTGGAAAATAGATTGGAAGTTGGAAACTGAAGCAATACTCTTATAAGACTAATTGAAAGTTGAAGTTGTGAGTTTTGGTCGAAAATTAAATTTTTAAAATGAATTTTGTGAAAGGCGAGTTTGCGCCTAGGCTCAGGTTCGGCCTAAACAAAAAATTTCATCTTCTTAAACGCCCATGCCATGGCTGACACTTAAGCTCTCCTTCTTCCTCTATTTTAACGAAAACCTACCCCATAGATACATTTTGAGGCCAAATCTTCATGTTTTTGAGCCCGAAATCACTCGATTTCTTCATCCCGAGGTCAGATCTACCTTCTAATCCATTTATTTTTTATTTCTACCATGGATTTTCCTATTTTTGCTAAAAACCAAAATTTTGGAGAAAAATTTTAATTTTTAGAAATTTTTCCATGGATTTTTAAACTCATTTTAAGTTTCTCAAGCTTAAAAGAGTTTAGTTTATTTGATTCCTTAATTTATTTGTATTTTCTTTCACGTTTAGATGGCACCTAAATCTAAGCGCGGAAAAGAACGAGAAAATTTTGATCGCAGCAAGTTCGCTATTGTGGTAGTGCAGTTTAGTTACCATGAATTTGCAACGTCGAGGAAATTTATCTCGGAGCACAGTTTTTACAGTCCTGGAGAGATGATCGAGAACACTATTGTTGCACACAACTGGCAGCGATTCTGTTATTTCACTATCGTTGTTGTTATTCCTAGTGTACAAGAATTTTACGCCAACTTTATGCATGCGGAAGGCTATGAAGTCATCGTTAGAGGTGTCGGAGTGGGATTCACTCCAGAGCGGATCAAAATTTTCTACGGCCTACCACCTACTGTCGAGTGCTACTATTCTGGTCAATCTCCATCTTAAGGAGATATGGAGATGATCATTGCATATCTGACTTATGGCACTAGAGCTTGGAAGATCCAGAACGACAAACAGGTGAACTTTAAATCTTCTACGCTGAATGGTATTTCAAAGGCCTGACACTGTTTTATTTCTGCTAGACTACTTCCTTCCAACCACCTGAGTGAAGTTACCAGAGATAGAAGCTAACTCCGAACTACTCGCATTCGGGAAAGGAAGTCGATTGATGTTGGTAGCATTATCTATGATTCTGTAGAATCGACTACACGATCCCGCACTTCTGTGGGATTAGGATTCCCATCTTTGATATATTCTTTATGCGTGCGCGATGGAGTTATTGCTGATATTTCTGAGGAGAAGCTGAAGACTACAAAGCCTATTGGGCAGAAGAGTGTTAGTATTTATGATCGTCTTAGCTGAAGAGATCTACTGCTCCTTCTACTTCTGTACCT